>CM022702.1:77171086-77708586 GCA_012295165.1 Asparagus setaceus
ATATATATACACACACACACACACACACACACAATTCAAGCTTCATACGTGACTGCGACGCATCGGCAATGACGCTTTGCAAAACCCAACATCGCTTCCTCTCAAAATCCCCATACCCTAACCCTCCTCCTCCATTCCAAAAATCTCTCGTTGATCTCTCTCGAGCTCCCCAACCAGATGAGCTCATGAACCACTCGCTCTCTCGAGCTCCCCAACCCCGACGATTTCTCTCTCGTTGATCTCTCTCTCGAGCTCCCCAACCAGATGAGCTCATGAACCACTCGCTCTCTCGAGCTCCCCGACCCCGACGATTTCTCTCGTTGATCTCTCTCGAGCTCCCCAACCAGATGAGCTCATGAACCACTCGCTCTCCGAGCTCCGCGACGGCGACTCCGGCTCCGATTCTTGAAACGATTTCAGAGTAATTTTCTCATTTTAGTTAAAATTTTTCTAGTAATTTTTCTCGTTTTAGCTAATAATTTTCTGAGTAATTTTTCTGAGTAATTTTGTGAGTAATTTTCTCGTTTTAGTTAATATTTTTCGTCAATCCCTCTGTTATAATGTAAATTAGATCAGAGGAAATCATGCAGTTAGTTAATTGGTTCAGCAGACTTCGAACATAGCTGGGAATATATATTAGTTGTAATCTTTTGTATTGATCAATCAATTAAGGAAAATAATTCTCTCCAAATTTCAATTACAATCTTTTGTATTTTACTTTTTTGGTTTATTTGGCTTGATTTTAAGATATTTGATATTATATGCATTTTATATAGGTCAATTACAATTTTTTGTGAGAAATGGAAAACTTGGACACTAAATCTAATGAAGTAAACTTGGATGACGATAGTTTGATATATACTCCTCAAGTATCAGATGAGTTGAGGCCAAAAAAGGGGCAAGAATTTGACACAATAGATAATGTTGTGACATTCTACAATGCTTATGCTAAAGCAGCTAGGTTTAATGTAAGGGCTTGGACTACTCAGAAAGAGCCGGGAAGTGATGAAATAAGAAGGAAGGAGTATGTTTGTTTTAAATAAGGAAAATCTCTAAGAATCGCGGATGTTGGAAAGAAAAGACGTCGAGGAAGCTTAGTTGAGGATTGTACTGCCAAAATTGCAGTTTTAAAATCAAACTCCGGAAAATACATTGTTACTATTTTTAATGAGGAGCCTGACCACCGCTATCAACACCATCAAAGGTTCATCTTTTAAGGTCTCATCGTAACGTTTCAGCCGCAACAAAGTCTTTAACTAAACAGTTCTCCATGGTGAATATACCTCAGCATCAACAATTTAGTTTTCTTGGAGTGCAATCTGGAGGTATAGAAAATATTGGGTGCACTCAAAGAGATTTGTATAATCATGAAAGGGATGTACGTGCTGATATGAAGGGTCATGATGGTGAAATATTTTATGAGTATTTAAAATTGGAACAAGGAAAGAATTCCTCGTTTATTTTTCAAATTGAGGCCGATGAGGAACAAAGGATTACTCGTTGTTTTTGGTCTGATGCAAGTTTAAGGCGGGCTTACAATTTTTTCGGTGCTGTTGTAATCTTTGATACTACTTATAACACTAATTGTTATGGCCTGATATTTGCACCAATAATGGGGGTTAACAATCATGGTCAAACAATTATTTTTGCTTGTGGATTTTTAAATCATGAGAACGTTGATGATTTTGTATGGTTATTTAATCAATTTTTGGAAGATATGCCGGGTGGTGCCCCGAAGATGATTATTACCGATCAAGACCCAGCTATGACTAAGGCATTCCCTCTTGTTTTTCCAAATACTTTTCACAGGTATTATAGTTTGTATATATTATTGAAAATATTTATATACATAGCCTTTCTTTGTAACACTTTATTTAATTCTTTTGACAGGTATTGTAGTTGGCATATATTAATAAAGTTTTCTGAGAAAATTGATGCAGTGAAGTATGGTATTTATAAGAGTGAGTTCTCGGCTTGCATTTGGAAATCAGAGACTCCTGAAGAATTTGATTTACAATGGGAAAGTGTGATTAAGAAAAGTGGGCTAGAAGAAAATAAGTGGTTGCAAGACCAATATGAACTTCGGTCAAGATGGATTCCTGCATATGTTAATCACGTTTTCTCAGCTGACATGTCAAGTAGTCAACGAGCAGAAAGTGGACATGCATTTTTCAAGAAATTTATTTCGAAGAATAATTCGTTGGTGGATTTTATGATACAGTTTGGCAGGGGACTAGTGCACCAACGTCATGAGGAGTTGATGGCCGATTACAAAGATGTAATTGAGAAACCTAAACTTCGAATAAATCATGACTTTTTGGAGCAAATGGTTGATATTTACACGAATGAGATGTATTATAAGTTTGAGGTGAAGTGTGTGCGACTTTAACTACAAGTTGCAGTTTGTTAGGGAAACCGACAATCACCTTGTGTATCAAATTCAAAGAAAGAAGCTCGCAACAAGTAAAGTCCGCGAAATCGTTTACGACAAGGACTTGGATTTGGTTTCTTGTAGTTGTAAAAGTTGGCTTTGGAATCACATGTAGCATTATCTCATATTTGATGAAATTTGATCTTTGAAATATTGCCCGATAAATACATCTTAAAGAGGTGGACTAAGTCGCAAAATCGGTACAAGTGGATGATGACAAAGGCATGCAGATAACCCCTGACAATTCTTATCTTTTAACGCGGAGTCAATTTATCCAATCATCTTTGGATTTAGTTGACAAGTCCCTCGTATGTGAAGAAACAAGGAAGTTGTTTACCGATGGATTGCGTAGCATTAATGAGCAAATTGACCAATTTCTTAGTAGCCGCATGGCCGTAATGAGCTTCACCGAGAAAAGTAATTCAATATATAGTAATATAATTGGTGATAGTACTAGTGCGCACGGTTCCTGTACTTTTCAAAATAGTTTCAATGAATCCTATCAAGTGCGAGCAAAAGGGTGTGGCAAAAGGTTGAAAGGAGGAAAAGAGAAAGCAATGGCAAGAGCCAAAAATAAAAAAGATAGATGTTGCCACGGGTGTGGTAAAGTAGGCCAATCACATGATAAACGAAATTGTCCGGCACTCACAAATCCGTAAGTAATAATTCTTTTATTATTTATGTTGTCTTATTTTTCACATTCTAGTATCCCTCTTGATGTATATATAATGTAGGTCTTCTACATGTGGTGATACAAAATGGCAAGAGGGTAATGGGTCATCAAGTGAAGATGGAGATGATATAAGCCTTTCTTGATTCGTAGTTGAAGATTAAGCGGTGACACACATTTGCCCTTTTATTTATTTATTTGGAAATGTCTTAATTGAGTAAAGCCAAACACTTTATCCTTGTCATATATTTTGATCTTTGTTTCATTGTTGCAGTATGGAGTCCCTTTGTTGCTGCTTTGTGTTGGAGGAGTGTTCTTTGCTTTGTGTTAGAGGAGTGTTCTTTGCTTTGTGTTAGAGGAGTGTTCTTTGCTTTGTGTTAGAGGAGTGTTGCTGCTTTGTGTTGTTACTCGCTTAGCCGGGGAAAAAATATATAGTTGTTTTGTATGGTTATTGTAACAAATATATATAGTTGTTTTGTATGGTTGTTTTGTATGGTACTTGTGATCTTGAAAAAACTGCATGGTAATGTTTAGAGACATGGTTTAAAGTTCAGTTATGTGTAAATATGATCGTTTAATCATGTTCGTGGTATAAATATGTTAGTGTAAATATGATCGTTTAAAGTTCAGTTATGTGTAAACTTGAAAAATCAGAAAATTGTCTATGTAGTCGACTAATAGTCATAGTAGTCGACTACTCTGAGTTAAGATAGACTCTGTTAATTCAGGGTTTTTCTTAGTAGTTGACTACAGAAAGTCATTAGTCGAGTACACTGTAAACGACAGAAGGTCTGTAATTAAAATTCAAAGCTAAGTAGTCGACTATAATATGCATAGTAGTCAACTACATTGTAATATGCAGAATATTGAAATATGTCTAAGTCTTAAGTAGTCGACTACAGCGTATATTAGTCGACTATTACGTATCTGACGAAACTTATATTTTGACACAAAGCTTTAAATAGTCGACTAGTATTTTAATTAGTCGACTATTAGCGATGAAAATGATATGAATGCAATATTTTTAGACTTATTAACTATAAACTCTAATGGTTAACATAGGGATTTATATTGTTAAAAGAGATAAAACATTTAGAAACAAGTATACTTACTCCCCCTGCATAAAAGCATATTAGAGTCAATATTGCACATTACAATACCATTCTCCCCCTTTGTCATTGTCAAAAAGAAATATATACTAAACATGACATAATAACACACTAAGCATAATAAGATAACAAACTAAACATGAACATAGTTTTAAACACACAAAGTTAAACATAGTAGCAACATACGTTATTACACAAATTTGAAAAAACAAACAACCAACATTACTAAACAAACAAACTAAGACATAATTGTTTTTGACACAACACTAAATGGATAAATGCATGTTGTTCTAACTTGAAGAGCCTGGTGGAGGTTGATTTCCCTGAAAGTAATTATTCAGATTCATGCTCAAAGTATCAAATTTCATGTCCAAGGTGTCAAGCTTCCTGTTAATCTCTTCTTGGTTTTGTAACAAGAAAATAAGTCCTTTAGTCCAACATTTTCAAAATAATCACTAAAATTATGGAGTTCAAAATCATCAAATTTGATGAATCTACCGGGTAGTATTTCATAGGTTTGGTATTTTTTGAATTGTTCAAGCAAATTTGGATTTTTAAGATAAATGGAATAATCCTCAATAATATTAGTAGGACCAGACCTAGATCTCTTTGCTTTAGACATGATTTAAGAGATTAAAAACCAAAAAGATCAAGATTAGAACACTTACAACACAGTAGAGGACTGAATTCGGAAAGTAGTCGACTAATAGTGGGTGTAGTCGACTATTAGGGCTGACAAAGTTGAGGAAAAACCGAAGATTTGAAGGAAAAAATGAGAAAGGAGTGGTTGCCCTAACGTGGATTTTGAAGATCTGAATAGGAATTGGGGTTTGGTCGGTTTTGGGTAGATGAAGAAGTGTGTAAATTGAGAGTTAGGGTAGTTTCTTTTAGATAGGAAATGAATGGCTAAGATTAGATCTTAAAACCAATGAATGGTCATGATTTGGTCCAATGAAAAATAGATTTAGGGCTAGGATTTAACAGGTAAAAAATAAATGGTTGAGATTGATTATCACATTTTAATTACAAATTTATACCCTCATTATCTATTTTATATGAATAAATATCCTGCTAATAACTATTTTTATCTTAATTTGCAGGCTAATGGAGTATTATTGAATAAGAGCCCAAATGAA
Organism: Asparagus setaceus; assembly: GCA_012295165.1. NCBI lineage: Eukaryota > Viridiplantae > Streptophyta > Magnoliopsida > Asparagales > Asparagaceae > Asparagus > Asparagus setaceus. The sequence goes on from CM022702.1 coordinate 77,176,433, forward strand.
GATTATTTCAAGCCCAAAAGATCTCTAATGAAGCCCAGAATGCCTAAATCCAAAACCCACGACTAAGTTTAGAAGCAAAATCTCAACACACATCACTTTCTTGGTCAGAATTATTAATAACTTGGCTTACAATTGAGAATCAAATCAAATATGGAAAAAATAAAGTCAAATTCGTGCTCAGGATGGTCAACCGCAAAGAAAAGACGATATCTCTCTATCCGGGAAGCAGAATTCAACATATTATATATGAAAATCACCTATCTCGACGAGACGGATCCATCCAAATTACCAGATTCTCAAAATTTCATCAGCAGCAGCGGGTTATGACAGAAATCCGAATTTAAGTGATATATATTCAATTATTTGAAGGTCAAGTTAAATTCTAAGAAGCCCAAGAGCATTTAAGAGAAGCTCAAGAGTCTTAAAGGAATTAAATACAAAAGAAATAGAGCCCACAAAACCCATCTCTCAAGGATTAAATCAATGGTCTAGATTATTTAGAGAGATCCTATGGCTATGAGGGTTGTTTAGGGGCTAACCTAAATCCTATGGTTATGAGTGTTACTTGGGGGCCAAGGCAAATCCAAAGGTTGTGAGAGATTCTTATTATCTATAAATAGAGGGGTAGAGTGAGGGCTTGAGATTGTGAAATATTTTGTAAAAACTCCATTTGGAGAGGAGGGTTACTCTTAATTGAGAAGACCTTCCAAAAATTGTAACTTTTGTTACACAATAAATGAAATTTTTCACCCCTTCAATTTCCTTTCTCTTCTTCTAATCCAAGGACCAAAAGGAGGATTAGATTAAGATCATGAGTTGTTGGTTTTCCTTTTATTTCTTATTTTTCTTTCCTGTTCATTTAATTGCTTTGTAGCTTAGATTTACTTTCATGCAATTTAATTTCATGCAATTTACTTTCATGCAATTTACTTTCATGCAATATATTTAATTCTTGTATTTACTTTCTAGAATAGATTTTTCTTTCCTTTAATTCACCTTGAGGCTAGAACCCTCTAGGGAATTACCCCTTTTCTAAGTGTGGAGCTAATACTTGTGGGATCCCTAGAGATTGTTTGAAACTAGCTAACAAATCCAACTCATTCTTGTGACATTGAGATAAGCTAAGTGGATCTACTCTAGATTCCTCATATCTTTAATTAATCCTCCATACTTTACATTCTTAATTTTCCTCTTATCCTTATTTTTCATTTGTTGTCTTTCTCCTCTCTTAATTTCTTTTCCTTTTATTTACACAAATCACAATCACCCTCCTTCTCTCACACTCATTTTCTTTTATTTTCACTTTACCACTTCCATCTTTAAACCCCTCACACTCATTTTCTTCCTCGTTTTATCACACACATTTTCTAAATCTCTCCACTCTCATTTTCTTCCTCGTTTTATTGCACATAATCCACAATCCACTCTCTTATCTCTCACGAACCACTTTCACCATTTTCTTACTTTCATTTTATTTGAATAACTCCTAATTGTCACACGCATAATTTGAGAACCAAAACTTGAACAAAACTCTTCCTACTTCCCGTTCCTCGTGGGATCGATAATCTTAAATACTATAACTTGATAAAGATTGTATACTTGCAACTCTAGGAGGTAATCATTTATTTCCCATCAGAGATCAAATTAACTTAAGTTTATTGGGTATTGGGTTTTGGTTTGAAATGTAAGGATCCAATAAGCTATATGTGAAATTTCCAGGCTGAGTAGTCGACTATACTGTAATGTAGTCGACTACTATGCAGTTAGACAGAATGCAGAATAACGTTTTGAACCTTAGTAATCGACTAATCAATTGTTATAGTCGACTATTAAGAAATAAACAGACTATTATTTACGCATAGCTTGTGCATGTAGTCGACTAGACTGTAATATATAGAATCTTGAAATATGTTCAATTCACAAATTCACATATCCAATTCACATACACAACTTCAAATCACTTCTCAAGACGCCTCGCTTGAGGCGAGACTGATTTTCACAGAAAATGAAGAGTACAATTGCAGGTGGAAGCACGTTGTGTACAAATTAAATAATCAGCAAGTTGATGCGCACAATTTAAGTTCACTTTTAATATATACAAGTAAATAATCTAGCATCAAATTCAAAGCATCAAATTCTACATATTCCAAGCATCAAATTCTTTTTGCAATGGAGAAACCAACAAATACTGCAACGATACATACTACAAACACTAATATTGTAAACACTGAACCTAATACAAAAGCATAGATGGAGGAAATAGCAGTTTCCCCAAGTTTTTCCTTGTTCTCATCCAGATTATTCCCCTCTGGAAATTTTTGTTCTTGAATATAAACAGGTGTATGCACAAGCCTTGAGCTGGATGCTGAATCACGAGCGATGGTGTGCTTCTCCCATTCAATCAAAGCCTCATCGTACGTTGCATACCCTTTGTAGGAGGCATTTGGGAATTTATCCACTTGAGATTTGCATTCCTCCCAATTAGTAAAAATCCCACATCGTCAACCTCTCTTCACAACATAAAAACTCTTTCTTGCCATGAATAACCTGAAAATTTATTCTTTAAAAGGAAATTATCAATTTCTTTTGAACATAGAGCATAGCAAAGAAGTGCGTAAATCCTCATGGACTGAAAATATGGAGGATGCATTTCTTAACCCTCTTTATTTATTTCTTTTGAACTAGTTAACATTTCTTACAAGTCGCTAATTGATATCTATAAGTTCCAGTAGAAATATGGAGGATGCATTTAGCACTTTAGTCCTTTTTTCTTCATAAGTAACAATAGCTACAAAAGAAGTTTACAATGTATAATTAAAAAAAACTTAACTATAATATGCAAGAACCAAAGAGACTATGAGAATGAGTGACGAAATTCCAGGAAAGGGAAGAGTTTCCATAACTCTAGGATCCTTAAAACTCTGTTAGACTCAAGAAATATGGAGATTTTGCTCCCAACACCGATGGAAGCTTTCATTACAAACTAAAAAACACAATCCCACTATATGATCAGCGGTCAATACAGTTATATATAACCTCAATCCAAATTCAACATTGAAATCTACACCTCACTTATCATCCCAAAAAGGCTGGAGTCTTGCCACTAATTAATCAACATGCCAAAGTAACAGTCTACTAATTTGCCACTAATTAAATTCGAGCCAAATAAATCAAAATAGTCAAAAGAACGATGCTGAAATTATCTTGTAATATATCCAATTCTTGTAGATTTCCTTGTAAATATGCAATTATTGTATCTATAAATTTAACCACGGCCTAATCTTAAAATCAAGCCAAATAAACCCACGATTTATAGACTTAATGATAAACCAACGCCATTGCATATTTGATTTCAATAATTGCATCTTTGAACGCCAAATAAACCCACGATTTATAGACTTAATGATAAACCAACGCCATTGCATATTTGATTTCAATAATTGCATCTTTGAACGCCAAATAAACCCACGATTTATAGACTTAATGATAAACCAACGCCATTGCATATTTGATTTCAATAATTGCATCTTTGAACGCCAAATAAACCCACGATTTATAGACTTAATGATAAACCAACGCCATTGCATATTTGATTTCAATAATTGCATCTTTGAACGCCAAATAAACCCACGATTTATAGACTTAATGATAAACCAACGCCATTGCATATTTGATTTCAATAATTGCATCTTTGAACGCCAAATAAACCCACGATTTATAGACTTAATGATAAACCAACGCCATTGCATATTTGATTTCAATAATTGCATCTTTGAACGCCAAATAAACCCACGATTTATAGACTTAATGATAAACCAACGCCATTGCATATTTGATTTCAATAATTGCATCTTTGAACGCCAAATAAACCCACGATTTATAGACTTAATGATAAACCAACGCCATTGCATATTTGATTTCAATAATTGCATCTTTGAACGCCAAATAAACCCACGATTTATAGACTTAATGATAAACCAACGCCATTGCATATTTGATTTCAATAATTGCATCTTTGAACGCCAAATAAACCCACGATTTATAGACTTAATGATAAACCAACGCCATTGCATATTTGATTTCAATAATTGCATCTTTGAACGCCAAATAAACCCACGATTTATAGACTTAATGATAAACCAACGCCATTGCATATTTGATTTCAATAATTGCATCTTTGAGCGTAAATAAACCCACGATTTATAGACTTAATGATAAACCAACGCCATTGCATATTTGATTTCAATAATTGCATCTTTGAACGCCAAATAAACCCACGATTTATAGACTTAATGATAAACCAACGCCATTGCATATTTGATTTCAATAATTGCATCTTTGAACGCCAAATAAACCCACGATTTAAGTTCACTTTTAATATATACAAGTAAATAATCTAGCATCAAATTCAAAGCATCAAATTCTACATATTCCAAGCATCAAATTCTTTTGCAATGGAGAAACCAACAAATACCGCGAACGATACATACTACAAACACTAATATTGTAAACACCGAACCTAATACAAAAGCATAGATGGAGGAAATAGCGGTTTCCCAAGTTTTTCCTTGTTCTCATCTAGATTATGCCCTCTCGAAATTTTTGTTCTTGAATATAAACAGTGTATGCACAAGCCTTGAGTCGATGTCAATCACGAGCGATGGTGTGCTTCTCCCATTCAATCAAAGCCTCTTCAGACGCTGCATACCCTTTGTAGGAGGCATTTGGGAATTTATCCACTTGAGATTTGCATTCCTCCCAATTAGTAAAAATCCCACATCGTCAACCTCTCTTCACAACATAAAACTCTTTCTTGCCATGAATAACCTGAAAATTTATTCTTTAAAAGGAAATTATCAATTTCTTTTGAACATAGAGCATAGCAAAGAAGTGCGTAAATCCTCATGGACTGAAAATATGGAGGATGCATTTCTTAACCCTCTTTATTTATTTCTTTTGAACTAGTTAACATTTCTTACAAGTCGCTAATTGATATCTATAAGTTCCAAGAGAAATATGGAGGATGCATTTAGCACTTTAGTCCTTTTTCTTCATAAGTAACAATAGCTACAAAAGAAGTTTACAATGTATAATTAAAAAAAACTTAACTATAATATGCAAGAACCAAACAGACTATGAGAATGAGTGACGAAATTCCAGGAAAGGGAAGAGTTTCCATAACTCTAGGATCCTTAAAACTCTGTTAGACTCAAGAAATATCGAGATTTTGCTCCCAACACCAGTGGAAGCTTTCATTACAAACTAAAAAAAACACAATCCCACTATATGATCAGCGGTCAATACAGTTATATATAACCTCAATCCAAATTCAACATTGAAATCTACACCTCACTTATCATCCCAAAAAGGCTGGAGTCTAGCCACTAATTAATCAACATGCCAAAGTAACAGTCTACTAATTTGCCACTAATTAAATTCGAGCCAAATAAATCAAAATAGTCAAAAGAACGATGCTGAAATTATCTTGTAATATATCCAATTACTGTAGATTTCCTTGTAAATATGCAATTATTGTATCTATAAATTTAACCACGGCCTAATCTTAAAATCAAGCCAAATAAACCAACGCCATTGCATATTTGATTTCAATAATTGCATCTTTGAACGCCAAATAAACCCACAGATTTATAGACTTAATGATAAACCAACGCCATTGCATCTTTGAATTAACACGTAAAAATTACTCGAAAATATTAACTAAAACGAGAAAATTACTCAAATCGCTTCAAGAATCGAGTTCAGTCGCCGTCGTGAGCTCGGTGGTTATTGGAGATCAAAAGCCGAGGTTTGGGTAGTATACCGCCGCCGCCGAGCAAGGGATGAGGTCGGTGGGAGGGGATGAGTTGGTGTTCGAATAAATCAGGCGGAAAGAAATGGTTTGACGGGGTTGGGGATATCGTCGGGGTTGGGGAGCTCGTCGGGGTTGGCGGAGCTCGAGAGAGAGATCAACGAGAGAGATTTTTTTTGGAATGGAGGAGGAGGGGTTGGGGTCACGGGATTTTTGAGGGGGGAGAGAGAGCGATGTTGGGATTTTTGCAAAAAACCCCACGTAGTGGGCCGATGCGTACGCATTGATGCGTATGAGAAGCGAAATATATATATATATATATATATATATATATATATATATATATATATATATATATATATATATATATATGAGAGATAAAGAGTGAAGCATCATTTAAGTACACATTCTTCAATGTGGGTTATTTGTTGCTGATATTACGGAAGCAACGCGGAAATCAAGATCACAAAGGATCGCCAAAACAAATAAAAGAATTGATGAGTCGCAAACACAATGATTTTATATGGTGGCAGCAAGTTCTACATCCACGAGAAGATAACTTCACTCATTAATCAGAAGATAAAAATAGAGTTTTAAGGGTTTTAGAAAGGGTGTTTAAGGTTTGGATATATCCGCTTAAAACCTGTTATGTTTTAAATATTCATCCATTTATTCTTTAATTAAATTCTCTACACTCATCTACTCTTCATTCTGATCAACTCGCTGTGTTCCTCTAAAGCCTTGCCTCAATTCCGGCGAGTTCTGCAGTCGACGATTCAACAATTACATTTTACAGTAGCGGTGGAATACGTCCGTTGCAAAATGTATAGACTAAATCATATTGTACTCCTATATATAAAGTCAGATGCAGGCAGTCCCAGATTTGGGATAATATTACAGGTTATTGGTTTTACCGAAAAAAGTAGTTGCAAACCTCTTCATGATTTTATCTTGTAGAGACCCTTTGTTTGGTTTTGTTCTACTTTTACTTAGAAACCCACGCGTGAAAGTCAAACAATTTATTTTGTATTGGCTAAATATCATAAAACCCCCCTTACGTTTGGATGATTACAAAAAAACCCCCCTTAACTTTAAAAATATCAGGAAACCCCCTTTAAGTTTAGGGATTATCAGAAAACCTCCCCTTAACTTTGAGATTTTATCAGAAAACTCCCCGAAATTAGGGGGTTTTCTGATAAAATCTGAAAGTTAAAGGGTGTTTTCTGATAAAATTTGCAAGTTAGAAGGGGTTTTGTGATAATCCCGATACTTAAAGGGGTTTTTTCTGATATTTTGAAAGTTAAAGGGGGTTTTCCGATGATTGTTCAAAGTTAAAGGGGTTGTCACATATATAGCCCTTTTATATTATGTAGACAGCCCCTTAAGTTTCTCTTTATTTGGTTTCTCTTCAATAAGTATATTAGCCTTGTATACTTTCTTCCTATCTAGTTATATCCCATCAATTATTACAACCAAAGTAATTAATGTTATTTGTTGGTTCTGGTTTCCTGTCAACATATTGCCGATACCCATCAATTCAATCTCTTAATTTCCTCTAATTTCCTTTCATTATCTTTTCCCTTGACAACTTGCTAGCATCCACATAAATGGAAATTGAGAAGCATTGATATAGAAGAAGAGAAAGGATAGAATTAGTGATAGAATGTCGATGGAGAATAGAAGTGGATTTAATGAGGCATCCTCTAGTATTTCTGTAGGCAAAGAAGAAGATGGCGACAATAATGGCGACGCTAAACACTCAATTCCATTTTACAAGCTGTTCTCTTTTGCAGACTCCACTGATGTGCTTCTAATGATCGCGGGCACGATTGGTGCTCTGGCTCATGGTGCTGCTGTGCCTCTCATGACAGTGCTTTTCGGGAATTCGATTCAATCTTTAGGAGGAGCTAGTGATATCCATGATGCAGTTCCCAGAGCTTCCAAGGTATTTAATTCTAGAAGAAGAAAAACATAAGAAAAAATATATTCAGTCATGTGTTTCAGTTTTGATATATGAACAATGAAGAACTTCAAGGTGTTTTAGTTTTATTCAGTGATATCGTTAGCCATTTATGCTCTTGATTTCAGGTATGTCTTCAATTTTTCTACTTAGCTGTGGGAGATGGACTAGCTTCATTTATCCGTACGTTTTTCACTTCAACTGCTATAGTGTATGAGAAATACAAAAAATACCTATTTTTGTAGGCTTATTTGTACTGTATTGAAAATTGAATAAGGAACTCTATGATTTTTTATTTTTTATGTTTTTTGGCAGAGGTGTCTTGTTGGATGGCAACTGGTGAAAGACAAGCTGCGAGAATAAGGAATTTGTACTTGAAAACGATACTACGCCAAGAAATTGCATTCTTCGATAAGGAAACGAGCACTGGAGAAGTTGTTGGGAGGATGTCCGATGACACTGTTCTAATTCAAGATGCTATGGGAGAGAAGGTACAAATTGATTTTATCTTGATGAGCTTCCCTTAAATTTTTGGCTAAATTTCAGAAACCCTCTTAACTTTGGACGATTAACAGATAAGCCGCTATAAGTTTCATAATAATATCAAAAACAAACCCCTCTTTAAGTTTAGGTGTTAGCAGAAACCCCTTCAACTTTAACATTTTTTTTCATAAAACCCCCTAATGGCGTTAAGTGCAATGTTTACATGGGTTGGTAAAATCACGCGGGGTATATTTTTGCCCGTGACAATTGGGGTTCACGCTTTTGGAAGCTTTTTTTTGAAAAAGAATGAAAGTTGAAGGGGACTTTTTGATAACGTCTAAAATTTAGGGGCTAGTATATTGAAAGTTACGGGGGTTATCTGGTAATCATCTAAAGTTAAGAAGGTTTTCTGAAATTTAGCCTTTTTTTCACCTCTTTCATTGGTTTCTTAACAACTGGAAGTCCTGATTCAAAATTCAATAATCAACTTGGCAACAGAGTTGACATTATTTATTTTGTTTATAGACTTGTGGATAAACTGGCATTTTATTTGTTTTGTTTACAAAGTTTTGTGAAACAAGTGCCTTTTATTTAGTGTGTTTACAGGTCGATAATGTTGTACCCAGAAAATTAATAAATATAATGAACCCCTAAGACAGACATGTATCATGTTTAGCTGGTCTATCTCCCCCTAATTAGGGAATTCGACCCGGACACGCACGCAACTAACCTATTTTCAAAGACAAGTCCAAGACAAAAGGCATCTTCAGGTCGGTCTCTCGACCCGAACCCAAGAAGAATAGCGCTTCTAGGCCGGGATCTGCATCTCTCCCTCGACTTCATTGCAGAATGTCTCAAAAAACGAGTTGACCTATTAGCTTCATCAAGCCTAGCTATGTAACCCAGTCACTATCGCATTTAATACATAGCCATAGTCATTATGAATCCCCGCCGGAGTCATAATGACTCCTCGGACGATGTCAACACCTCAATCTCCCTGTCACTGTCGTATTAAACGCAAGGATGACTCGCATGCTCTGCGATCGACAAGTGTAAAGCGCCACCTGATCAAACCGCGCACCGACCCGATCAAGTTACCAAATAGTCCCCCACAGAGTCCTATATATAGGGGTCATTTCTTCTGCATGAAGGCATGAACAATTGAGATTGGAGAATACTCTAAAACTAAGTTCGGTATCTTTGAAACTACTCAATATATACCTGACTTGAGCGTCGGAGGGCCTATCGGAGAGCCCAACTTTGGTGGTCCTCTAACGGTATAACTATGTGTAGAAATCTTTGCTCACGGTCATAATCAGCTATCAAAGGGGATAAAGGGTCCCTAAACTCCTTCCAAATCACAACCACTCTACTAATTAGTTGATCGGCATCAACAGTTTGGCGTCCACCGTGGGGTCTTTTCTTCTTCTTTTGAGAAAATGGCCAATCATAACCGATCCTCGGTTCCAAACCCTAGAGAATGTTCTATCTCCGGCTATATCACCCTAGCCCAATTGGATGAATCCAATCAACGGCTGACCCAATCTCTCCAACAGCAGTTCGCTTCCATCACAAACAAACTCGTCAGTCAATTTCTTCCTCCTCAACCTCCTTCATCGTCTGCCGCCCCTTCCCATGAGGAGCAGCACCGACATAGGAGCAGGAAGAGCGAGCCAGGGTAGCTACTCTCCTAATACATATGCAATAGACTCTTTTGCTACCGAACCACGACAGCCCTAGCATCACATAGAGAAAACGGGCGAGACTTCAAGCCTCAGCCTTATTCAGGCCGCGCGGGCGACATCACGGGGTATAAGACCTACCTACATGACCCAAACCCCAACGACAAGGGCCGATCTCTCCATGATCAATGTGGCTTTCGGATATGATCGGATGTTCAATATGGTTGCCGATGTTATTGGAGGAAATATTCCTCTTGTAGATTGGATCATGAACGCTCCCTGCCCAAAGTTCAAGATGCTACATAGCGAGAAGTACAAGGGTGAAGACGATCCAGCCGAACATGCATAAAATTTTTATTATTTGATGTACATGCAACGGGTGAGGAATCCTGTCATCTACCGAGCCTTCCCCATCACTCTCAATGGCAGCACGAAGATGTGGTGGAACTCACTGGATATGAAGTCCATCCACAGCTTCGAGCAACTGAGCCAAAAGTTTATACACCATTTTCTAGCACATACAAAGCAAAAGGCACTATCTGCTCTCCTGCTGCAAATCAGGCAGAGACCAGGGGAGACCTTGAGGAAGTATTTTAAGAGATTTCAAGCTAAGCACCTGGAAGTGGAGGACCCTAGTAATATGGTTGCCTTGACTGCGATCATCGCGGGTCTTGAGGATGAGAAGTTGTCTGATTCTCTTATTATGAATCGAATAACTGACTTTGACCAACTCATGGCCAGAGCTCGATCACATATGGACGCCGAGGATAGACGCGCCCATAAAAAGGCACGATTAGAAACTGCTGAGGCCGAGTCCGCTAAGAGCAAGAAGGCTGAAGATAGTTGGTCCAAGTACTCGGCCGGGCCGACAAAAAAGACCAAAGGAAGGAGACAGTGAGGAAGTCGGCACTCGCCCCTCTCAATGCTCCTCTCTCACAGATCCTGCATTTGATCCAGAAGGAAGGACATCTCATTGATCCTCCACCTTGTATGAAGTCAAACCTCAAGTCGAGGGATATTCGATAGTGCTGCCGTTATTATTGAGACCATGGTCACAACAGCGATGATTGTAGAATTTTACAAAGAGATATTGATAACCTCATCCATAGAGGTTGTTGAACAAGATCTTTTCTCCCCAAGGTAGAGACAAACTAGCCCCAGAAAGATCGGACAAGAGAAGGTCCCGATTGAGATCCCCTCGCCCGAATCGACCGAATGACCAAGCACAAGAAGCCAAAGATAAGGGCACCATTAACACTATCAGTGGTGGCCTAGTGGTGGCTGAATGTCAAACAATGCTCGGAAGCAATACGCACGGCGAGCATTAGAAGTGAATCTCTGAGAAGAAGCCCAAGATAGATCAACTTATCTCTTTAGCAATGATGATTTAAAAGGTGTGGAGATACCCCACGATAACCTCATCATCATCTCAATGCAAATCAGTGGCTTCTCGGTCAAAAGAATCCTCATAGACACCGAAAGCTCCACCGACATCCTGTTCAATGACGCCTTAATCAGATGGGGGTTGATAAGAAAATAAATGTGAACCTAAAATTGCAAATATACAACCATCAAGTTATAGTATAAAAAGTTATCGATCCCACGAGGAAGGTGTTGTAAGAGTTAATCAAATTCGGTTCTTATGTTGTGTGCGACAATTAGGAATGTGATAGAAAGAAATGTGATGGGTTGTGAAGAGATTAGAGAGTGTTATGATGGTGTGCAAATAAAAATAAAATGAGAATGAAAGTGAGTGTGAAGAGATTAAGAGTGTGGAAGTGATAAAATGTAAATAAAGGCAAAATGAGAATGAAAGTGGGGAGATAAAGAGTGGATATGAATATGTGCAAATAAATCAAAACAAGATTGAGAGAGTGTGTGAGAAGTAAAGGAAAATAAAATCAAGAAAAGAAAATCAAGAATAAAGATGAAAACCAAGAAAGCAAAAGATGGAGGATTCAATTAAAGATATGAGGAATCTAGAATTGAATTCACTAGCTTATCTCACTTATAAAATATAAATTATTATCTTATTATCACATTTTACTTTAGATTTATTAAGTATAGCCTATCCTATCACTTTTAAGGCAAGCATAACCTATCTTATTATCATCCAAGGACAATTCATACTCATGAAAAGAATAACAAAGAGATAGTAATTCTAGAATTCATTAGTATACTCTATCCTACCACTTTTAAGGCAAGCATAGATTATCCAATTTTTCTTCTATCAATTAGTTCTCTAATTGATTATCCTAAACATGATCATTTAAGCACAAGAAAATAATCCATAAATTATAAGAGAGATTAATACTAATTTCATACAATTCTAGAATTTCTACAAGAGTTTAGCTCCACATCTTTAGAAAATAAAAATAAAGAAATAAAAAGAGAGATGAAAAAGAATAAAAAGAGAAGGAGAGGAAATAAAACAATCTAAACTATTGGCAAGAAAATAAATCTATACTATAAAGTAAAAACATGACATGAAAGTAAATACATGAAATTAAAGACATGAAAGTAAAGACATAAATGTAAATCTACTCTACAAAGCATTAAGAAATAGACAAGAAAAGAAAATAAGAAAAGAAAAACATAAACCCACATATTCAATTCTTCATCTTCATCCTCTTTTCATCCTTGGACAAAGAGAAGAAAAGAAATTATGAAGGGTGAAAATATTTTTATTGATTGTAATAAAAGTTATAATTTTAAAGGTCTTCTCAATTAAGAGTAACCCTCCTCTCTAATAGGAGTTATTACAAAATATTTCATACCTCAAATCCCTCATTCTACCCCTCTATTTATAGCCTACAGCAATGAAGGAGAACCCTTGGATGAAACTTGACAACAAAGGAATCAAATCGGCTATTGATCTAAAGCTGCCGTTCTGTCGGTCGACCAATCGTTGGCGAGGTGGCATCGGTTGGCCTCGTTAGTTAGCGGCAATTTATTTTTATTGATTTCTTGACCCGATTTCTTTATGGATCCTTGTCTTTTCTTGGGCCTTCTTTTGTCTTCATATTTGGCCTTTAATAAATGGTAGAAATCAGGGAGTTTGAGTCTTTTGGGCTTTTATTCATCATTTCACCATTAACCTATAAATTAAGATAAAAATAATTATTAGTGGTGTATTTATTTGTATAAAATAGATGATGAGGGTATAAAATTATAATAAAAATGTGATTATCAGGGGTGGATAAATCAGAACTGCGATCATACCCGAGTCTACTCATAGGGTTCTCAGGGCACTCGGTTCGGCCCGAAGGGTCGATCATCATGCCCATGGTGGTAGGCATTTATCCCCGCCAGTCCATGATCCAGGTTCAATTTATCATGATAGATGTTAAATCATCATACGATGTCATTCTGGGAAGAACTTCCTTAAATAACTTGCAAGCTGTTACCTTCACTTTCCATTAGATGAAGGAGTTTCCGACCCAGGAAAGAGTCCGCCTTGCTCGAAGCAACCAACGAGAGGCTAGATCATGCTATCTACTTCAATGAAGGGGAAAGGGATTTTTGAGACCTTACCAATTGAGAAGTCCAAGCCTATCTATAGGAGGAAGAAAATTGAGAAAGGACTACTCCCGTTAAAGAGTTAGAAGAAATTCAGCTTGGTACCGACCAAACCAAAAAGGTTAAGATCAGATCGGAGCTAGCTAAACCATAGCGAGGAGCCATCATTGAATTCCTTCACGCTAATTCTGACGTCTCCGAAGGGATCCCCCCAGAAGTAAGCATTCATGAATTATCGGTCGACCGATACTATAAGCCGGTTTGACAAAAGAAGAGGCCTCTCGGACCGGAACAGACGGCGATAGAAGAAGTGGACTGGTTGTTAATAGCCGATTTATCCGAGAAATCCAATGCCCGGAATGGCTACCTAACGTGGTTCTAGTTAAGAAATTCAGCAGCAAGTGGAGGATGTGCGTAGATTTTAGTGACTTGAATAAAGCCTGCCCCAAAGATAGCTACCCTCTCCTTTGGATCGACCAGCTGGTTGATGGGAGCGATGGCCATGAAATGCTCAACTTTATGGATGCGTTCTCGGGTACAAGCAGATTAAGATGGTAGAGTCCGACGAGGAGAAAACCTCTTTGTTACAGATCAAGGAACCTTTTGTTACAAGGTTATGCCTTTGGGCTCAAAAATGCCGAAGCAACGTACCAAAGATTGGTAAATAAGATATTCAAAGATCAACGCCGCAACGTGGAAGCATATTTAGATGACATCCTGGTAAAATCCCACCAGGCTACAGCAGCCGGCTCTTCTATTATGACCGGTCCCTCTGGGGCCGGCTCCTTTCGGTCTCATCAAAGTCATGGGACCCTCCCCTGTATTGACCCCAGCCAAGGGCTCGGTCCCCTGTCAGTTCTAGGACTAGAGCGTCACCATCTCGAGGTTCTTACCCAGCCGCTAGGGGTGACAACACATCCTCTACCTCAATAACTTCAGAGGGAGGAACTTGAGAAGTTTGTGGAGCCGGAACCTCACTAGTTTGTCCAGTGCAGCCTTAGCCTGTCCTGACTCCACCTCAACTGCCTCATCCAAGGCAAGAGGCTTCTAAGCGCCGCCTTCTGCCAAAAGACGTCACTTCAAGACTGGCTTCTTTGACCTCTTCTTTTTCTCAGACCTCTCGATTTGCGCTGTAGCCAAACTCGAGCCCTTGAGTTGGGCCGCAATCTTGGTTGCCCTCTGCCGGACAGCCTAAGCCTCATCTTCTCTTAGCTCGGGTCGAAGACGCTTCTTTGACCCCACAACGGGGCCGACTTGGGGAGCTCCTAAAGAATCCCCCTCTAAAGACAGAAGGATAGCCTAGGCAGATCCATCTCCAAAGCGGGGACATGAGAGATACTAGCTACTCGAAGAACGGCATTGTCGAAAAGGTTCTCACTGTTGAGACCCCTTGTAGGCTCGAATCTTCTCCAATCCTAATCTCTCAATCTCAAAGCTTCATCGCCTTCAGAGCATCCTTCTTAATCTCCGGTCAGGAAGAACAAGCCATAATAGGATTGGCCTTGAAAATAAAGAAGAACTTCTCCCTCTAACTCTTATTCGTCAGGGATATTAGAAACTAGATGACAACCACTCACCGTTTGCAGATAAAAGTGACCCTCACCCATGTTGGACTTGATGCAGCCTAGGTGGCCCAAAATCCTCATTGTTAGCTCAACATGGACCCGGTGGTAGATAATGAGGAAGCCAACGAAAAAAGCGACCGAGTTCAACTTTAGTTGCATAGGCGAAACCCCCAAGGCCTCGAACACTCGCCGGAGAAATGGATGAAGTGGCAATCGAAGCTCGTAATCCAAGTGAGGGATGTACACCAGCGTCAGATCACCGCTGTGATGATAAACGGCCTGGTCTCTTAGCGGGGCCGACAAAATAAAACCTCTGGGTATGTGGTAGTCCTTAGCAATCTGTTCAAGGTGAGATTGGGTAACCGTCGATGTGAACCTCCTTAACTCGTCGATCTGAACCTCATTACGAGAGGCGGAGGGCTGAGCACTGGACGCCATAGTAACAGCTGAAGAAGGTGATCGGAAAGTTGGTCAAGGATCTTTTGGGGGAAGAACAGAATTCTTGCTGACAAAATGCAGATGGATTTAGGGTATGCAAAGTGAAAGAACAAGAAAAAGAAGAGATATATATAGAAGTTGGCAGAGGACACGTGGCTCGATCCGAATGTCAGCTTGATAACCTAAAAGACCGCTGAAGGTTTACAAAAGTAAAGGGATATTCATTAACGAGCGTCGCTCGATTACCCGGCGTCGCTAGCGTCAAAAGCGTTACCGATCTCTGCTGACTTCACCCTATCACATCGTAATAGCTATCCAAGAAAGGCAATCAATCTTCTAAAATGACAAGAACCATTATTTCTCTTGAACTCGACTTTTGTAGTCCGAGTCGGAGTGAAAGGGGCCAGTGTTGTACCCCACAAATTACTAACTATAATGAATCCCCCCTAAGGCAGACACGTGTCATGTTTAGCTGGTCTACCTCCCCCTAATTAGGGAATCTGACCCGAACACACACGCAGCCAACCTATTTTCAGATATAGGTCCGAGATGAAAGGCATCTTCAGGTCGGTCTCTCAACCCGAACCCAAGAAGAATAGCAGCCAGGTCAGGATCCACTCAAGGAGTCGGAAATTCTGAGATAAATGGCATCTCTCCCTCGACTTCATTGCGGAATGTCTCAAAAAATGAGTTGATGTATCAGCTTCATCAAGCCTAGCTATGTAACCTAGTCACCATTGCATTTAATGTGTAGCCAGAGTCATTATGACCCCCCTCCCCCCGTCGGAGTCATAATGACTCCTCGGACAACGCCAACACCTCAATCTCCCTGTCGCTGTCACATTAAACACAAGGATAACTCGCCTGCTCTGCGACCAATAAATGTAAAGTGCCACCTGATCCAACCTCCCGCATCGACCAGGTCAAGTTACCAAATAGTCCCCCAACCCTACCCCAATAGATTCCTATAGATGGGGATCATTTCTTCTGCATGAAGCTATGAACAATTGGGACTGGAGAATACTCTAAAACTAAATTAGTATCTTTGAAACTACTCAAAATAAAACTGACTTGAGCGTCGGAGAACCCAACTCCGGTCCTCTAACGGTGTTACTTTGTGCAGGAATATTTGCTTGCGGTCATAATCAACCATCAAAAGGGATAAAGGAGCCCTAAACTCCTTCCAAATCAAAATCAATCTCCTAATTAGTTGATGGGCATCAACAGATAATATTGGTTAGTCATGGTCATTCTTTTATTGACATTCACTAATGAACCATCGTGATGCTTATTTTAATGTGCATTCAATATATTGAATAGAATGAATTCTTTTTCTGAGGTGAGGCACGCAAGGAAACCCTTAGCATCAAATTCATTATTTGCATATTGTTTTGTGGTTTTTTTTTTTTTGTTATTCTGCTTCCAAACATAAATTTATTGTAAGTTTCACCAATCCCCTGAACATTGCTTTTCTCACATAACCCATTGAACTTTGGGGTGTCTTCCAAAACCCCCTCCTTGAACATTAAATTTTCATCACCCCCTGCCTATAACTTGTACATAATTAAAATGATCTAGAGAGAAAAAATTCCAAAATTTAATATTTGTCATTTATAGGCAACTTACCCCTTCCTTAAATTTTGAGTTTTTGTAATCTCTCTATGACATTTTAACTTTGTCGCCCCTGCCTATAACTTGTACATAATTAAAACGTTCTAGAGAAAAAATTCCAAAATTTAATATTTGTCATTTATAGGCAACTTACCCCTTCCTTAAATTTTGAGTTTTTGTAATCTCTCTATGACATTTTGACTTTGTCGCCCCCTGCCTATAACTTGTACATAATTAAAACGTTCTAGAGAGAAAAAATTTCAAAATTTAATATTTGTTATTTATAGGCAACTTACCCCCTTCCTTAAATTTTGAGTTTTTTTTTTCGAATCTCTCTATGACATTTTAACTTCATTGCCCCTGCCTATAACTTGTACATAATTAAAACATTCTAGAGAAAAAAAATTCAAAATTTAATATTTGTTATTTATAGGCAACTTACCCCTTCCTTAAATTTTGAGTTTTTTTTTCGAATCTCTATGACATTTTAACTTCATTGCCCCTGCCTATAACTTGTACATAATTAAAACATTCTAGAGAAAAAAAATTAAAATTTAAAATTTGTCATTAATAGGCAACTTACCCCCTTCCTTAAATTTTGAGTTTTTTGTAATCTCTCTATGACATTTTAACTATTTGTTTATCATAGGTATGAGGGTCCGGTGAGAAAAGATTAAAGTTCAAAGGGTTTTGTAAGACACCCCAAAGTTTAGAGGTGTTATATGAAATAAGCAAAGTTCAGAGGGATTAAGTGAAAACCCCTGAATGTTCAGGCAGTTTTGTGAAATTAACCTAAATGTATTCAAAGTATCTTTTTTTACATGACACAAATGATATCTGTCATAATCAATTCCTAAATGGCATACTTATGACGTTTTCCAATAAGAATTGGGTTTAGACTTAACTCGTACGTATTAGTATTGGCAATCCCTTTAAACTGGGCCAGGACTAAACCTGATCCAGTTTTGGGTTATTTATTGTTTGGCAAAACTTGGACTCCTAGATGTCTAGTTTTGTTTAGGCCTAAAAAGGCCACAAAATCAGTTTTTCCTTGGACCAACATCCCCCTGATTTAATTCAGAACTAGTTTAGGAAAGAATGGAGTATGACTGATCCTAGCCCAGTTATGAATGCGTTGCCAAACACACCCGAGTTTATTTGTTCATTCCAATAATGATATTAGGGTTTTTGGTCATATTATACTCCAAATTCATCCTTCATTGCATATTAATTTCCCAGATCTTCATAAGTCTAATAATCATAATTGGGCTAGTACTTAATTATGAATAGGGTAATTATCAAACTATCCTCACTAAGAAAACCATTGACGAAGATGGATGTTTAAATAGTTCTGAGTTTGAGTTTATTGAGATGGTTCAGGGGACACTTAAATATAGGGGTGAGCAAAAAAGGGTTCAAACCGGATACACCGACCAAAGCTTAACAGTTCGGTTCGATTTTGAAAATCACTTCGGTTTGGTAGGGTTTCCAAAATATTATTCGGTTTGAAACCGAACCGACCGACACCTTGTTGCCATCGCTAACTTGCGCCCCTTCTTACCAAATATTAAGTTAGATAATTAACTTTGAATTGAACCCATATAATATATCTACTCCTAGTCCACCCATATTCCTATTGTTACCTATATCCAACCAAACCATTAACCAGTACATTAAAATCTGGAAGGAGCAACCAAATCAATTCCATGTCCACAATAGAAAACTAGTCTTATTTTTCCAATAATTCATGATATAGTGATGTGGCCGCCATCTAATTTAATGTTCAATACTAGTATCTATAGATGTTTAAATTTCACTAGGGGGGGCTTAGCGTTGTCTAATTCAAATTTACACGCAGTTTGTAGCACGTGAAGGTGTTTCCAGTGAGAGGGCGTAAGGACAAGAAAGCAAATATATATGTAGGCAGCTCAAGTGCAAACCAAACAAACCGCGAACCGATTTGATTCGATTCTGTTCGGTTTTGAATTATAAGCTGTTCGGTTTCAGTTTGGCAAAATTTTGTCAAAATCGAACCGGCCGACCATTTACTCACCCTTACCTAAATACCACAAAATTTCTCCATTTTAGCACTTACATATTATAAGTTGTTTTTTGTGGCAAATAAATACCACAAGTTGTCTAAAAATGATTTATTAGTACCCTCGATCATGCAAACATTAAAATTTGCACCTGAATATTCTCATATGACACTAACACGCTAATTTTATACCTTTCTAACAATTATTATGTGTTAAATTTATCATTAAACATATCCCACTTCTATTTTAGAGTAGAATTAAGATAAGTTTAAAAAATATGGTAGATTTAATAATAAATTTAACAAATATTAATAATTGAAAAGCTCTAAAATTAACTTGTAAGTATCATAGAGAAATATTCGGTGAAAATTTTCATATTTGCATGATCGAAAGACTAACATGCTAATTTTAAACAACTTATAGTATTTATTTAATATAAAAATAATGCATGATATATAAGTGCCAAGATGGGAACCTTTGTGGTATTTAAGTGCCATTTATCCTAATATTACCCCATATTCAAGGAGTTGTAGCTTGGGGTGTAATTGTTGGATTTAAATCCAATATATGGGCCAATATATTAAATAAATATGTATTATGTGCTATCAATCAAGGTTAGCCCATTAAAGTGATCTAATTTAGGATTGAGCTTTTAATGCATAATTAAAGTATGGGCCTCCTATGTGTAGAGACCAAAATATAATTATTAATTCTTTGATGGGCTGAATTGATAATTATGAATAACTGATTCAGTTATAAATAAGGTTGTAGTTCCCTAAATCTCTATGTAGAATCTCTTTCTGATTTTCCATCTTCAGAAGGATTATAGTTTCTCTAAGGAGGATATATACGTACAAGATTTGAAAGATCTACATCTCAAAATTAAGAATTACATCCTACTTCATGGATTCAGGTATGGTTCCGCATCTTCTTAATTATCTCAATAGTTTGACATGAACAATCCTTGGGATTGATTAGAGTTTTATTTATTAAAGCAAAAGGTTTATATTTTCTTGATCTAACAATTGATATTAGAGAAGTATTCATGTTAATCTATTGAGAATCAATTTTAATTTGTGATGTGATTCTTTTGTATGTTCTCAAATATAAAAATCCTTCCTTTTAAATTGTTTAATTTGAGAATAAACTTTGGTAGTTCTTCCTCTTGTATATTTTTCATGATTTCGATTCAAAAGGATTATTATATTTTAAATTTTATGAATCTGATTTAGAAGAATTCAAGTTTAATTGATGTTCAATTTTGGATCAAAGTCTAAAAGATTTCAGGTCAGAAATTTTTTAAATAAAAAATGCTACAGTTGCTACAGTGCTTTCTTGCGAATCGCTACAGTACCGAAATTTGTTTTCTGCGATGTTTTCTTTTTGCCACAGTATTTTATGGAGAAATTGCTACAGTATGTGCAAAAAAAAAAATTCCCCTCCAGTTTTGCCGCTGCGCCACAGTAGCGAAAATTGTTTTGCTACAATATGTTTCTCTTTTTGTACTACAGAGGTTTCTGGCGAAAACGAAACAGTGTGTGCAAAAAAAAAATTTCAGCGGGCCGCCCATACCTAGCCTATTGAGAAAAATAAATATATTGATGCAGGCGCGCTGTAGTATTGGGCTTTTAGAATTTTTTTTTATTTATTGGGTTCAAAATATTGGCTTAAAGTTTATTAAAGATATATAATGTATTGAAAAGAATTGATTGAAACAACATGTTACCAAAGTAGCCTCTCTTATGAAGATCAATTTATTTTAAACATCAAATTAGTAGTGTGTATATGATTTATGCAAATATTAATCAGCCCAAAGGAGGATTGATATTTGAATGAATCATATGCATACCTATGGTGATAAATATGTGACAATTATTCGGTTTAATATGTGAACAATAAATCGGTCCAAATAAAAGTTTATTGTTTGACATGTCTTATTATCAATGTTTGATCACTACACCAAGAGTACCACTTGCAAATTAATATTTCTGTCCAAAGACTAAATATTAATGTTGTGTTAGGTATCTTGAGATGGGTATTGTCAATTTTGAATTCATAAATTTTGATTTGGTTTCTTATGTGAGCTTATTTATTTTCTTATATAGTTCTCTGATTCAGCTGTTAGTTCTACTTCAAACGTCACTACCAACATTAATTTCATTCCTATGCTAAATGGCACCAACTTTAAGTCATGACAAGAGAATGTTATGATAGTTCTCGGAGTCATGGATCTCGACCTTGAGTTAAGCCTTTATTTTCCTGCACCTCTTACGGATAAAAGTTTCACTGATGAGAAAAGGGACATGGAGAGGTGGGAGAAGTCAAATCGCATGTGTATGATGATCATGAAGAGGGCCATTCCAGAAGCATTCAGGGGCACTATGTCTGAGAAGATAACTACTGCCAAAGAGTTCCTTGAAGATATTGAGAAAAGATTTGTCAAGAATGAAAAGGCTGAAACTAGTACACTTTTGGCAAATCTTATCTCAATGAGATACAAAGGGAAAGGAAATATTAGAGAGTACATTATGGAGATGTCTCACACTACTTCAAAGATGAAAGCACTTAAGCTTGAACTCTCGGAGGACTTGCTTGTGCATTTGGTTCTTATATCCCTTCCCACACAATTCAGTCAATTTAAAGTGAGCTACAATTGTCAAAAGGAGACTTGACCTCTTAATGAGCTCATCTCACATTGTGTGCAAGAAGAGAAAAAGTTGAAGCAAGAGAAGACAGAAAGTGCTCATTTGGCTAGTACTTCCAAGGACAAAGGGAAGAAAAGGATGAAAAATAAGGAAGCTGCAGAAACTCAACCATAAAAACAACACAAGACAAACATTGAAGATGGTTGTTTCTTCTATGGGGCTGCGGGACATAAGAAGAAAAACTGTACCAATTATCACGCATGGCGTGCAAAGAAAGGTACATTTTTCAATTTTGTTTGTTCTGAGATTAATTTATCTTCGGTACCTAGACACACATGGTGGTTAGATTCTGCTGCCACAACTAATATCAGTGTGTCTATGCAGGTTGCCTGAGCTGTCGAAAGCCAAGTGATGGTGAAAGATACATCTATGCGGGTGATGGCAAGAAGGTTGAAGTTGAGGCAATTGGGGCATTTAGGTTATTATTAAAGTCCGGTTATTATTTGAATTTGAAAGAGAGTTATGTAGTACCGTCATTTAGACGAATTTGATTTCTATTCCTATATTGGATAAATTTGGTTATTTTTGTTCTTTTAGAAATGACAAGTTTAGTCTTTTTCAGAATTCAAATTTGGTTGTTACCAATTCTTTATCTTATGTTGATAACCTTTATTTTCTTGATATGGTTGCTTCATAGCATGAAACCTTGCAATTAAGCACTCGAGGTGTAAAGAAAAAATTAACAAATGAGAATTCCGCTTCGTTATGGCACAAGAGATTAGGTCACATCTCCAAACGTAGAATTGAGAGACTTGTGTCAGACAGGATTCTAGATCCCATTGATTTTATAAATTTTGAAATTTGTACTAATTACATAAAGAGAAAATAAACAAATGTAAGGAGATTTGGTGCCAACAGAGCTACAGACGTCTTAGAACTGATACATACAGATATTTGTGGGTCATTCCCTACAGTTTTTTGGAATGGTCAATAATATTTTATCACGTACATAGACGATTTTTCGCGTTATGGCTACTTTTATCTCATACATGAAAAGTCCCAATCACTAGATGTGTTCAAAGCTTACAAAGCTGAAGTTGAGAACCAACTCAACAAAAGTATCAAAAGCATCAGATCTGACCGTGGAGGTGAGTATTACGGCAGATATGACGGTTCAAGTAAATAACGTCCGGGACCATTTGCTAAATTCCTAGAGGAGTGCGGTATCGTCCCACAGTACACCATGTCTGGTTCTCCTACCATGAATGGTGTTGCCGAAAGACGAAACAAAACGCTCAAGGATATGGTAAAGAGTATGATTAGTCATGCCAACTTATCAAAATCTCTCTGGGGAGAAGCATTAAAGACTGCAGCTTATATACTCAATATAGTATACACTAAAGTGACTGTCAAAACCCCTTATGAATTTTGGATGGGTAAAAAGCCTAGTCTGAAGCATCTGCACATTTGGGGATGTCCAGCTGAGGCTAGGCCTATAGGCTATATGAAAAGAAACTGGATTCTAGAACGGTCAGGTGCTACTTTGTTGGTTACTCTAAAAGATCCAGGAGTCACAAGTTTTATGATCCTGCTTCCAAGTCAATATTTGAGACGGGAAATGCCCGGTTCTTTGAGGATGTTGAGTTTGCGGGGGGAGATAAGATTAAGGACTTTGTCTTTTAAGAGGAATATGTTAATATGCCCACAACTGCTATTGACATTGATCAGGTTTCTATTCCTAACATTATTCAAGAAACAGATCCAAATCAACACAATGTCATAGAACCTCCCGTTACAGAAATTATTCCAAAAGAACAAACTCTATCACCTCATGAACCTGTGCCATTAAGAAGATCCACTAGAGAAAGGAGAAGTATGGTTTCAAATGATTATATTATATTTCTCCAAGAACATGAGGATGACATCGGTATTGTGGAAGATGATCCTATTAACTTCCATCAAGCCATGAAAAGCTCTAAATCTCAACAGTAAATTGATACCATGAATGAGGAGATAAAGTTCATGAAGGACAATGACGTCTGGGTTCTTGTCCCGTTGCGTGAAGGTGCGAAACCCATTGGTTATAAATGGATATTTAAAACCAAGAGGGACTCGAAAGGCGATATGGAGAGGTACAAAGCTCGTCTTGTCACTAAAGGCTTTACACAAAAAGAAGGCATCGAGTATAAAGAGACTTTCTATCCGATTTCATCGAAAGACTCTTTCAGGACAATAATGATACTTGTGGCACATTTTGACCTTGAGCTACATCAGATGGATGTAAATGTTCGCGAGGAAAAATTAAAGTCAGTAAAACAAATGTTATCCCTTCTAATTGATTTTAAAGAAAGAATAAATACAACTCTCGAATGCAATCTCTCTTTGACTTATGTAAAAGAAATTACAAAATTCCTCGATCGGTTGCCCGATTTACAAAAGAAGGAAGGGTCAACGGAGATCCTTCCTTTGTTTAAAACCGGTTCTTCACGGGCGATAGGAGCTTGATCCTTGTATCCCGTGGACGATCCGACCGCCTTGCTCGTGGAATCACGAGAAAGAGACTTGCGAGGCAAGTCTTTAGAACTCTAATGAGTTTGATAACTCAAGGACGAAGTTTAATAACTCGCACGAAGTTTGAAAACCAAGCCAAACCGAAGAAGAAAAAGAGCTAGGGTTGACCACGGCTCAAGCTCTCTCTCCCCTCACAACTAATCAATCCTCCGATCTTTTCTCTAGCCTCTAATCTCCTTTTTTTTTCCTCACAAGATCTTTCTCCCCTTTTATAGGTATTTTAGGTGTGTAACCCTCTTAGAATGAGGATTCGTGGCCCTCAATCGAGGAAAACGGTTTTGGAACCGCTTAAATCGTGTTTACAGATAGGAAACGCAAGACTCGCTTTATTTTAGATGACCTCGCTCGGGCGAGGGTTGAGATTTGCGCTTGAGCATGATCATGACGCCCGCCTTGGGCTTAGACGCTGCTAAAGGCTCCGCTTTGGAGCTTGGACGCTGCCGAGAGCTCCGCTTTGGAGCTTTGGACGCTGGCCGAGAGCTCCGCTTTGGAGCTTGGACGCTGCCGAGAGCTCCGCTTTGGAGCTTTGGACGCGGGCCGAGAGCTCCGCTGCTTAGAGTTTGGACGCTGGCCGAGAGCTCCGCTTTGGAGCTTTGGACGCTGGCCGAGAGCTCCGCTAGGGCTTGGGACGCGGCTGAACGCCCGCTGCTTAGAGTTTGGACGCTGGCCGAGAGCTCGCTTGGAGCTTTGGACGCGGGCCGAGAGCTCCGCTAGGGCTTGGGACGCTACTGAACGCCCGCTGCTTTAGAGTTTGACGCTGGCCGAGAGCTCCGCTTTGGAGCTTTGGACGCGGGCCGAGAGCTCCGCTAGGGCTTGGGACGCGCTGAACGCCCGCTGCTTAGAGTTTGGACGCTGGCCGAGAGCTCCGCTTTGGAGCTTTGGACGCTGCCGAGAGCTCCGCTTTGGAGCTTTGGACACACCGAGAGCCCCGCTTAGAGTTTGGACGCTGCCGAGAGCTCCGCTTAGAGTTTGGACACGATGCTAAACCTCTTGGTTGGATCTTATCTTTGTGTTTGTGATTCTACCCCGCTCGTAGCCTTCAAACAAGGACTTCGCTCAACGATATCTCAAGAATCGTGGCTTATCGCTGATAAAATTTTGATGTTCTCTAGAACCCTCCAAAGTTTTCAAAGCTTGCTGATCGGGACGAGCTTTGGAACACTTTTGACTTCTCCTTTGTTTGATCTTGAGGAGGTATTGCCCTTCACTTTGTCTTCAAGAAGTTGTGCTCAACTTTGAGCTTGAAACGCCGGCAATACCCTCTTGAAGCGTGGGGTGATCTCCGCTTATTTTTGAGCGTGACGATAAGATCCGCTTAGAGTTTGACGCGATGATGAGGTTCGCTTTAGAGTTTGGACGCTGGCCGAGAGCTCCGCGCTTTGGAGTTTCGACGGGTTGAAGTCGAACCGATTTGGTTAAGAGACGCTGGATCTCGGCGGATTCTTTGCCTAAAATCTCGTGGAGATTTGATGGGTTGGCGGCCCTATAAATAGACCCCGGGTCAAATCGAAAGCCTTACAAACTTTTTTTTTTCTCAAGGAAATTGTATTCCTTCTTTCTCCGGTGATCATCTCCAATCTCAGATCATTTCACAAGCTTTTTTCAGCTTCTTCTCGACGAGAATGTCTCCCAAGAGATCGACAAATAAGTCCAAGAAGATCGCCCTGTTCTCGAGCACGCCGTCATTGACGCTACGCTTCTCGCCAGCCCCTACGTCCTCACACCCCTTTGATCTGGTAAGTTTCGACTTTTGGCCATAACTTGCTTCACAAGTTTTTCTCTTCGGAAGCAACGAAACGATGAGCTAAGCTCGCTTTGAAATGGAACGCCGGATCGATATCCGCTTTGGTAATGAAACGCCGGAGTTGACACCGCGTTTTGGCAATGAAACGCGGAGTTGACACCGCTGCTTGGCAATGAAACGCGGATTGATACCGCTTTGGCAATGAAACGCGGAGTTGACACCGCTGCTTGGCAATGGAACACGGGTTGACACCGCTGCTTGGCAATGAAACGCTGGCCTATGCTTCGCTTTGACGCTGACATACGGTTGGCCTCCGCTTTATACTTAAAACGCGGATAACCCTTTATGCCTAGGTTTTTACTTTATTACCCTCGCGTTCATTTTCCTCCGTAATAACTGACTTTCATTCTCATGTGCAGTGCGCTATTCAAGTGATGCTCTCACTTTTAACAGCCACTTTGGCCATGAAGGAGGTGATGATCCCGAGGTTAACTTCACCAAGGCCAAAGGCTTCCCATCGCTCAAGACAAAGATGAAGATCGACTAAAGTTTGTCACCGAGGCTAGTTCATCAGAGTTAGCCATTGTCACGATCTCAAAATAGAGACGCTGACCAAAGCCTCTCAAGAAGCCCGCCTTCCTCTTTGGAGACCCCGTGGAACTTGACGCCAAAATCTTTTATGACGGGACTACAAAATGCCGCTAAAAGTTGGTGACCGACTCTTCCTTCCTAACATGGAGCGATGTACCCACTCTCTTATCCGCAGCGGTGCTTCTATCCCTAAGATATGGATTGGGACCTTGTCAAGAATCAAGGTGGGGTATCGCTGGGATGTTGACTCATCATGTGTGCGCTCGCGGCCATCGACAAGTGACGCTTTAAGGCCGTGGTTGGTCACTCGAGAATATCCAAATGCCGAGGTGCCCACCCCGCCAAAGATTTTTGCTCGCAGATTTATAGTCAGAAGGGGAATTTCGCCAAGACTTCAGAGCCCCGTGATGGGTACACTAACCGACGAATGTGGTGGACCCGCCTTGTGAACTTTGTCATGGACGAAGCTACGAGACTTATTGACTCTTTCGGTCCGGGTAATCCGGCTGCTATGAGCATGGCATCGCCGTAACCCTTATAACCTTTTGCTATGCTAGAGAAGTATAACCCGAGACTTGTACATTCTTTACCGCCGAGAACTAGGTTTCGCTTCTTCACGAGATGTACGAAGTCTCGGGCTTGCCTTTTGGGGAGCTGCCATATGAGGAGTTCATTCCCGGAAGTGAAGAGTTGGCCATCTTGAGAGCGGCCAATTCCGACATCTACGATACTTTTTGGGAGTTGATGTGCCACTTCCAAACTTGTGCCCAGCTAACGTGGTTACGGAGGCTGAGTCAAGCAGCGCCTGGGTCGACTATTTATTCAAAAATTTGCATAGCAAGGATACTGACGTTGTTCGCCTTGCTGCGAGCTCTCCTGACGAAGTTAGAGATCTCATTGGGAATGCTTCCTCTCATTATACAAATGAAGCTCAAGAGGACATTTTCCCGCCATTCACAGAGTTTGAGAGTTTTCATTACCAAACTTTGACTCCTATTTCCGATGTTGCTTTGTTTGCCGGCTTCTTAATGTTATGGCTGAAGCGGTGTGTGGTGCCCTCCCGGCCTATTGACTCTCTTGCTGCCGAGGTTGTTTACCCAGCAGTTCTTTTAGCTCATGGAAGACCACTCAACCTTCTTTCTGCGATGACGTGTCGTTTGCAGAGCGGCTTGAGGGAATTATGTCATGATTTCACTCAGGTCAAAGCAGCTGGTACCGAGAGAAGAAGACTCAAATTTCCTAACCCGCGAAAGTGCCTTTACCGTGATACCTATTTGGTAGCCCGGTTTGTTTTGCATTGCCCTCTTTGATGTCCGCCGCTATTGGCACTCTTCGCTCCATGGGTTCAACGGTTATGGCCATCTCGATGGGAGGGTTGGTACATGGTCATGGTCCGGCAAATTTTATCAAAGGATCTCAACTACCACATTTTCTGATGTTTTCCTGATTTTGAGGGAGGTGGATATGGGGAGATGTATCGATACTAAAGGCTCCAATTCCTTCACCCAACCGAACGGGTGTCTTTTCGCTGGTCGATCAACATTAGACCTGGCTACTTAATCTTCCGCCAAGGTGGGAAATGTTACATCGAACCTTATCGCCTTTCCGATTTGCTAGACATTGCCACAATGCACTAATCAGACGTTGGAAACCCTAACCCTCATCTTGCGCCATTGGGAACTTATATGAAGGTGCTAGGGCCTCTATTCTCGCGGGTCAAGGCATCGGGCCAAATTTACACTTCCTCACAAGACTTCAATAGTTATAATGACTATGGGTTTCTCAGAATCGTATCAATCGCTTCCCGCATTCCTCAATACCGATCAACTCATCTTGTTTAAAAGAGATCGAAGATGTATGAAGCAAAGAGGCATTCCAAAGCACCCCGTGAGAGGGTTCAAGAATATTTAGCTTGTGAACCCGGCCGGTGCCGAGGGAGAAGTCGGGGCCACTACCGGCCTACTGGGCCCACTCTGGCTGAGACTCGTGAGGAAAGGGCTGCAGGTAAACGGCCAATGTCTGAAAAAGATGCGCGCCGCCACAAGAAGCGGGTTCGCCGACAGTCACCCACCAAACCTCCAGCTCCTGAGCAGGGGGTCAAACTAATGCAAGACGCGTTTAGAGCGGCTCCTCCAAGACTTTCGTGGACTAAGAAGAACCCGAGGAGTCGCTTGTAGGGATTTCCCACCAACGGGTCTTCGCTCAATTGGGCCAGCCTTAAGGGTTCTCTTTCTCACCGATCTTTGGAGGAAGAAGGTGGAGATGAATCACTTCGGAAGATGCGAGTCTATTCCAATTGTTGAAGCTCTCGATATGATAATTCCCGCCGCACTTCGATGTCGCCCCAAAGTGACCAAGAGGAGGCTCCAAATGAAAGGGTCAAGCTTCAGACTCGCAAGATATTCATCTCCCCGCTTCTGCTTATGCCTCAGAAGGCCGAAAGACCTAGCCCCACAACTGGTCTATTTCCTAAGCCGCTGCCATGAGTTCCCCCATCCTTCAGAGATGATGAGGAAGAGGTGTCAGATGGGTATTCCGCAGAGTGCATGGACTTTTGACGACCTCCCAACCTGCCACTTCCGAGCAAGGCACCGTTCCTATAGTTATTTCTCTTCTGCAAACATTGTTTGTTTTGAATCTTGATAGTTGTTTCATACGTTTTTTTTTTTTTTTTTGACAAAAATTATTTCTCAGAAGCTCGCAGAAGGGCAAATCCAGGTTATGCAGCAGGGCCCAAGAGATCAAGGCCAACATCGCCTTCCATCCTCGAAGTCCGTTCTAAGTTTCAAAGAAGAAGAATCTCCTCCGATAAGATCAGCCCCTCTTAGGATTTCTCTTAGGACTGGGAAGGATGCTAGTACTTCCCCTCCTGCTCAAATACCATCACCTATAACCCCTTCTCAGGGCCTCGTGATTCAGCATGAGCTGGTGTTATCCCCTGCAGTTTCCATGGAATCGGCCGTCGTGCCCAATTTGCTTCAGAGATACATCGGTCATTTGGAATCGGAGATGCAGGATGCCGCGAGGATCATTGTCGCTGGAAAGAGCACCTTTGCAGCTTTCAAGCCTATCTTAATGAACTATTTGAACAACATCGTATCGGCCACCTGCATTCAACGTTGTACCGACGAGATATCTCGTCTGGAAGAGAGCTTGCAGAGCTTTGAGGAATTGAATCGTGCTGACCTTGAGGCTCGGATTGAATTAACCCTTGCTGACGTCTATGCCCAAGCGCTGCATCAATATGAAGCTGCCTTAAGAATTTGAACGAAAGAAACACAAGTTGCATCTCAAAACTCGGGATCACCGCAACATGAGTTGACTTCCACTACCTCCATTATGCGTGCCACTCGCGAATCGCTACTATCACCGAGGAAACCATTGCTCAACTCCTGCGAGTTGGGTTCACCGTAGCCGGCTCAAGAGGAAGCCGATGTGAAAGACCTCACCCGTAAAAGTGTAGAAACATACAATGATTATCGTGAGGAATTGCGTGCTCTTGAGGAGCTTAGAAGAGGCGCACATACCAAGCGTTAAAGAGGATTAAGGAATGAAGCCACAAAGAATGGTGCGGGCCGCCATGAGGAAGAAGTCGCTAAAGCCAAGTCCCAAGGCCCATCACGCTTTAGAGGATCATAGGCTTACTCTTGTGTTAACTCCGACTTTCTTTTCCTTCTTTTTTTGAATGGCACTCTTTTGTATCGCCTTTTTAGGGATTTGAATAAAAGTGACCCCAATTTGCTCTTTCATTATGATTTCTTACCACCATAATACTTATAGGATTTTTGGCAAACCCTCACCACAACGGATTTGATGAACCTTTACCGACACCGCTTGAATCCTCACATGTTATCTCTAAACTCCTCCCGACGTAACGCTGAGCTAAAAGAATGAAACTCTCTTAGACTTAATGCTACGATGTTGAATAATGAGGCTTGGTACTCTTTACGGGCGAGACCTCCTAACGCGCAGTTAGCGCCGGCTTTAGGGTTATTGGCCAACCCCTCAACGGGTTTGATGAGCCTTTACCAACTACCGCTTGAGTTGGGCTAGCATGTAGATTATTTAAACTGCTCTACACACGACGCTGTGCTAAAAGAATTAAACTCTTCTAGACTAACTGCCACGACGCTGAATATGTAGACTTTGTCTTTATTATGGAATAGACCAATCTATATTATATATATATATATATATATATATATATATATATATTTTTTTTTTTAGACTTACCTTTACTTAGACCTGGGGCTTATGGTTTGAGCAAGGCTTCAGGGTTTGTGTTGTGAACAAGGTTTGTTAGGCTTGTGTTGTGAACAAGGTTTTAGGCTTGTGTTGTGAACAAGGCTTGTTAGGTTTGTGTTGTGAACAAGGTTTTGGGCTTGTGTTGTGAACAAGGCTTTAGGCTTGTGTTGTGAACAAGGCTTTCTAGGCTTGTCGTCCTATCGAAATGAAATAATTGATAAGCTAATTATGGTTTAATCGATTTGTGAATTCATCATTCTATTAAAGAGGATTGATAGATTAGTTGCATTTAAGCAAATTTGAGGACCTATTATCTCGCTGAAGAGGACCGATAGTCGGGTTGCTTGGCTTATTAGGCTAAGGTCTAAAAGTTGGCTAAGTGTTAGACTTAGAACGCAGGTTTAAGCCCCACGCTTGAAATTTGGAATGCTTGAGTGAGCCTCGCTATGGCTTTAGAACGCGGAGGTGATCTTCGCCCGGGCTTGAAACGATAGTGTGTTTCGCTAGGGATTGAACGCGAGGCAAGTCTCTCATTTGAGATAAAACGCGAGGTGAATCTCGCTGAAATAGAACGCGAGGTGAATCTCGCTGCTTGAAATAGAACGCGAGGTGAATCTCGCTTTGGAAAGTCGAACTTTATCCAAGTGGTTGTGTTTAACCGCCTTTAATCGAGGTGATTGGAGAATCTTAAGTGGAGATCTTCCTTAGTCCTCGTGATAAATAACCCCTTGGGTAAAATTTGAAATTTTTTTTATCTCCTTCGTGGTTTCAAGAGATTTCGTGGTCGTCAAATTCTTCTTGGTCCTTCCCCGCCTTCGCTAGCCGATTTCTTCAATGGCTCCAAGGAAAATCGCCCACAAGATCCAAGCTATGTTGTTCAAACGACTCCAAGCCCAACGCCGCCGAGATCTCGAAAGTGACCCATCGTTTAAGGCCACGCCGCAAACCCTCGTGATCGAGGTATATCGTGGTTTTGAATTTATTTTAATGGGTTCCAACTCAAAATTGAACTCGCTGCTTCAACGCTGAGTTGGTGTTGACGATGGAGACGCTGGCTAACTCTTGCGCTCGACCAGACGCTGGTTACCCCCGCTTCAACTTGGAACGATAGTTGTTCTTTATGCTTAATGCTTGAACGCGGGCTATCCTCGCTTTATAGCTAAAACGCGGGTCGACTCTCGCCTTATTAACCAGGAACGCCAACACCACCCTCGTGATTTTCATCTTGGGTCATCTTAGGCTTTCTTGTAACTTTCCTTTTGACGCTTTTATTTTCTCTTGTCCGCAGCTTCTATGCTGATAGGACGCTTTCCCGTAGATATCACTTCGGTTACTCGGGTTGGATGGACCACAATGTGGCTTCAGGTCTTCGCCGGGAGCTTCCACTGACTCGACAATTGTGTGGAAAGAACGATGATGATCCATCGAGCTGAACCTTCCACCTTTAGGGCCATTATAACAGATATGGATTTTGTGGCTTCAGGAGGTCATGACTTACTCGAGAAGCCGCTTCTTCGAGATCGTGATCGAGGCGATGGTAACATGGATCATGCGCAGGAATCTAAGATGCTACATCAAGCTAACGGCCGCTTTTTCCTTCCTAACATGAAACGGATGCATCCGCTTTCTTACTTTCAAAGCCGCCTCGCCGCAGCGCTTGGATTGGGACCTAGTCGAGGAAAGGGATAAGGTGCCGGTTGGGGTTCTAAATCACCAGGCGGTTCATCCTTTGGGGAGTGACTATAAGGTGATGGGCCTAAGACCAGGCGAGTTTCATAGCATAAGTCCCGATCAAGAGGGCTACTCGCAAGTACTTTTATTCACGATTCATCACGCCTGTATTAATTTGTTGCCCAAGAATTTAGGACTCCTGGGTGGGTGTATTCTCCTGACGACGGATGGTGGGTCCGTATGGTGGACTTTGTTATCAATGAATTGCGAGTGCCACTCACCTTATCCCAAGTTAGAGATTCCAAAGGAGAGCCACGCCAGACGGGTGTCATCCAACTCCTATAGTTTCTTTGCCATCTTGGAGAAGTATAACTCGATACTTGTACTTTTTTCACTCCGCTGGGAGTTAGGTTTTGCTCTCCAAGAGATGTATGCGATCGGGTTTACCATTTGGTGAGTCAGATGAGGAGTATGTTCCTAGCACCGCTGAACTTTCTATTTTATGGAGGGAGAATCCGTGATGTCTATGCTACCTTCTCGGGAAGTGATGTGTCACTTTCATATCTCGGTGCAAGAGATCGATTTCGTGCCGCATGGCAAAAGGCTTGGTCAATATTTATTTCATAATCTGCATAATAAGAGCGCCGGTGATTCGCCTACCGTGAGCTCTTCCAAAGTTTTCACCGCCAATACATCAACGCAATACCGAAGATGTCTTCCTCCCGTACGCACTTGAGAGTTTCCGCTACCGCGGAGATTCCTATCTCTCGATACTGCGATTGCACAGTGCTTCGATGATTTGGTCAAACGCTGTGTGGTTCCTTCCAAACCCATCGAGTCTATCACGGTCCAAGTGGTATATCCCGCAGCTCTTTGGCTCATGGAAGGCCGACGTCTTCTTCAACTATGGTAAGTTGCATGCAATACGGCTTACTGAGTCACTTTAATCCTTGGATGTAAGAAAAGTTGGGTCGAGGAAGATAGCAGATTGAAAACTCCTCACCGCCGCGTCGGTGCCATATTCCTATTTGGGTCTCGTTTATCATGCACCGCCTCATTAATGACGGGTTAGTGATGCCCACTCTTCTTTCGCTCCTTTTATACAACGGCTTGGCTCGGCTAAATGGGCACATTGGTACATAGTCCCAACTCGGTGATTTTGCCGAGGGGAATAATTATCAAGTCTTTGTCGTTTTCCGATTTTGGTGGAGTGGAAGAGCCGCTAAATTTTCATGGATGTGGCACTGTAATTTTACCTCATTGCCGAGGGCATCTTCTCGTGGCTCATCACCATCGCCCGGTATTTAGTTTTCCGCTAGGTGACCGTGTATCATCGAGCCTTACTTGCCTAGCCGGTTTGCTCGACAATTTGGGTATGACCAACTATATGTTGGGAACCCTAACCCCAAGTTGGCTATCGCTGGGAATTTGTATGAAGGAGCTCGAGCCCGGTATAACTGGATACCGGAGGCTCCAGCAGCAAGATGTGCTACCTTCTCCCACCGCCATACCGCTCTTGGTTTTGCAACCGTATCGGAAGTTTCACGTCAATATGATGTATATAATTTCCCTAAGGATATTAGGAGCCGTACGAATCTAAAAGAAATTCGAAGGACGCACGGGAATCGACGAGTATTTGATTTATGCAGCGTGAAGCACTCAAAGTTGGCCAAATTCAACGGATACCCCTAGTAGAATTCTTCGAGAGAGCAACAGGAAAAGGGTTTTCACCCGTAAGAAACGCTCAATATGAGAAGAGGGCTCGCCAACTAATAACGACGAGGTCATCCTCTCGCCCAGAGTCAAACTTATGCAAGGAGCTATTAGATCCGCCGATTGCATGAAGAAGAAGAGGGGAAATTGCTCGTCACACCGACTCTTCACCACGTACTTCCCACAATTATTCCGCATATGGTGGTTGATCTAAACTACACGATTCCACGCGGATATCTATGCGAGTCGATATAAACCGATCGCGAGGGATACCGACGGCGCAACTGACTTTGTTATGGGCGGTCGGGCTCCTTTGAAGTCTATAGCCTCATATAATGAAACATCCGGGCTACCTTAAGCCGTCATGCGACCGATCGCTTCCATCATTGTGCCGCAAGAGTTTCGCTTGAGGCGGACTTGCGTGCCTTCCGTGTGCTTTCACAAAGTTGACGAGAAGCGAGATAACCAAGTCTCTTATTAGCCAAGCCGAGGAAATATCTCAACAGGAACCCTTCAAACGAAGTTTGTCCGAAAAGAAGGCGCTGGTTGCCAACTTGCAAGAACAAAGATGATCAATCCCAACTTGAGTTGACTAAATCGCCACTTCGCGGATCGCCATTCAGAGTCTATTGCCCAATTGAGGCCGAAGTTAACTCGAAAAGGGCTCAACCGACTCGTGAACAAAAGCCACGAGGGACTTCGCCGCCGAGGTGCCGAGATTCTGATAACCTTCGCCAAGAGGCTTAACGCCTCGAAGTTATGAAAAGGAGGTTGGCGCGATCAAACTCAATTCCAAAGGAAGCGTAAAGAGGCGACCGAAAGCATGAACAAAAGCTTATGAGCTTAAGTCACTTTACGCTTATTCACTTGATGGGCCCGTAATCTTTCTAGCATCAAATCAGATCACCTTTTATTTTGTTATAAAAAAAATGAAGTGAGACTCTTGTTTCTCCTTTTATGACCATTCGATTTATAATAATGAAAACAATTACAAATGCCGAGGTGTAATGTTAACGAGCATAAATGATCGCTCAAGACTCAAATGAATGAAGTCCATTCCAATAAATCAACCCCACCTTAAGCCATTCAGCTTCTCCTAAGCTTAGTTATGAACAAGACAGGGATTCACCGCCTACTGTAATATTTCTTGAGAAACTTCCCGCATTGGCATCATGAGAATGTCACCTTTCAAGTCGATAAGTCGATAAGCCCAAGTAGAATAGATACTCACCACGAAAGGTCCCATTTGGGATTGAATTTCCTTTCGCCTTATGTGTCATGACCATAGGTCTACGAACCGCTAAGACAAGATCGCCGCCTTGAAGATCCTTCCCTTAACCTTCTTGTTGTAGGCTTTAGAACCGAGCTTGGTATAGTTCGATTTGTTGTTGAGCTCAAGTCGCTTGTCGCCTAACATTTCTAGCTCCCGTAGAAGTTGATGTTGCTCTTCATCCGCCATTCCAGCTTGGAGAGCATTTTAGGAAGGAATTTGAATCTCCAATGGTAGAATAGCTTCGATCCGTACACCAAAGAAAAGGGAGTAGCTTTTGTTGGGGTTCTCACCGTCCGGCGATAAGCCCATAAACAATTGCCCAACTTCTCATCCCAATCAATTTAACTTTTAGAGACTAACTTTTAGAAGTTTCACAATGGTCTTGTTGAAAGCTTCCGCCAGACCATTGGTCGGGGATAATATGCCGCCGACGCAACACTTTGGATCCCGAACTTATTGCAAAATCTCCGAATCCATAGCTAATGAATTGTGCACCGCTATCATGGACTATCCCGCATGTACCAAAGTTTATAGAGGACGGATGCTTAATGAACTTGATCACGCTTGAAGTTTTAACTTTTAACTAACATTACCATTTAGAAAAGTAATCGCTACGCTAAGATGAATCGATGTCCTTTGGACGCTAGGAGATAGGCCCGACAATATCCATTCCCACATTTCAAATGGCCACTAAGAAGATGTTGGGTGTAGATTTCCTGTCTCGATGGATCTAAATCACCATGAATTTGGCACGCATGACATCGCTTAGCTTAATCCACTGCATCTTCAAACATCTTTGGCCAATAATAACCTATTCTCTCCAGAGGCTTATCTCCCAACTTGCTCCCTCGGTTGTGGGCTCCACACATTCCGCCATGGGCCTTTTAAGGCATCTCTTGCCTCCTTTCTGAAAGGCAAGCCGAGTAGAATTCGCCATGAATTTCTACGATACAAAGTCCGGGAAGTTACATCATAATAGAAACGAAGGGCCTTCCGCTTAATGGCGGCCGCTTTGGGGTCATCCCAGGATTCCATACAGACGTAGTCTATATAAGGGAATCGCCAATCCCTTGGTTCGAGCCCAATGGAAGTTTCACAAACGGTCCCTTCGCTGGTCCTTCTAGATCTCCTTTGTGATGAGTTCAGAGTATAACTCACGCCTCATGACAAATACTATTGTCCGGCTTTTGAGGTAATGCTAGTGATGTGGCTAACGAGGCCAAGGCATCTCGTGATATGCATTCCTGCTCGTGGAATATACTCTATGAAAAGCCTTCAAACTTTCGTATAATTCTAGAACCGCCGAAAGTGATATGGGATTAAGTCTTCATTGGCGACTTCATACTCCTCAACCTCGATTCACGATGAGTCGAGAATCACCATAAGCTTCGAGGTATTGAATGTTGATTTCTTCGCCACCGCATTCCTAGTAATAAAGCTATATTCCGCCACGCTATTAGTGCATGGCTCGCCTAAGGAAAACCCCTTGGGATCACAAGACTATTTGGGAAACAAGTACAACCCCCACCGCAATGCACCTCCATCCGGATTCGCCTAGAGGCTCCATCAAAGAATAACTTCCATACTTGAGTATCTCCTTGAGTCATGTAAGCTCTGGATTTCATCCGTATACCTTCAGATAGTTTGAAGAGTCGGGACCGATGTTCGCTAAGAAATCCATTTTACCAGCGCCCCTTAATAGCCTTCGGGCATAAACTTCATATCATATTGTGAGAGAAGTATCGCCCATTTGGCTAAACGGGAATTCGAAGAGGGCTTAGTCATGAGCACTCTCGAGGATTTACTCGAAATGACATGTATTGTTTGCCCAACCAAATAATGTCGAAGTTTTCTCGATGGCAAACATCAAGGCTAAGCATTCCTTTTCCACTGGGTCAGACTGTGTTCGCCCCATCATGGTCCTACCGAGATAATAAATTGCTTGTTCATGTCCTTGGTCATCGCTCGCTAGTAAGGCTCCAAGTGAATGGTCCATGGCTCTCACATATAACAGAAGGGTTTTCCGATACCGGGCCACGAGGACCGGTGGTTGTGTAAGATAGGTTTTGATTTCTTCAATGCCTTTGGCAACCTTCATCCCATACCTAACTAAACTCCTTTCTTCATTAATTTGGAAAAGGGTTGGCACCGCCCGAAAGATTTGATATGAATCTTCGACATAACGCTTAACCTACCTTGCGTGCCTCCGAGCTCTTTAATGGTCTTTGGTGGCGACATTTCCGGATGGCGCGACCTTTTCAGATCGAAATAAATTCCTTGGGATGTAACTATGAATCCCGTGAATTTACCACCGACACCCCTAGGAAGGATTTTGTGGGGTTCATCTTCGCTGATGTGTTCTCATGATGTCAACATGGTCTTCAAGTCCGATAGGTGATCTTCCTTCTTGCGACTTTTACCACAATGTCATCTACGTAACATCTCGATCTTCTTACGTAGATGTTGATGAAAAATAGTATTCATCGCCGTTGGTAAGTTGCTCCAGCCGTTCTTCAACCCAAACGCATTATACGCAGATAGCGTAACACCCCAACGGTGTTCTAAAGGCCGATGCTTTGGCGCCTTCGTGATACATTTTGATTTGATTATATCTCCGAACTGGCCCATGAAAGACATTCTCTCATATCCGCATGTGTTATCAATCATGACATCGGTGATGGGGAGTGGAAATTCATCTTTCTGACATGCCGCTCAGATCACTAAAATCAATGCATATCCGATCTTTCCATTCTTCTTGGGTACAACAACGATATCACACCTAATCCGGTGTTGTTCCTCTCGATGAAACCCGTGATCAATGAGCTTTGATTTCTACTACAATTGCCTCCATAACCTCCGGACGGAACTCCGCTGTCGTTGCTTAACAGTTTCGCTGCTCGGTCGATATTGAGGCGTGCATGGCTACCTCAAGATCAAGACCGGCATGTCTTCATAATTCCATGCTAAGACGCCAACATACCTCTGGACGAGGGACACTAGTTCTTCTTTCTCATTTTGCGACAAGCTTTTGCTTACGAAGATTGGTTTGGGATTGGTCTCATCCCCATATTTATTTGGATCACCTTATCTTCAAGTATGGCTGCCTCGCTCAAGCACATATCCCATAGAACATCAAGACGCTAATCCAAGGGTCACTATCCGTCTCAATCCGCTTGTCATCTTCGCTATCACTTGATGACTGACCGAGGTCATGTTCATCGACATACTGCTAAAATTGATCCTACACTTACGCCGAATCCCATGGTGACGCTCCGTGATGAATGGTCCTTGCCGTGAGCATTGTCCCGCTTCGCCTTCTCGGCGATGGTGTCGACAAGTACCCTAACCCCGCCGGTTTTGTGGTAATAATCTTGGGATTTACCTTCGTGGACAAGGTGTTGAATCGTGGTTCCCTTTCCGGAATTTAACCCTTTGGACTATCGAAATTGTAGCCCATACTCTTCATTATGTGACGAGCCTTAAGTTCAGAATGATGAAATTGAGGAGTTGCCTCGCTTTCCTCAACTCTCTCGTTTGATAACTTCGTGGTCCACTTTACCAAAATAAATTGGTTTCTCACCTTCTCTTTTTGGACTC
Organism: Asparagus setaceus; assembly: GCA_012295165.1. Classification (NCBI taxonomy): domain Eukaryota; kingdom Viridiplantae; phylum Streptophyta; class Magnoliopsida; order Asparagales; family Asparagaceae; genus Asparagus; species Asparagus setaceus. Next base: position 77,215,589 of record CM022702.1, read on the forward strand.
GACCATAAAGAATGCCTTCTCACGCCCTCCATCCTCCTGAGGTGGAGAGGGACGCTTGAGTGGCAAATCTAGTGATCTCGTCATATAGCGCATGCCATGGCTCCAACTCAGATCTTTATCTATTTCTTCGATGAAACATCGCAAGTAAGCCAAATTGAAATTTTCATTAATGTACCATTCGCCTTCACTCAAGACATCTTCCTCATTATTGCTTATTAGAGCTCACTACATGCAATTCCTATGGACACTCTTTCTTTCGTTCGTTCGCCCTCGATTCATTTGCTATCACTGCCGCAGCCGGTCTCGGCGATTCAGTTCGGGCCAAGGTAAAAGACCTAATCAGCAGGATAACTCTCTACTCCTTTGAAAGGATGTTTCTCACTATCGTGGTCTTGACCTCCCCCTCTTCATTGACATATTTCATTACCTGATGAAGGGTTGATGGGACAATCCGATTCGCATGAATCCGTGGTCGCCCCAATAGCAGCATTGTAGGATGTGTCCAAGATCTATAATGTAGCAGTTACTCGACTTGAGATCCCCAATTTGACATTTGAGCTTAATTTTTCCCTGTCGGTGTCGCTGGCATTGAAGCCAAAGATAGTCGCCTCGAGTGGAATTCAACCGTGGTACGGATTCTTAACTTGCATGACCGCATCGCATTATGCTAAGTGCGATCCCGGATCTACTTGGACACGACCGATCTCAAGATCCCATGTATCCCTGGTAGTACAAGGGCCCGCCATGCTTATGATTGATTTGCATATCTTCTTGTGTGAATGATATGCAAGGCGCACTTTCATTATGTGTAGGCATTTGACACAAGAGGGTTCATCCATAGCTTCCGACTACAGAACTTGTGTAATGAAGCTCTCTCAGATCCGCTAAAGCCTCCACTAGAGCCGCTTCTTGTAGATTTGGACAACTTCAAGAGCTCAGAAGGGTGATTCTCGGGCGGAATGTTAGCCACCGTGCAAAACATCGGCGGAATGGTTTTCCCGATGTTCCCGCTTCCTGTAGAAGGTTTTATTATATCAACCTCCTTTGGCTTCCCTTTATCAATTGACTTTTAGGCCGTAACCCTCGCCTCCTCAACCGCCCTCGACTCAGGCCCTTGATCATACTTTTCGCACGCTTTCCCCGACCTCGCACTCCTCCTCGGATCCCCTTCTCTACCGGCCGCCGTATCTCTTTCTTCCTGAAGCCATGGAGAGGGACCAAATGAGTATCGCCTTCGCTATGGACTGACCGATCATGTTGAAGTTTTCGCTTTGTTCTTCTTCTTCTTTGATGATGTCTCACCATTGATGATCTTTTAATCAAGTCGATGGACCCACATCACTTCTCCGCTTGAAATTGTGATGGGTGCCAAACCTTTTCCTTCTTGATTGTGTCGATCGGTGTTCTTCAAACGTAATTCTCCTTTTGAATGGGAACAGCCCATTAGGAGTCATGTTAGAAATCCTCAATTGAACTGATGTCATATTAGTAGACACAGCTTCTCGCTCGTTTCAACTTGAGTACCTCGCATCAACCAATGCTTGTAGAATGTCTTTGAAAATGTAACACTTCTTTGTCGGGTGTCCCAACATCCCATGATATCGACAAGACTGGGGTCATCCACCTTCCGCTTCTTCGTGTCTCTTTGATTCGGGAGCTTTAACTTGTTATTCTTCCGCAGAAATCTGAATAGAGTATCGATGTGCTCTTCTTTGAAAGAATATTGCTTAGGCGGTCTTGGCCGACTCGATGGCTTGCCCGGCTTTGCCGGGTGGAGATCGAACACTAGTATCGCAAAGATGAATGTCCTTCCTCCTTGACCGAGGGGCATTTCCGACTCCTCGCTGTGCCGCCTTTGTCGCCCCGCTTTCTTCAGCCTTTAACTCATACACAATATCTTCCTACTGCTCCCCTCGGGACACTAGTTGTTTGAACTACACTCAGAACCCCCATTTGAGCCAAGAGAGGAGTCCTGGTTATGCCGCATGTGTTTCCACCAAAGTAGTTTGTATCATCCCTCGCTGGCATCGCAATGCCACACTGAACCTTTCCACAAAAGCCTTTATCTGCCTCGCTTTTGTTTAGTGGCGTAGGAGGGTAGGGATGATACTTCGTGTCATCTTCAAGAATCTAGCTAGAAATAGCCTTCCAAATCTACCCACTTTCAATAGATCCCAAGCAGCCATGAACCATTCAAAGGCTTAATTTGAGAGTGCCAATAAATAGACGGCTCAAAATAGCATCGCTCAAATCACATCACGGCCTCAGGACTTGAAGTAATAGACGGTTGATTCGGCAACCTGCGGCTATCCATTTTGGCAGAGCCGGGCCTTAAACTTTGAGGGTGGTGCAGATCCCACTCCGCAGATATGGCCTCACAACCCTCGCCTTGGAGCTCACTCCCTAGCGAGAAGCAGACGAAGCTCAATTCATCCATTTTGGCCGATTGAAAATTTGATTGCTCTTCGCCCTTTCTCTCTCTCTCATGAAGAATCTATACCTGAGTTTCTTGATCGGAGGTTTCAACCATCTTTCCCTTCTCGCTTGCGATTGATCTTTCTTTCGCGACGATTCCTGCTGAGGTACCGGACCGACCACGGAGCTTGAGCCCTATCTCGCAAACTGGGCCATACCATGTTCTAAGTTGGTTAATGGTTTGTCGGCAGACCGCGATAGCTTCCTCGTGTCATCGCCGGTATTCTTCAAGCTTCTTCTTGAGATCTTCAAGACTCCTCAGCTTGTATAAACCATGCTCGTGTTCTATGAATGAGCCGAAGACTGAGACTCGCAATGGCCGAGTGCTCATCTTCGTGTTCCAACCCCGCCACTCGATAATTGATGAGGGTATGACTTCGCCGTGTTTCGAAAAGCGCCGATAAATTCCTTCGAACTTATCCTCGAGATTTCCTTAACACTCAAGGGCTTACTAGTCTCGATTCATCCGAATCGAAGGTAACGACGCTCCTCACGACCATATTAATGGTAACCCCTGGATATTCACCGAGGTTTTCCTTCCGGAATCGCTTTGTCTCTTGGATGGGGCCGGATTAGTCAACCGATCAAAGACCGATCGCCTGTGCGTGCACAACATTGACATTCTGAGAGGACCGCTGTAATCAATCGCCGCGATGGCACGTAATGAGCCAATTTGTCATGTTGGTCTCTCTCTTGATAATAATTCTCTCAAGTCAAACTTGAGGAATGTTAACTCCCTGACGGTAGTTTGAGCCGAACCCGCCCCTCATCATTTGAAGGGCCGGGTTAGGTGGAGATGACAAACGGGCCTCAAGTCCACGCATCGGCCAAACGCCTTTGAGGGGTGCGTTGTTCAGGGAACGCGACCTGGGTCATGTTTGTGAAACGCCTCGGGTTTATGCTCAATTGAAGGAACGCGACATCGATTCGCTTGATTGGAGAAACGCGCCTGGGACTCGCTTTGTTTGAGAAACGCCGTCCCGACTGCTTTGCCGGAGAAACGCCACCCGGGACTCGCTTGAGCTTGGAGAAACGCTGGCCCCGACTCATGGCGAGCGAGACGTGCCCTCGGACTCATGAGAGAGACGCGTCCGGACTCGCGCTGGAGAAACGCGCTCGGGACCATGTTTGGACGACGCTACAAAGGCTGCTAACGCAGGTCGGGCGCCAGAACATGAACGCGTCCCAAAATCACGCGTTCTCAAGATTGATTTTCTGAGGTGTGCCCTACGGCGATCTTCTCTACGACGAAAGATTCTTAGCCCGTCAGAAGGCTTTGGCGCATCCACATCTATGTCACTGGTTCGATGTCGCTTAGGCTCTTATGACCCGATATCCCACGTAGGCTCAGTGTAGATCTTCCACCCGCCGCTGAAGCCGTCCTTTTCCTTAAAGGAAATGCCGCCGTAATCATCCGATTCAATCGGCGACATATCCCTTAGGTGACACAAAGTGATCCGGTGTCTTGATCTCCTTGAGACTTTCTCGACCTTTGCGATAGCTTTAGGGCTATGGATCCTGAAGAGAGCAATTCTTCATACTTGGCTTGGTCAAACTCTCTACCGTGAGAGTTTCTATTGAGTCCCAATGAGGTTGACGCCTGATTGCGCCACCACTTCTTCATCCGGCTAGTCCCCTCGAGTCGCTATCTTTGTCGGGCGAGGAAAATTGCTGGAAACAAATGTTATCCCTTCTAATTGATTTTAAAGAAAGAATAAATACAACTCTCAATGCAATCTCTCTTTGACTTATGTAAAAGAAATTACAAAATTCTCGATCGGTTGCCCGATTTACAAAAGAAGGAAGGGTCAACTGAGATCCTTCCTTTGTTTAAACTGGTTCTTCACGCGGCTATAGGAGCTTGATCCTTGTATCCCGTGGACGATCTGACTGCCTTGCTCGTGGAATCATCGTAGAAAGAGACTTGCGAGGCAAGTCTTTAGAACTCTAATGAGTTTGATCAAGGACGAAGCTTAATAACTCGCACGAAGTTTGAAAACCAAGCCAAACCAAGAAGAAAAGAGCTAGGGTTGACCACCAAGCTCTCCCTCACAACGAATCAACTTCTGGATCTTTTCTCTAGCCTCTAATCTCCCTTTTTTTTCCTGCTGAAGATCTTTCTCCCCTTTTATAGGTATTTTAGGGTGTAACCAATTTTAGAATGAGGATTCGTCCTCAATCGAGGAAAACGGTTTTGGAACCGCTAAATCGTGGTTACAGATAGGAAACGCAAGACTCGCTTTTATTTTAGATGACCTCGCTCGGGCGAGGGCTGAGATTTGGCGCTTGAGCATGATCATGACGCCCACGCCTGGGCTTAGACGCCAGCTCGCGATTTTGGAGCTTGGACGCGCCGAGAGCTGCGCGCTTTGAGCTTTGGACGCCGGGCCGAGCTCCATGTTTTAGAACTTGACGCGGCTGAGAGCGCCGCTTGGGACGCGGGCCGAACGCCCGCTTTAGAGTTTGGACGCTGGCCGAGAGCTCGCGCTTGGAGCTTTGGACGGGCTGAGAGCTCCGCTTAGGCTTGGGACGCTACCGAACGCCCGCTTTAGAGTTTGGACGCTGGCCAGAGCTCAGGCTGGAGCTTTGGACGCGGCTGAAAGCTCCGCTTAGGGCTTGGGACGGGCTGAACGCCCGCTTTAGAGTTTGGACGCTGCCGAGAGCTCGCCTGGAGCTTTGGACGGGGCCGAGCTCCGCTGCTTAGGGCTTGGGACGCTGCTGAACGCCCGCTTTAGAGTTTGGACGCCGCTGAGAGCTCGCTGGAGCTTTGGACGCGGGCCGAGCTCCGCTTTGGAGCTTTGGACACACGAGAGCCCCGCTTAGAGCTTGAACGCTAAGAGCTCCGCTGCTTAGAGTTTGGACACGATGCTAAACCTCTTGGTTGATCTTATCTTTGTGTTTGTGATTCTACCCCTGCTCCCTCGTAAGCCTTCAAACAAGGACTTCGCTCAACGATATCTCTGAATCGTGGCTTATCAGTGATAAAATTTTGACAGCCTACAGTAAAGACTGCGTTTCTCAATGGAGACATTGATGAAACAATTTATATGGTGCAACCAGAAAACTTTATGTCCGGAGCTGCAAAGAAGATGGTTTGTAAATTGAAGAAATCTATTTATGGGATTAAGCAAACTTCTCGTCAGTGATATTATAAGTTTCATCAAAATATCATCTCATTCGGTTTTGAATATAGTTGATGATTGTGTATACCACAAGTTCAGTGGGAGTAAACATATTTTTCTAGTTTTATATGTCGATGACATATTGCTTGCCAGCAATGATATAGGCTTATTGCACGAAACCAAGAGATTTCTATCAAAGAAATTTGAGATGAAAGATCTTGGGGACGCCTCTTTTGTATTGGGCATACAGATACACCGAGATCGCTCTCGGGGTATACTTAGGTTATCACAAAAGAGATATATCGAGAAGGTTCTTAAAAGATTTGGCATGTAAAATTATAAACCAGGTAACACCCCTGTGGCTAAGAGAGATAAATTCAGTCTCAATCAATACTCCAAGAATGATTTTGAGATTAAGGAGATGCAACAGATTCCTTATGCGTTAGCAATAGGGAATCTAATGTATGCTCAAGTGTGTACGCGTCCGGATATTGCGTACGTGGTTGGAATGTTGGGCAGATACTTAAGTAATCCCGATTGGATCACCGGAAAGCGCCGCCGAAGTCTTGAGATATTTGCAGAGAACAAAAGAATACATGCTCACGTATCGGAGGTCGGACCAGTTAGAGATCATTGGGTATTCTGACTCCGATTTTGCTGGATGCCAAAATAGCATGAAATCTACTTCAGGCTATATCTACCTGCTTACTGGAGAGCTATCTCTTGGAGGAGTGCTAAGCAGATACTCATAGCTTCATCCACCATGGCAGCTAAGTTTGTAGCATGCTATGAGGCGGCTAATCATGAAATATGGCTGTGAAATTTTGTCACTGGGCTGCGAATTGTGGATGACATTGAAAAGCCACTTAAATTATTATGTGACAATAAGTCAGCAGTGTTGTATTCTAACAACAACAGGAGCTCAACGAAGTCGAAACATATAGACATCAAGTTCCTAACTGTTAAAGAAAGAGTTCAGAGTGGACTTGTGTCTATAGAGCACATTGGGACAAACTCCATGATTGCGGATCTGCTGACTAAGGGATTACTACCCAAGGTTTTTCATGAGCACATTATTCATATGGGTGTTTTATCTCTTCAGGATATGTCATTTTATTGGGAGTTTGTATTTTAGATGCTCTTATTTGTAGACACATTTGTCATGATTTTTTAGATATTATATGGTTATTTACTACAGTATAAAGTATTCAGTTCATATTCACTCTGATTTTTTGGTATGGTTTGATCTCATTAAGGTTTTAAGGTGGACCAGTTAGAAATAGGCATGTTAAAAGATCACATTACATAAAATTTTCATGCTACACATCCATGCTTGATCTGTGTTGTTTGTTGTATTGATATACGTGACCATTGATGGGTCTAGTTGCGATAAATACAATGAAGATCGCTTTGATCCTATGTTGATATAACCGATAGACGAGATTGTTAAGGATGCATATTGTTTGATAGCAAAATTCATGAGCTCATAAGGTTATATCATAATTCATATTTATATAGTAACATATATTGGCCCAAGTGGGAGATTGTTGGATTTATATCATAATTGTTGTGGTGGCGGTCGGAAGGGTGCAATGTCAAAGTATGAAGATTTGACTTTGAGGGACTAGAGTTGAATAAAATAGAAAGGCGAAGTCGAGAGCCAAGCCTCCACTAGGTTCCCATATGGTCCTCGCCACCGCAATGCTCTCTCCCCTTCACCACCTTCATGAAACCCTCAACCCATTCTCTTCCTCTTCCAATCTGCTCTCATGAGGTCGAAACTTGTGAGCCAACTTCCACACCGAACCCTAGGATTTGGGAGAATGGGTAGAATCCAATGCTTGAGGTTTGCAAGGAGAAGGAGCTCAATTTCACTAAATATCTCTATGTTAAACAACCTCTCTACAATGCAAGAGACTAGTCCATAACGGACGATCGATTTCTCCAGATTTTGACAAATCAATTGGTCAGGTATGTAACTCTTGTCTCCTTACTCTCTATATTATTTGTCAGTCAATTTATGCATGTTTGTCGAAGTTGTTTCCATTTGTAAAACTAGAGAAAATTACACTTTTGGTTCTCGCCATAATGAAAATTAAATAACTCTCTCACAAACTCAACAAAAGACGCTACAAGTGTAGATCTTTGTTTTCGGGACTTTGCCCGCGTCGGGACGCCGAACTGCGGGACCACCGAAACATCGCCAATCGACGGGTTTAGTTGATGCTTCGCAGCGAAACAAGAACTTCAAAGAAATATCTTAGCAAGGTAAGATATCTACTCTTCTCAAGAAAAGCAAAGCTTAATCTCGGAATCTCCCGAAGCTTCAAGAACGCTGATTCGCGAGTTCACTCTTGATCTTCAAGGTTCACCAAAGGACTCCTCTCGAAATAATCTCTCCCTTTCGATTTCCACCCCGCCAAGTGGACGAGGGAGTATTTATAGTCTTTAAACGTGCTCTTCGTAAACACAAGTGTCATAAGTGCAGAAATTGCAGCTTAGCGGGCAGCTGGCAAGCCATACGTCACGCTTAACCGGCGAGGGGTAGCAGGGCCGCCTTAGCTGGTAGATAGTCGCCTCGGGCCGAGCAAGGCAATATCGCCCTTCACCGCCGTAACGGTTTCCGCTTTTAGGCATGATTAAATGCCTAGAATTACGCCTAGTGGGCGATCTTCGTAACCGCCATTAACGGTTCAACGCTTTCCGCTGATAAAGCCAAGCGGGCCCCACCAGATTGATTTAGACCCTTCGAGCTCATTTTGTATTCGGTGTCTCAGATTTGGCGAGATTGACAGTAAGTGCTCGCTAGTCGCAGACACATCAAGGTGTCTCCCGCTTATGGCGAGATGACACACAATCTTTCAGCGCAGACATCAAGGTGTCTCGCCGTATGCAGGCACACACGAAGTGTTCGCCAGCCAGACACATCAAAGTGTTCTCGCTAGTGGCGCAGGCACATAAGTGTCTCGTGACCAGAAGCAGACACAATCTTCCCATATTGGGCTTCTTGAGATTTCGACGACGTTGTCCTTCGATCTTCTCATGATTTAGTCATATTTGAGGTTCTTCCAATTTTGATGCCTACAGATATTCTCCAAGTTTTCGACTCTCAGATTTTATCGAGGGTCTCGAATACTTTGATAAGATGCCTTGCTTCGCTCAACGCTGAACTTTGTAGAAGAGGCCCATGTTTTGCTTCAGCTTGAATCCTCGGCTACGGCCGCCGACCATACTTTGGGATCAATAGTCGTTGCATTTGTATTTGATTGATTGAAATGTCAAGTCGATTTTGGACTAATCATCTTCATCTTGAAAGTCACCACTTGGGTTATAATTGAAATGCCTTGAGAATCATTCAGAGAAAAGGCCGTCTGTTTTTCTCAATATCGATTTCCGTGAAAGCTTCTATATGTAATATCTCGAATTGTCCCACTTGAAGAAAGCGAGCGGGCAATCTAAGTGTCTCGCCAAAAGGACCGCCACGTAATCGGCTCTAAGCATGCTTGAGCTTCCTGAGGCTTATGTAATGGCACATTTGCATTAGCAATGAGTTACAAAGTGCATTAAAATCACTAGGAGAAAGTGCTTGACCCCGCAGAAGAGTGAACCTCACGCCTCAAGTTATTGCTTGTATGATAGATATAGGATTTTTGGCAAACCCTCACCATCAACGGATTTGATGAGCCTTTACCAACTACCGCTTGAGTTGGGCTAGCATGTAGATTATCCGAACCGCTCTACATGTTACGCTGTGCTAAAAGAGTGAATTCTCTTAGACTTTATGCTACCGATATTGAATAATGAGTTCTGGCCAATTATCACGAATTGATTACCCTACAAAGATGTGTTAGATGCGCACTTATCTCCGATAAGGGACGATAATATCCCTATGCATGAAGGCATAGTTTAGGTGTCATTAGGTAATGACATCTATGCTACCATATTGAATACGTAGGCTTGATCAATTATCACGGAATTGATTACCCGGCTGCGGTGTTAGATTACCGATTTATCTCCGATAAGGACAGATAACATCCCTATGCATAAAAGATAGTTTAGGTGTCATTAGGTAATGACATCTATGCTACGCATTTTGAATAATGAGGTTTGTGGAATTTGTGTTTTCTCTGGGGCTTAAAACGAACCCGCTTGTGTCTCTGGGGCTAAAACTAACCCCTCGTTATCGAGTAGACCTCTCATTCATAAAAGGAATCGAGAGGGGATTTTGACCGGGTCCTAACTGTAGGAAGGTTTGACCAAGTGGGAGTGAAAATTAAAAAATGATCCTAACTGTAGGAAGGTTTGATCGATAGGAGTTTTGAGACAATCCTAACGCCTGAAGGTTTGATCGCCAACTGAAGTGGACCTCTGCTCATAGGGAATCGAGAGAGAATATTGGCCGGTCCTAACTGTAAGAAGGTTTGACCAGATAGGAGTTTTGAGACAATCCTAATCGCCTAAGGTTTGATTGCTCAACTGAAGTGGACCTCTCGCTCATGGATTATCCACCCCGCTTCACAAAATTGGGCCGGAGGAGTAAAAAGGAAGAGCAGCTTTAACCTCTTATATTCATCGGAGGAAAGGGAGCATTATACTGTGATACCCGCTTGAGTGTAGGAGCAGCTTTATACTCATATACCCGCTTGAGTACGAGGGAGCAGCTTTATACTCAGATAACCGCTTCTGAGTACGAGGGAGCAGCTTATACTGTATACCTCTTTGGAGTGAGGGAGCAGCTTATACTGTGATACCCGCCGGAGTCAAATTTGATTCAGTTTTATTTCTACGTAAGACGCCGGGCTTCAAACTTGGATGATGGCCTTGAGAGCTAAGCAATCCTTTGTAGGATGGAGGATCCTCCTGTGTACGCACATTTAGGGTTCGAAGTTTTGTTAGCCTCTTGATTTGTAATTAGAGGCAACTTGATTTTGTTGTTATCAAGGAGGTGTTTGAAGATGATTGGAACTTCTTCGTCCTTGAAAGAGTATGTCCTGTGGAATTCGATTTAGAAGCTTTTGGCGCCGTTGTTGCGACGCTTGACTAACAAAGAATACGATGCCTTTCCTCTATTACGAGAGGAAAATTTACTGAGGGGTCACCGCCTTTTCACTTCTTTCAGCCTTTCTTCCTTCCGAGGAAACGTCTTTGTTCTCCTCGTATTTTTAGGTCTTTCCACGAAGTCGTGGGACTAACCCCATGACTTCCAAAGAATTCTATAGAAAGATTGTTGTGGCAAGTCTTCAATATGAACTCTTCAGCATTGGATCCCCGCATTCATAGCTTTATTATGAATCGCTAACGGTGTCGATTGTCTCCCCACCTTCGCCTGGAGAGTTCCAATTGAGACTTCGTGTCGCCATCGGAAGTTGCCGAAAAGAACTTTCCATGTCCTCCCAGCAGCTAATACTCCCGCTTTGAGTCTTCGATACCAATCGGCAGCTCCGAAGAGTACCGATTTAATGACCGAACCATCGAGGCTCATTTCCGAGATTACCCCCAAATGTGATTTGAAGTAAATCGTGTTGTGAAGGTGACCCTCTCCGCCAAATGGCGGAAGTTGATCAAATTGAATTTCTAGGTAAGGGATTGAATCCCACTCTAGGATATGGACACGGATACCACCTTTTGACTTCTCGGTGGACATCAAAGCATTGATTTTATTTTCAAGCTCTTTCATCCTTTCGCCATCATCCTCCCCTTGTTTTGGATTCCAATAGGAAGAATTGGACCATTTCCACCTTGAGCATCAAATGGAGCTTCTTTGGAGGTTGATCAAGATAAATGTTCATCAATCTCTAATCGCTGCCTTCACATTATGAGCATTATGGTGGGTAACTCCACCTTGTTGATCGATTCGTGCCGTTGACTCGACCTGTGTTGTGCAACCGTTTGGGTTTGAATTTCATCTCTGCATGGCTAGCTCCATCTCTGTTCTCATTTCGCCTTAAGCTCTCTTCTTTGCTTAGCTAAGGCTTCTTGTAACATTTGAGCCGTGACATCGAGTAATGGTGCTTCTCTCGATGACAACCAACACTTGACATTGTGTCATCTAGTTATCGCCAATTGATGTCTAAGCTTCATCATCGATGATTCTCCTCATGCATCCTTCTATAGTCGAGCGCGGTAGCTCGCAATTGTAACCGGTGACATTCTTTGAGAAATCTTAGACCCAACCTTTCCTCCAGAGTGAAGTCGATCTCGAACCGTCACCGGTCCTTTCCTTTGTTCACCATGTTGATAGTCACTTCGAAACTCATCAACCGATGGACGATTCTTTCTTCGACGCCGCCTTGACTGTGGCTTTCAGATCTTTGTCGGCTGTGGAAAGCCGCTTGAATACCGGCTTTTTAGGTGAGCCGCTCGACTCGTAACGTGCACATCCCGGCAGATCTTTAATCAGCTTTTGCACATGAGCAAGAACAACTTATTTCATCGATCGCCCTTTCGGTGTTGCCACCCCACCGATGGTGGTGTGGTTTATCACAAATTGCACTTCCACCCCCAAGTGTAACGTTGTCCTAATTGGAGGACACGCTTTTTGGGGACGCTGCCATTTGATTTGAGAGACAACTTCCATCGCTACGCCGCTATCCGAATTTGCCAGATGAATCACGAGGGTCTGGTCATCTCTCGCGGATTACAGTCACTTGCCTCAATTTCTTCTTTTCTCGCACTGGACCCCTTGTGGGATGCTCAAACGAGATGCAATTGGAATTCTAGAGACTCGATATTTTAGCTTGTTCAGACTCTTCCGACTGGATAATCCAAGCGCTTTTCACCGGTACTTTGCCTTTGTTTCCTCGGTCAGGACCAAGATGACTAAACACCGGTTGTCGGATTTCCGCACTTAAAGGTTGATACCTCATCCCGAGAAGTGGAAGAAAGGGCGAAAAGCCCATCTTTGTCAATGATTGAGGATCGCCCGCTTTGGCGCAGGCAGTGGCCGCTCACCGGGCGCTGAGACAGTTTTACACCGCCATTGCATTAGGCAAAATGTGATCGTCTGGCCGGGCGCCAGGCGCTTTACACCGCCTCTCCGAATGTTGTTGGCAGGCGTATTCTTGAGCCGATTTTGATGTCGACTTCGATCCATGCTTACGCATTTTGAGCCCATTGTCGGGTTGATTTTGACTTTGATTTCTGCGAACAACAAAGACGTGCTCGAGCAAAGCCGCACGACGTTTTTGAGCCGCCCTTTGTCAATCGGTCCTTTGACGAACCCATTCTTCTTGGGAGGAGGCCGACGGGTTGAAGCGCCGAGTTTGTTGACGCTTTGATCATGTGAGTTCGCCCGATAGTGAACTCCATCCGCCGACTCGTGAGCCTTGGCGAACCGACGGGCCATCTTTGACGCCGCCTTTGGCGAAGCTCTTCGCCGATCAGCTTGAGATCTTGTTGAGAGGGGAAATGCCTCGCCGCAAGCTTAACAAGAACTAACCTCCTCTTAAGAGATGACATCCTCCCATGTTTATGGTGAGGAGGACTTCATGTGGAAGAGGAGAGATACCTTCAATTTGGCTTGATCGAAGAAGTAGTCTAGCCCATCAACCATGAGGTCGGCCTCGATCACGCGAAGGTCGATACACAACGCATCTTCTAAGCTCGAGACCGCTGGCTCCCAATGTGGTCGCCATCGTTTGGGTCGAAAGTTGTTTCCATTTGTAAAACTAGAGAAAATTACACTTTGGTCCTCGCCATAATGAAAATTAAATAACTCTCTCACAAACTCAACAAAAGACGCTACAAGTGTAGATCTCTTTGTTTTTGTGGGACTTTGCTCGTCGGGACGCAATCCGGGACCACCGAGAAAATGATCGCCGAATCGACGGTTTAGTTGATGCTTCGCAAAGGAAACAAGAATTCAAAGAAATATCTTAGCAAGGTAAGATATCTACTCTTCTCAAGAATTAAGGCAAAGCTTAATCTCGAGGAATCTCCCAAGGAAGCTTCAAGAACGCTCTTGATTTGATGAGGAGTTCACTCTGATCTTCAAGGTTCACCAAAGGACTCTCTCCGAAATAATCTCCCTCCCTTTCGATGGCCGCCCCGCCCAAGTGGACGAGGGAGGGTATTTATTGTCTTTGGAAACGTGTCTCTTCGAAACACAAGTGTCATAAGTGCGTGAAATTTAGAAGCAAGGCAAACTGAGTCGCCATACTAAGCCGCTTCGCTAACCGGCGAGGTATAGCCGCCGCTAGCGCCAGGTAAGAGGGTCGCCTCGCTAGCTGGCTGAGGCAGATACCACAAGCGGCAATATCGCCCCTTCACCGCAGAACGTTTCCCGCTTTTAGGCATGATTAAATGCTCCTAGAATTACGCCAGTGGCTTATCTTCGCCGTAACCGCCATTAACGTCGTCTGTTTCTCGCTGATAAAGCCGGCGGCCCCACCAAAGATTGATTTAGACCCTTCAGAGCTCATTTTAAGTATTCTCGGTGTCTCAGATTGGCGAGACACAAGTAAGTGTCTTCGCTAGTCGCGACACATCAAGGTGTCTCATGGCGGCGAAGACACACAAGCAGCCCAACAGACACATCAAGGTGTCTCGCCGCAAGTGGCACACACGAAGTGTTCCCGCCGCAATGACATCAAAGTGTCTCGCTAGTGGCGAGACACATAAGTGTCTCAGACAGAAGCAGACACAATCTTCCTCAGATTGGGCTTCTTGAGATTTCGACGACATTGTCCTCTCGATCTTCTCATGATTTAGTCATATTTGAGGTTCTTCAAAGAATTTTGATGCCTACAATGCAGTCAAAGTATGTTTCTCCGGCTTAATTGCACTTAAATGCCATATAGTTTTCCTACTTTGCACTTATATACCCTTGCTTGTTTTTGCAAAGATTTATATACCCTAAAGTTTTTGAAATTTGATCTTCATCACTCTTAGTTATGTAGACATGGAATTACCGAAAATTCTCATTCAACACTCACATGCTAATTATAGAACTTCTTAGCTCTTAATTTTTTCACATGCTTTTATAGAACTTTTAGCCCTTAAATTGTTTTGGTAAATCTAGCATTAACACTACTGTATTCTATTTTAAACCTATCCAAGTCTATTATAACATAGACTTTGATAGATTTAACAATAAATTTAATAAAAATTGAAGTTGCAAAAGTTCTAAAATTAGCATGCAAGTGTCATATGATAATTTTCGTGGGGAATCCTCATGTTTGCATAACTAAGGTGTGTTTATTATTTTAGAACTGGCCGTGACCTAACCCGCCCAATTTTGTGTTGTTTCTTGTTTGTCAAATTTTTGGGGTAGACCTAGCCCCATTTTTTATGCCCAAATAGTGACACTAAACTAGTTTTCATTTAGATCAAGGGGGAGCTGGTCCAAATGAAAATTCATTTTAGCATTGTAAAATCGCCAGACCGGTCCCGCCTTGTGCATTTGTTAAACCTGACCCTAAGAGTATTAAATTGCAAAATTTAAAAACTTTAGGGTGTGTAAGTGTTGCCTAAAACAATTGAGGGTATATAAATGCAAAGTAGGAGAAACTATAGGGTATTTTAAGTGCAATTAAGCCATTTTTCTTTTAGGTCTAATTGTGTCGGTCCCTCAAGTCTAACCTATTTTGAAATAAGTCTCTTCGTATCTTATATATTTTAAATAAGTATTTTAAATCTATACTTTCCTGTTAACTTAACTCCAGCTTAACTAAATTCCATTAATCTTATCCCGCTTTGCCCTTATGTTCCTACATATTTCACCTAATAGTTGTTGCTTGGCTTGTTGAGTAACAAGAGTTTCTTGAGAAGCCTCGCCGACTGTATCTCCTTCTGCTTGGCCGCTTCCCCATGCTCTTCTCATTCAGCCTTCTTGTTAACGCAGCGCGAAAGTAAAACCTCAAAATCTACCAAGGGGTGCTCTCTGAATCCACAAAGAACGATCTCCGAATCCACGAAGAAAATATTAAAGAGAAATTTAATTGATAAAAAGTTATGCCTCTAGGGCTTACAACACTCTGCTTAAATAGAAAATAAACAAGACTCCTACTATGACTAGAACTTTACCAAAAATAAAAATAACAAAACTCTCCTTAAAAGACTCCCTATGATTGGAGAAGTAAATCGGTTAAATTTGGAATCAAATCGGATTTACTTCCTAATCAAAACAGACTCCTAAAACATTACCTAAAATAGTAAAAAACTGATAAAAACCCTGATATCTCTCAATCCGGAGTGAATTTGGTGAAACGGACTACGGTTATTTGGTTGACTGCCTCTGAAAAATACGACACGATATAATTCGGCCCAATTCAATTTATTTGAGAGATATGACCCGCTCTTCGCTGTAAGTTATTTTCCTCGACCGGTCCGCTTGGCTTGTGACGATCCCTGCTTCTTCATATATGCATCCGCTAGCGGCGTTTCTACATCGGCCTCGCTTGAAAAGAGCTCGACCCCGAGCTTATATTCGCATGGAGAGTTGTTCCTTCTGACGGATAAAACTCAAACAAATCTGCAACATTGAAACTAGGAGAAATAGCCAAATCTACAGGAAGGTCAACGACATAAGCATTGTCGCTAATCTTCTTCAGTATTTTGCATGGGCCATACTTTTTATTCTTCAGCTTGTTGTAGGTGCCCACTGGAAAATGCTCTTTTCACAGAAACACCATCACCATGTCTCCCTCAAACACCTTCCTTCTCCTGTGTTGATCAGCATCCGTCTTATATTTAGCATTAGACTTTTCTATTTTCTCTTTCACTTCCTGATGGATAGCACGTATCTTGTCAGCCATATGATCTGGGGCAATACTCTATCCTGGAAGCTTAGGTAGTAGAACTAGATCAAGATAATGGTTCGGAAGCTTTCTATATACAATCACAAAGGGAGCCATGCCTGTAGTTCGACTCTCCATACAGTTATAAACAAATTCAGCATGCGCCAGAGCAAGATCCCACTGCTTTGGACGATCACCAGAAATGGACCTGAGAAGGTTTCCTAGAGTGCGATTTACTACTTCAGTTTGGCCTTCCATTTGAGGGTGGTAAGCAGTACTGAATTTGAGTGAAGTATTGAATCGTTGCCATAATGTATTCCAAAAGTGGGATAAGAACTTGGAATCACGATCAGAAGTGATGGACTTTGGCACCCCATGAAGGCGCATTTATCTCCTAAAGAAAAGGTTGGCAATGTTGCTAGCATCCGCCGCCTTCTTGCATGGAATAAAATGTGACATCTTTGAGAACCTGTCAACCACAACAAAAATATAATCCATACCTCGTTGGGTTTGAGGGAGTCCCAACACAAAATCTATCGAAATATCATACCATGGCATATCGTGAATGTGTAAGGGTGTATACAACTCGTAGTTTGGGACCGGCCCCTTAGCAACTTGACAAACCGGACAACGCCAAGACATATTTTTCTATCCCTTCACCGAGGCCAAGAATATCTCTCTTCAATGGAAGCAATCGCCTTATCACTCAGATATCCTCCTAACCCGCCAAAGATGAAGGTCTCAGATATTTGCTCTCTTAATGAACTCGGGTATGCAATACCGGGCTCCATGAAATAAAGAGCCATCTTGAATATGAAAACCCCTAGTGGATTGATTCTCGAGGGCAACTGTTTTAAGCCTCCCTTGTCTTCGCCTTCGTGATAGAGCTCCTTTAGGTATTCAAATCCAGCTACTTTTGCCTCAGAAGTCACCAACAAGTGTAGAGTCGAAAAGTTTATTGATTGAATGAATGGGTTTACAATCAAATTTTCTCGACATGAGGAAGAGAAGATTGATTCGACTTCTTTAATGTGGGTTTTGGTAGCGATAGGATGCTTCACTCAATGCTCACGCTGAGATTGCTTCCCCGCTGACGATCGTAACGAGTAGCTGTGATGATCTTGAGATTGCCGATGAAGAGCTTGACTTTCTGCAAGTGTTGATCTCCAAAAATTCCCAAAAGCCCCTTTTCTAATGGCGCTCACCGCCATTTATAGGCTTTTAGCACGTGAATCGGGCGGCAAGAATTATGGAAATGTGGGTTAACTCGATGTGGACGGGCATAATCGATGCCCACCACTTAACCCACGCGGTTGTTGTGGCTTTCGTGGCCTTTAGATTCGGCCGCGAGGTTAAGCTTCGAAGCCATTTGATAACGAAGCCGCTGTAAGGCAGAGTCAAAGTTCACTACCGAGGGCTTAACCTCGCCCTCGTGATCATCGTGTTCGATGTCAGCATAGCCTCACAAACTTTGATGTTGTGGGCGAGCCTCACAAACTTTGATGTCAGAGAGCAGCCTCGCCAAACTTTGATGTTGTATGCAGCCTCACAAACTTTGATGTTGTGGGCGCAGCCTCGCCGCACCACTATTGTAGGCAAGCCCCTGCACCATCAAGTAGCTTAACTCGCGATCAACCGCTGTAGGCTAACTTACCACCTTGTAGCGCTAACCTCATCACATGACCTGGAGCTTCGCTTTCTCGTGCTTAACCTCGTGTTAAGATCGAACTCCGCCCACGTATGTAACCTCAGATAGGTCGAGCCTCTTGAGCAAGTCTCGCTTTGAAGTTTGATGGTCCAAATTCCCATCAACAGCCTCGCCTTGAAGCTTTAACAACTAGGGTGCGCGTGACCTCGCCTAGAGAATTTTTGACTGTTCATAAGACCCTTCAAAGTTTTCGTGACTTGAATCAGCAGGCGGGTCTGAATACTTTGAATTTTTCTAACAGTTTTATCGGCGAACCTCAGACGCCAACCTCGCCGAGTTCAAATATGAGGGCAAGGCTACTTAACCTCGCGACTCACCCAAGACTAGGCGCTTTCGATCTCTTTAAATCCACATCCACGGGTAAATTGGGATTTGACACCTTTCGAAAGTGACTTTTCACATCCAAAGATCTCGGCCCGCAGATCTGATTGAAGATCACGTGAGAGATCTAGGCCAGATATTTCGCCCGCTGGTTCTTCGAGACCCTATATATGACAAATAGAGGCCACAGAGAGCTCCCCTAATCGCCATCTTCTTCAAGCCACCAATATCTAAATCACCGAGATCTCCCTTAACGCCAAAGCAATGGCCCCAAAACCGCATCGGTAAAGCAAAACTGGGACTTCGGCTCTCCCAATCGCCAAGCACCTTCACAGTAAAAGACCCTGTGACATGGCTCAAGACACGACTTTTTTTTTCTTCTTAAACCACAAAAACATCTTGAAATTGGTTCGCGGGCATGAGATCTGTCTAAAAGATTGTGACTTTCCAACCTGCAAGGGCTTCAGTTGAGGCTTGCCTCTCCGATTGAAAGATGAATCTCGCTCTCGAGGCTTGTTTTCTTGAAAGATTAGTCTTGTTTGACGAGGCTCGTTTTCTTAAAAGATTAGTCTCGTTTGGTGAGGCTCGTCTTCTTGAAAGATTAGTCTTGTTTGACGAGGCTCGTCTTCTTGAAAGATGGGTCTCGTCTGGCGAGGTTCATCTTCTTG
The DNA here is from genome assembly GCA_012295165.1 of Asparagus setaceus. Lineage (NCBI taxonomy): Eukaryota > Viridiplantae > Streptophyta > Magnoliopsida > Asparagales > Asparagaceae > Asparagus > Asparagus setaceus. Next base: position 77,234,619 of record CM022702.1, read on the forward strand.
CAAAATGAGTCTCGTCATTGACGAGGTTCATTTATTGTAGACTAAATCCGCCTTTCTCGACGAGGTTCGCCATTGATGACGGTTCGAGGTTCGCCCATTGATGACGGTTCGAGGTTCGCCCATTGATGACGAAGTTTGAGGTTCGCCCATTGATGACGAAGTTCGAGGTTCGCCCATTGATGACGAAGTTCGTCTGTTTGACGAGGCTCGTCATCAGAGTGACTTTGTTCTTTTGAAGTGGCGATTTAAACCTCTGAGACTAACTTCTTTCTCTCTTTTCTTTTGTGTAGTTGAGCATCCTCTACCCCCATCCTCAACGGGTGCTTTGAGCAAATGGTACTCGTGAGACAACCCGACTTTCTATCCTCGCCGGTGAATATCCCCGATTTGTGGACCAAATGAAGAAGAATTGAAACCGCCTCGAACCCTCGACACCCACACTTAGGCGCATTACGATGCCCCCGAACTGGCCAACCGGAACCGACAGAAGCCCGCTTCTTATTTGGTGATGATGTCAAGATCCGCATCTATTGATTTGGGTTCGTAGAAGGGTTCGGTGGTGAACTCACGCTACATGTTCTTGCCCGCAATGGAACGCGGATCGCTCACTTACTTCACTAAGAGCCGCCGCTTCTAGAAGGATGAATTGGGACCTAACTCCCACTCAAGATGGAGTAATGTGTGGTCGCTTCCCGAGATGGTGCAATGTGGACCGCCATGATCATCATGTAACCGGGTCTACAACCCGGCTTTTCCAAAGGGAGCTTCCCGCTGGTGAATCACCGCCGCGCCAACACTTTTGGTCGTGCTTTCAATGAGGTGGAGGGGCAATTCCCGCCAAAGGTTTCCTGACTCGGCCGGTCTCGATGGGGTTCTTCTCAATGGTGGCCTCGCCACCGAATACATTCTAACGTAAAATCGTGACCTAATTGGAGAGGTTTGGCCTGTGGTCTGACATCGTGGCAACTCAATTGGGCCCGAGGAATAATTCTCGGCAATTCCTTGGAGTTTTGGAGTTGTATAATCCTCGATACCCGCACTTTCTTCACTCCGATGGCTTAATTGGGGATTGCTTTGCATGAGATGGCGAGATTTCGGACTACCTCATGGAAGGTATCCGATGAGGAGTACATCCCGGTATAAAGAGTCGACAGATTTGGAGAAAGATCACCCCAAGTAGTGGAGACTTATTGGGAAGTGATGTGCCACTACCATATTTATACTGTGATGCACCTGACGCTACGATAAGAAGGGGGAGAAACTCATTAGTCACAACACTTGGGCCCGCTACCTCTTTGAAGGGCTAGATGATAAGGAAAGTGCTGTGGTGCCCCTGGGTCCTCTTGAGGCGGGTACTTTGTCACGGCTTGTGCTCGACAACCTTCCGCTTTCTTATGTGACTTCCTCAGACGAGCATGGCTTCCCGGCAGGGACGACATTCGACACTTATCTTTATCGAAGGGAGCCAATTTCTTCAGGTCGCGGTTAGCGTGTCGCCTCATATGTGGCTCAAACACATCGCCGCCCCACCAGCGCTTTGATTCATTGGCACCTCGAGGTGATTTTCCTCGCTGCTTGCTTAGCACACGGGCGCCAGATGCACTTCTTCCCGCCATGATTGCCCGATTCATCGGGATTGCGCGCCTTTGTCACGCCTTTCCGCCATGGTGCCGAGAACCAAGGGTGGAATTACCATCGCCTATCTTATGGCGTGGTTTGTCATGCAATCGCCCTACTCTCATGGGTACACCTTCTCTCTATAGAGGGACAAATTACTCCTTTCATCCGTGACTAGAGAACGCCGATTGAGCAAACATTACATGGCTTGGCGGGCTTCTCCCGACTATAAGAGTTATTCTTTAACCTGCCTCCCTCATTTTCCCCGAGTCGCCTATGGACAAGCTTTGGTGGATGAACCCAATGCTCGTGGGTATACCACTTTGTCACTTGGTTGCTTCTTGTGGCTCATGAGCATCCGCCGGTATTTATCCGACCGCTTCGGTCCGTGATGCATATTGAGCCTTATCTACCCTACCGCTGGTCACAATTCGGTATGATCAATCAGATGTCGGTAATCCCAATTTCACTACAACCGACGCTGCGCTTAGTTGGGAGCCGTGGTTTGGTATCGACCGCCACCGGGCAAGACGGTGCTCATTTTTCTTCCGCAACGAGACCCTCAATCCCGACGACGCTTGCTTATTGCAAGTGGCATTGCATGGCAAACGCAGATCCTGTGTTTTAACATCAATTCGCCGATTATGCATCGATCCGGCCGCGCATAGGGAAGGCCACTTCAACGAGGAGCCGATTCGACCGGGAGTATTTAAATCTTGAGAAGGATGTTGCGTGAGACACCGTGATCCACCTAGCCCTCATGAAACTCAAAGGAAATAGATGAGGCCCTCGAATGAGTACTGAAGAACATTCTTCTTCACATGCTGAAGAAACTTCCGGGCTGAACCCAGACGAGGCATCTAGAGATTTTGTTCCTTTGACGAACCATCTAACATCTTCCACAAGATCCTCTTGAAAGCCTCCCACCACCCAGCCAACTGCTGGAGTCAGGCCCCAAGAAACCACCCCCCACCCAGCCCGGAGGAAGCAAAGCCTTGGTGCCAACAACTCGAGGATCTAAAAGACCGTGGCCTCCTGACCAAGCGCGTAGTCAAGCGGGTAAGGAAAGAACCCTTGATTGAATCTCCGCCAACTTGAGCCCCATTATCAAGGCCTCCCGATGTTAAGAGTATGCCTGATGATGTCAAGAGTCTCCTGGTTGCCGTTGTTTCCAGTCGAGACCAGACTCAAGATGATGATACGGCGATCCCTCGCCGCGATTGTGCTCGAACTTCACTTGCTTTGACTGGTCACCACCCCCCTCAATTGAAGTTCCGCCAATCCCGATCGCTTTGTCCGCTGGGTCAAGCCTTCTATCGCTACTCCCTTCTTTGACTTGTCAAAAGACTACTGGTATCTATGATTCGCAATAATTTCCTCACCATCCTAAAAGAATCTCCTACTCAAGTGTTGGAGCGGTGGGGACTTTGCCGATCAAGGTCGCTTTGGAACCCTCCCGATGTGATGCGAGCTTGACTAATGCTAAGGCTACATTGCCCTATCGCACACGCCCGCATGTAGAGGCCCTCTTCCGCAAATGGCAAAGTCACATCAGCCCCTTCGCTCCAAGATTGAAGATCGTGCCATGCAGCCTTATAAGGCAAAGGGATGATTCCCAATTTGAGCTCCAGCCCAAATACTTGAGAAGAAGCAGTGGTTCACCACCGGGGAAATGATCGCAACTATATTTAATGAAAACAAGAAGATTGCGGACATCGAAGCGAACCAACAACTCCCGGTTGACTCTTACAAGGTCGCACTTGTTGATATCCGTGCCAAGTTAGCGGAGGCGCAGAGTGAACTAATGGCTACTACCGAGAGGCATCCCCGACTACCAATGGACGTAACACCGTGCTTAAAGCAAGCCGACCATGAATTGGATAAGCTAAGTGTTGTCGCGGAGCCACATGCCAATACTCGACGCCATCTTCATAGTCAAGCTACTGAAGAGGTTAAACCGCCACCGAGACTATGCTCACGCTTGTCGCAGAATCCGCCGTCAGCCGAAGCACTTGTAATTCATGTATCTTTGATTTTGCTATGAATAAAATTTCACTTTTGTGTATGTCCAATGTTTTCTTGTGCTATTTATATCCGCAATTTGGAATTTTTAGCAAACCCCCGCCTATCAACGGACTTGGTATGTCTTTACCAAATGCCGCTTGAGCCGACTAGCCATACTTTTCCCCTCAAGATGGTGAGTTTTCGAGGAGTTTCTTTTAGGCTTAATGCTAAAATCTCCTCTATCCTTAGCCGCTCAAGGCGCTGGATTAAAAGATAGGGCAACTCACCGTAGACCACCATCGAATAAAATCGCGGGAGTGATCAAATCGCTCGACATAAAAGTATAACGATCGCGGATCGAAAAGCAAGTTGTTCGCTGACATGAAAGTATAACAACAATGATTATGAACAAAGTCATTTAGAGGAATGACCATGGGAGTAATCAAGTCGCTCAGCTGACATGGGAGTATAACGACTATGGTTGAAATAGAGGCACATCGCATGGTAGGCTACTATTCGGTAAGGGGGTTGATAGGGGTATATCGCTTGGTTAACCACTATCTAACATAAAATCACTCGGACAAGTGACGACATGGAAATGATCAGTCGCTCGCTGACATAGAAGTATAACGACTGTGATCGAAAACAATCGCATTGTTCAGTGACGTGAAAGTATAATCAGTGTGATCGACATGGAGACACATCATTAATAAATCAAAATTAGGTGACAGCCGTTGTTTATGAGGAATTGAAACATTGGCACATCGTTGAGTAAGCCTATACCGGGTGATCTAACATTATTCTAAGATGAATAACAAACGCCGAAAAAATAGAATATTACATCACTTGGTAGGCTAATATAGGACAATGAACATCACTTATGGGAAATGGTGGACATCAGAAAGATAAAATATTGGCACATCACTTGGTAGGCCAATATTGGACAATAATCGCCATTTGTAAAAACGGCTATATAATATAACATATTGGTATATCACTGGTAAGCCAATACTTAGAAATAACAAGATAATTAATTAGGTAATATTTCTTCGTAAACTTACCGCTGATAGGCATCATGATTTTGTCGCCTTCTTGATTGGTCAGCAGATGCTCCATTCGAGTAAAACGCTCTACTACTTAATGGTCCCTCCCATTTTGGCTCGAATTTCCCTTCTTCTTAGAATTGAGGATCATCGGCGCCTGACAGCGAGCACAGGTCGCCTTCCTTGAAAATGCGACACTTAACTTTCTTGTCAAATGCTTTAGAAATTCGACTTGTAGAACTCGATATGTTGTTGAGCCTCGTAGTCGCCATCCAAAGATTTCAAGTTCCTCAAGGCCGATGATGATTTTCTTCACCGCCATTCCAGTGGTTAATGCTATTCGTGAAGGACGGAATTTGAATCTCCATCGATAAAATAGCTTCGCAACCATAAACTAAAGAATATGGGGTGGTAATTGCTGTGCGAACCGCTGTACGGTAAGCCCACGACTTTGTCCCAACTTGTCATCCCAATCCTTTTATTGAAGAGACCATCTTGGTAAGGATCTTGATGATCGCCTTATTAAAAGTTTCAGCTTTTCCATTCGCAGCAGGTAATAAGTCGTTGATGCTAAATTCGGATCGAATTTATCGCAAAATCGCGGAAGGCATGATCGACTTAATTGTGGACCATTGTCGTGGACAACTGCCTCGGACACCATAACGGTATATGACGGATGTTTGATAAATTTGATCACATCACTAGTCCCACCATTCTCAATGGAATAGCTTCAGCCCTTTTGAGAAATAATCGCTATCGCCAATATGAAGTAAAGGTCCTTTTGAAGAAGGCGGAGAAATGGGACCAACAATATCTATTCCCCATGTTTCAAATGGCCGTGACGCATGTAGGATGCAAGTGTTCCTGTTGGTGAAGGTAATTAGCATGTATTTGGCATGCATGGCATCGCTTAGCGTAGTTACCGCATCCCTACCATTGTGTCGCCAATAATAACCGAGTCTACGCACCGTCCCATAACTTAGGTCCAGCCGGTGTGCTCCACAAACACCGCCATGAGCTTTTCAAGACTTGCCTGCTTCCTTAGTTGACAAACATCGGGCAAGAACTCCGCCATATGATCTTCTATATAGCGCCTCAGAATTGGGAGTCATAGTAAAACCTTGATGCTCACGACTAATAGACTCTCTTTCTTTGTGTCTTCGCAATATCCCATGCAAGACATAGTCGATGATCGGAACCGCCAGCCTCGCTTCAAGTGACTTAGGTTCGCCTTCGACCGCTTGATCTCAGAATGCATATTTTGGTCAAATAGTTGCCGACTAGACACAATAACTCACGAGTAGCATTCTCAAGTGGCTAGCGATTTAAGAGACGCCAACGACGATGAGTGTTCTCGCAAACGGGTACATGATCAATGTAAAAGCTTTCAAACGAAGTCACTAAAGTCACGGCCACATGATGAGGATAAGGTCCTCGCGTCGACTTCTCTCCTCTTAGTTGTTTTATGCATTAGTCGGAATCACCAAATGCTTCAAGGTGTTCCACGCTTAAATGTTTGGCTATGTCAAGACCAATCAATAACGATTATACCGCTACGCTATTGGTACATGGTTCTCGATAATCACGCCGTGTATCATGCGGGTTTTGTGGAGATATCAATACTACCCCCACCGCTACAACAGGCCATCGGGGTCAGCTTCATTCACAAAGAACAATCGCCATACCGCTCCTTAGAGACCGATTAGCTTCATAAGGTTCATCGTGCATATCCCCGATACAACTCGATTTTTCCTTCAATGGATGGTTAACCATAAGATCACACACGCCTTGACCCTTCATCACCGAGGTTTGAAGTGAATGTCGATCGAGATAATAATGTGCTCTATCTAGCCATTCGCCATTCAACGTACAGCCGGGTCATGAATACCCTGATAGGATCGATTTTGAGATGACGGTATGGTCTCGCCCCACTAAATAATGTCGATCTTTGGATGGTAAAGACCAAAGCTAAACATTCCTTCAATGGGAGGATATCGATATTCACCCCTGAAGTTCTCGGAGGTAATAGATCGCCTGCTCGTGGCCATTGTCATCGCCCCGGCTAAAAGACTCGCTAATGCATACTCAGAAGCTGGATGTAAATCAGAAGGGCTTTCCCGATTTAGGTGCAACTAACACTGGGGATTAGAAAGATATGTTTTAATCTCCTCAATGCTTCTGGCGCTCTTTATCCCAAACAAAGAATACTCCTTTCTTCATGAGCTTCAAAACGGCCGACATTTTCCTCGATAGGTTAGAAATGAATCATGAATGTAAGCTAATCGCCTTTGGAGACCACGGCTCTCGAGGCTTCTAGGGGTGGAAGTTCTTGGATAGCTTTGACCTTGTCCGGGTCAAGACGATACCATCCGCGGGGACCACTTAATCCTAGGAATTTACCACTTGACATCCCGAAAAGACTTGGTTGGGTTCATCTTCAACCGATGTGCCCAAGATTATCTCAAATGTTGTCCTCAAGTCGTGCAAATGATCACTTTGTGGCGACTCTTGACCACTAAATCGCTTCACGAGTATTCAACTATTTTCCGTAAATGTTTTCGAAAATAGTGGTCATGGCACGCGGGTATGTTGCTCCCGCGATTTTTCAACCCGAAGGGTATGATCAGATAACAAGATATCCCTAACGGTGTTCAAAAGCAAGATGTTTTTCATCATCGTGGTGCATTTTGATTTGATTGTACCACGAAAAGCCATCCATAAAGACATCCTTTCAAATCCACACGCGTTGTCGGCGATAAGATCCGTGATTGGTAAAGGAAAATCATCTTTCTGACATGCCAATTTAAGTCTCGATAGTCGACGCACGCCGATCTCGTCCGCTTTTCTTCAAAACGGTACTATATTATACCGCCGGTGTTGAACCTCCGAATGAACCCTCGCTTTGATCGCCTTCTCGATTTCTTTCTCAATGGCCTTCATGACCGAGGGAAAATCGTTGTTGCCGTTGTTTAACAGCTTAGCACCCGGTTTGATATTAAGGCGGTGCATAGCCACTTGAGGGTCTAAGCCGTGCATATCTTCATAACTCCAAGCCAAGACGCCGATATATTCTCGCATCAAAGCCGATGAGGTTCTCCTTTTCCTCGGTCAAACTATCACTTATAAATATGGGTTTTGGATTAGCTTCGCCCCCATATTTACTTGGACTATTTTGTCATCGGGTGAGGTTCTCGTTGTTCAAACGATGTTCCCATTGCATTCGAAATGTTGACTTAGCGGATCCTCGTGATAGTGGCACGAGGTCATCTTCTTGAATCTCAATTGATTGGCCGAGGTCATATTGGCCATAAGGGACCTAAATTTATGTCCTACATCGACGCCGGAATTCCGTGAAGTCGCTTCGTAAGATGAGTGATCCGACTCACCTCCAGAACATGCCATGAGTAATGGCGACTCATATCCCAACCCTTTACGAAGTTTTATGATAGTAATCATCGGTGGCCTTAGGGACATAAGCGGTCGGATCGGTGTCGATGCCTTTCCCATAATTGAATCCTCTTTGTGAAGGAAGTCATACCCCATTTTCTTCCTCAAGTGTTATGCTGTGGGCAGAAATATGAAAATTGGGGTTCCTTTTCCTTCATTTTGGGCTGTTCTAACTCATTTTGCAACGCTTATTGACCTTCCTAAGGATAATGTCTTTCGATCATTATTCCCGGCCGGTACCACAAAACCGCCATAAGAGTTAGAGTGCCTTTGGGTCGCCCCGAACGATGATCAATTGGCATGTGTAATGTAGGTTCAAAGATACAACCGCGGAAAGAATTTCTCGACATCAAGTCAAGATGACTTTTAACACCGGTCGTAAGCTAAATCATAATTTTCATTGAAAATAACTATATCATCATCGTGATCATTCGACGACACAAAGGGTTTTACATCATTAAAAACAACTCCTTGTTCAACTCTATGTCGCCTTCTTTTCCGCCATAGTCCTCGACCGTGGTTCACCGATTTGCCTTCCTCAAGGTAGTGGACGTAATCAAGAAAATAATTCTCCACACCTTTAAATGGTTGTCTTTCCGCGACCAATGTTTTAACCATCCCTTCTTCGCTTCACGCATTTCATGCATTGATGCAATATGGATGGAACGATCGATTTTCATGGATCCAAGGGCGACCCAATAGCAGTTATAGGATGTATTCCGATCAATGACGAAAGGTGTAACGCCCGCCTTCAAGTCTCCTATTTGGCATTTGAGTTTAATTTTGCCCAAGGGACGAATTGGTAGCATTGAAACCGTGATGGTAGTCCCTGTCGCTAACCGATGCATGTATCCCAAGATGTTGTATGATCCTCGCGATAATGCTCAAGGCGCATCCCGTCAACTTGAACTCTGCTGATTCGACAGAACCAATATAGCCGCTGAAGTACAATGGCCTATCATGCTTTGGTTCTTCACTTGCATGTCCTCGATGAAAAAGTAATGCAAGGTATCGCCCTTTGAAGACCTCGATGACATTGGGCACAAGCTTCGTTGTCCTTTCGAAATGAGCGAGAACGCTTCGCGATTCCGCCAACGCCGCAGCTTCTCCGTAGATTGAGAGAGACGCAAGAGCTCGAATAAAGTGATCCTCGCCGATGTTGGAGAGTTGGGCTAAAATATCGAACCGAAAGGGCCTTCGCTTCAGCGGTCCTTCCCGAAAGTGCTTTGTTGTAGCGATCTCCTTGTCTTGGACCCACCAACCGTTCCTTTATCGCTACGCTGGTGTTGCCTCGATACCTTTAAGAACTCTTTTTCCGCCTCTGTGGCCAACGCCGGTACAAGCAGCGACCGGGCGATTTGTTGCACGGTGGAGTCATTGACTTGCTCCTTTTCCCTACAGCAGAGGCGGCGCATAAGTTCTTCCTTTGACTTTGAAGAAGTCCATTATTCATCCGATAACAAGTCGTGGTGAACCCACATAATTTTGCCTTTCAACAGAGTGTAAGGGACCATACCTTGTGCCTCCCATCGCTAGAGGTCGGTTCACAACTCGCTTCGCTGATGGATCGGTTTTATACCATCCTGCACTTGGAATTCAAAAATCGCCAAATTGGAGAGCGACCATGTTTGCAGACACCTTCTTCTGATCCTCCCGCAGAGTCATAACACCTGCCTCTAACAAGACTTGGATCTTGTCTTTCAAAATGTAACATGCCCTCATTTGATGATGCACCATTCGATGGTACATGCAATATTTTGGATCATCCGCCCTGAAGCTTCCTCCGCTTTTTATTTCCTAAGTGTGATCTTGTTCATCTTGAGCAAAGTCTTAAAAATCGGATAACCTCGATCATCCTTGAAATCATACTTCTTCATAGGACGGCTATCGGAGGCATTCGGCTTCTGCTTGAAGGGCCTCGAAGTAGGTTGGGTCTCCACAGCTAGAGTCTCCTTCCCCTTAGATTGTTTTTGAGGGGTAAAATTGCTTTGATTACCCCTTTCTAGGACGCAGAGTCCCGAGGTTCTTTCTCCTCGATCCTCTTAAGCATGTTTTCAACTGTTCCCCTTGCCTCACCAAGTCTCTCCAAGAGTGTGCTTCAACCGCACTCCATCTTCGAAGTATGTTGATCGAGAGGTTGGCTCAAGACATCTCGATGAATGTCGCCCGGTGACTTGGTCCCGGAATGCAAGGATAGATTTCGAATCTCTTGACTAAAGTGCCGACAGACTTCGCTTTGCTTTCTACCAACAAAGTGGCCATAGACGCCTCGTCATCATCGAAAAATCGGGCCATAAAAGCCTTTGCAAATCTTTCCAAGAGCCGATAGAACTGTGTTCCAAATTCTCGAACCATTCAAAGTTTAATTCCTTAAGAGTGCTAATGAATAATCGGGTCATAATAGGATCGCACTGCTATATGCCCGGTTTGCGCTTGAAATAGTAGATGTGTTGTGACGAGAACTTTTTCCGCCGAACCGCACTAGATTGAGCTGCTTGAACTTTGGAGGATATGGGACATCATCCCATTCTATAGGATATGGCCTCTCCACCCCCAAATTCTTAGATTGCCCTTGGAGTTTGAGAGCATCCAACCGCTTTTAGAAATCCCGCAACGCGGTGATCTTGCTCTTTTGTACGCTGATTCGACTACCGTGATGACACCGAGTGAACATCATGATCCCCCTCGTAGCCTTCGCCTGATTTGATCCTCCTTCGTCTGCCTTCTTCTTGCCTACAAGTTTCTCCATCATTATTTCTAAACGCCGATAGATTCTTGTTGCGCAAGAATAGTAGCTTGTTGCTCTTCAATTCTTCGTGTCATCTCTTCTTCTCGCTCGCCATGAGGACACCGGCCCGACACCGAAATCAAGATTCGGTTTGAGACGAGCGATGCCAGAGTTCTCAAATTCTTGAAGTACCCCGGTCAATTGTCTATAATCGAACGGGATTGCCACCGATAACGAAGACGGTACTTCGATAGGCTCGACTATTGATTAGTGCTCGTGAACCTCGGGAATATTCGTGGTCGACGATTCGACGCCTGTTGGGGTCTTGCTCCGCTTCTCCCAACCATGTTGATAGTCACCCATGGGAATGACCATCGCGACCGCCGCTTTTATGGTGAAACCGCCTTCGCCTAGTTGATGGGTCGATAATCGCCAAAACCGGCCGATGTGTCGATGAACATCTGGCCAAGATCGCAGTAGAGATGAGCTTCTCAAAGCAGCAATGAGATTGCATTTGACTAGCATCACGCTTTGCGAAAGTGAGATAATCACGAGATCGGCGGGTATACCCCCGCCTGATTCTCAAAAACGACTCATATGAGAGAGGCTCGAAGTCGAAGTTTGGCTTAACCTCGCCAGGAAAGGCTGCCGCTTCCTTTGGTTCTCCGCGGCAGGTTCATATTGGTGACGAGGTTCGGTTCCGCCGAGGTTCGTGATCGCCCTCTTTAGAGGAGACCCGTTGGCCGTAGGGTCGAAAAAATATTTATTGATTGAATGAAATTGTTACAATCAAATTCTCTCGACATGAGGAAGAGGAGATTGATTTGACTCCTCTTTGTATGGGTTCTTGGTGGCGAGAGGATGCTTCACCGATGTTCAAGCCGAGGTTGCTTCCCCGCTGACGCATCGATCGAGGTCAGCGGGTGATCAAGAGACTACCGATGAAGAGCTCGATCTCACTTGTGCGCAAGTGTTGAATTCTCGAAGCTCCAAAGAAAAGCCAGCCCCTCCTCATGTGGAGATGGTGGCTTATAAATAGGTAAGGAGAGGTATGGCCACTTCCTTGATTCGTGGGATATGGCCATGCTCGCTGAGGAGAGCCATGCCCCCGGATGTGACCACTATGGGATGTGTCCACTATGGGATGTGTCCACTATGGGATGTGACATTTCCCATGCTTCAAGTGGGCGGTCTTGGTTGGATGGTGAGTTTCATTGCCAGTAGGCTTAACCTCTTATGAGAGTCGAAGCCAAGAATGGGCTTAACCTCGTGATCGTAATGTCGAGGTTGAATGTCGAGGTTCACCGCTATAGGCTTAACCTCGGTTGAATGTCGAGGTTCACCGCTATAGGCTTAACCTCGGTTGAATGTTGAGATTCACCGCCGTAGGTGAACCTCGGTTGAATGTCGAGGTTCACCGCTATAGGCTTAACCTCGGTTGAATGTTGAGATTCACCGCCGTAGGTGAACCTCTGCTGAATGTCGAGGTTCACCGCTATAGCTAACCTCGCTGAATGAAGAGCTTCACGCTGGCTAACCTCGCTCAAGGGAGAGCTTCGCTACTTGGGCTAACCTCGCTCAAGGGAGAGCTTCGCTACTTGGGCTAACCTCGCTGAATGAAGAGCTTCACGCTGGCTAACCTCGCTCAAGGGAGAGCTTCGCTACTTGGGCTAACCTCGCTCAAGGGAGAGCTTCGCTACTTGGGCTAACCTCGCTGAATGAAGAGCTTCACGCTGGCTAACCTCGCTCAATGTTGAGATTCACCGCCGTAGGTGAACCTCTGCTGAATGTCGAGGTTCACCGCTATAGGCTTAACCTCGGTTGAATGTCGAGCCTCACCGCTGGCTAACCTCGCTCAATGTCGAGCCTCACCGCTGGCTAACCTCGCTCAATGTCGAGCCTCGCCGCCATGCAGCCTCGCCAATGTCGAGCCTCGCCGCCATGCAGCCTCGCTCACACTTAAGAACAGGTCGTAACTTTCAAACCGTGACGCCGGAATTGGACTAATTATATATGGAAATCGACCATCTCGATGAGATGGAGCTAACCAAACCGACCTGAAGGGTTCGGTTTGTTCGGCCATTTTGCCAAATTCCTTCCGGTTTGGGAGATATCGACACTTTTGTCTATTTTGTAAAGTCAAGTATTCAGTGAACTTAACCTTTAGGCGGCCCGACTTCACTCTGATGGACCCTTAAGCTCTTTTGCTCATTCCGAAGTTGTCGCGGTAAGGATTAAGGCAATTTTATTGCCTACAAATTTCTCAAAGTTTCGGACTTGAATGTGGTTGAATGGAGTCCGAACACTTTGGATATGAAGACTTGTAGAATGGTCGCCGCGGCAAGCCGAGCGAGGAACCCTCTAACGAACACAATCAATTTGCATTCTTCACTTGCACCGATGATCGCTTCTAGGATTTTTAGCAAACCCCAGCCTATCAACGGATTTGATGTGCCTTTACCGACACCGCTTGAATCGGGCTAGCCATACTTTTCCCTCAAGATGGTGAGTTTGCGAGGAGTTTCTTTTAGGCTTAGTGCTAAAATCTCCCTCTATCCTTAGCCGCTCAAGGCGCTGGATTAAAAGATAAGGGCAAATAGCCCGGTGGGCCATCATGTGGAAATGATCAATCGCTCGCTGACATGAAAGTATAACGATCGCGATCAAAAGCAATCAAGTTGTTCAAAGGACGGAGAGTATAACAACGATGATTACTTAACACAATCATTTTAGAGGAATGATCATGTGGGAGTAGTCAAGTCGCTCGCTGACATGGGAGTATAACGACTATGGTTGAAATAGAGGCACATCGCATGGTAGGCCACTATTCGAAATGATCAATCGCTCGCTGACATAAAAGTATAACGATCGCGATCAAAAGCAATCAAGTTGTTCAAAGGACGGAGAGTATAACAACCGCGGATCGGACTATCGAGGTGATTGTTAACATGACAGTTATGTGGACCCACCACCCTATTGACGAGGATTGGAAGGGGAGTTTGTCAGAGGTGATTGTTAACCCGACAAGAATTTATTGCGATTGGGGCAACTTTGAGGACTCACCATCCCATTGAAGAGGATTAGCAAGTTAATTTGTCAGAGGTGTAATATTAACATGACAAGGAGGGTCCCGCCATCCCGCTTGAGAGGATTGACGGAGGAAATCTTGAGGGAACTATCAGAGGTGATTGTTAACATGATAATTTAATGGGAGTTTGAAAGAAGACTACGGGTAGTACTTTTTCAGAAACTTACCATTAATAGGCATCATGATTCTGTCGCCTTCTTGATTGGTTAGGCGGTATGCTCCATTTGAGTAAACTGATTCCACTACGAATGGCCCTTCCCATTTTGGTTCGAATTTCCCCTTTTTCTTAGAATTAAGGATCATCGGGCGTCGGACCGCGAGAACCAGATCGCCTTCCTTGAAAATGCGGCATCGGACTTTCTTGTTAAATGCTTTAGAAATCCGGGTTTGGTAAAGCTCGATATGCTATTGAGCCTGTAGTCACTTTTCATCCAGCATTTCAAGTTCCTCAAGGCCGGGCGATGATTTTCTGCTGTCATTCCGTGGATAGCTTATTCGCGCGATGGGATTTGAATCTCTAACGGTAAAATGGCTTCACAACCATAAACCGTAGAATATGGGTGGTACCCGTTTGCAGCGAACCGCGAACGGTGAAGCCCACGTGCTTTGGCCCTTTTGTCGTCCAATCCTTCTTGTTTGAAGAGACCATTTTAGCAAGGATCTTGATGATCGCCTTGTTAAAAGCTTCAGCTTGTCCATTCGCGGGTAGTAAGTCGCTGACGCTAGAACTGATTCAAAATTTATCGCAGAATCGCGGAAGGCATGATCGACAAATTGCGGACCATTATCGTGGACACCGGCCACCGTGACGGTATATGACATGATGTTTAACAAATTTGATCACATCACTTGTCTTGACCAATCTCAACGAACGCTTCAGCCCACTTTGAGAAATACTCGCTATCGCCAATATGAAGCGATGTCCTTTTGAAGAAGGTGGAGAAATTGGACCGACGATGTCCATTCCCCACGCTTCAAATGGCCGTGACGGGCGGTAGGATGCAAGTGTTCCGAGGTTGGTGAAGGTAATTAGCATGTATTTGGCACGCATGGCATCGCTTAGCGTGAAGCCGCGCATCCCTTACCATCGCCGCCAATAATAACCGAAGTTCACGTGAGCCGTCCCATAACTTAGGTCCAGTGTTGGTGTGCTCCACAAACACCGCCATGAGCTTTTTCAAGACTTGCTCGCTTCCTTAGTTGACAAACATCGGCAAAGAACTCCATCATATGACCTTCTATACAAAGTCCAGAATTGGGAATCATAGTAAAATCTTGATGCTCGCCGGCTAATTGACTCTCTTTCTTTTATGTCTTCGCAATATCCCATGCAAGACATAGTCGATGATCGGAACCGCCAGCCTCGTGCTTCAAGTGACTTAGGTTCGCTTCGATCGCTTGATCAGAATGCATATTTTGGCCGAAATAGTTGCCGACTAGACACAATAACCTCGCCGAGTAGCATTCTCGCGTGGCTAGCGAGTCGCAAGAGACGCCAACGATCTCGCATAAGTGTTCCGCAAACGGGTACATGATCAATGTAAAGCTTTCAAAGGAGTCACCTAAAGTTATGGTCCGTGATGATGAGGGATGAGGTCCTCGTGCCTAACCGTACTCTCCTCTTAGTTGTTTTACGACTAGTCGTGAGTCCCCAAATGCTTCAAGGTGTTTCACGCCTAAGTGTTTGGCTATGTCGAGACCAATCAATAACGATTATACCGCTACGCTATTGGTGCATGGTTCTCGATAACGACACGCCGTGGTATCACGTGGTTTTGTGGAGATATCAATACTACCCCACTCGGCTACAACGGGCCGCCGGGGTCGCCTCGAGGCCCTCACAAAGAACAACCGCCATAATTGCCTTAGAGACCGATTAGCTTCATAAGGTTCATCGTGCATGTCTTGATACAATTCGACTTTCCTTTCAATGGATGGTTAGCCATAAGATCACACACCTTGACCCTTCATTGCCTTCGAGGTTTGAAGTGAATGTCGATCGAGATAACAACAATGCCCATCTAGCCATTCACCATTCAACGTGCCAGCCGGGTCATGAATACCCGTGATAGGTCAATTTTGAAGATGACGGTATGGTCTCGCCCCACTAGATAGTGCCTCATCTTTTGGATGGCGAAGACCAAAGCCAAACATTCCTTACGAATGGGAGGATATCGATATTCGCCCCCTGCTGTCCTACCGAGGTAATAGATCAGCTCGGGCTATTGTCATCGCCCCGCTAAGAGACTCGCTAACGATACTCAGAAGCGGATGTAAATCGAAGGGCTTTCCCGATCTAGGTGCAACTAACAGGAGGATTAGAAAGATATGTCTTGATCTCTTCGAATCTCGACAATCTTCATCCCAAACTAACGATACACCTTTCTTCATGAGCTTTGAGAATGGTTGACATTTCCGATAAATTGGAAATGAATCTGCGAATGTAAGCCAAACTTGGAGACCACTAAGCTCTCGAGGCTTCTAGGAGGTGGAAGTTCTTGGATAGCTTTGACTTTGTCCGGTCGAGGCGATACCATCCGCCTGACCACTAATCCCGAAACTTGCCACTAGACATCCCCTTAAAAGACTTAGTTGGGTTCATCTTCACCGATGTGCCCGCATTATTTCAAATGTCGCCCTCAAGTCGTAAATGATCACTTTTGCGGCAACTCTTGACCACCAAATCGTCCGCGTAGCATTCAACTATTTTCCGTGAAATGTTTTCGGAAAATAGTGGTCATGGCACGCCGGTATGTTGCTCCGCATTTTTCAACCCGAAGGGCATGATCAGATAACAAGATATCCCTAACTGTTCAAAAGCAAGATGTTCTTCATCATCGGTGCATTTTGATTTGATTGTACCACGAAAAGCCATCCATAAAGACATCCTTTCAAATCCACGCAGTTGTAATTTATAATATCCGCGGATTGGTAAAGGAAAATCATCTTTCGGACATCTTTGAATTTAAGTCTCGATAGTCAACGCACGGTCGACTGCCCGCTTTTCTTCAAAACAGTACTATATTGGCTACCCAATCGGGTGTTGAACCTCGAATGAACCACTGCTTTGATCGACTTCTCGATTTCTTTCTCAATGGCCTTCATGACCTGAGGGGAAAATCGCCGCTGTTTGTTTAACGTGCTTAGCACCGGTTCGATATTAAGGCAATGCATAGCCACTGAGGGTCTAAGCCGCATATCTTCATAACTCCAAGCTAAGACATCGATATATTCCCGCACCAAAGCGATAAGGCTCTCTTTCTTCAGTCAGCCAAACTATCGCTATGAATATGGGCTTCGGATCGCCTTCATCCCCATATCAACTCTGACTATTTTGTCATCGGGCGGTTCTCGTTGTTCAAAACGATGTTCCCATTGCATTCCAAGCTGTTGACTCATTGGATCCTCCAGTAGCGGTAAGAGATCATCTTCTTGGATCTCTATTGGATCAACTGAGGTCATATTGGCCATCAGGGACCTAATTTCCTGTCCTATCTTGGCGTCGAGAATCGAGCTGCTTGAAGATGAGTGATCTGACTCACCCTCAGTCGTAACGTGCCACGAGTACGGCGGCGACTCATATCCCAACCCTTTACGAGTTTTATGATAGTAATCATCAGGCTGGCCTTCCGGGACATAAGCAGATCGGATCGGTGTTTTAATACCTTTTCCGTAGTTTAGCCCTTCTTTGTGAAGGAAATCATATCCCATTTTCTTCATCAAATGTTGCGCCGTCGGCGAGAGATATGAAAATTGGGGTTCTTTTTCTTTTGCTTGGGGTTGTTCCACCTCGGCTTGCAATGGTTTGTTGACTCGCCCAAAGATAATGTCTTTTCCGATCATTGTTCCGGCCGGTATCACAAAACCGCTTGTGAAGAATTAAGGTGCCTTTGAGTTGTCATAAATGGCGACCCGAATGGGCATGTGTAATGCGTGTTCAAAGATACAACCGTGGAAGAATTTCGACATGAAGTCAAGATGACTTTTAACACCCGGTGCGTAAGCTAAATCATAATTTTCATTAAAAACGACTATGTCGTCATCAGGATCATTCGGATCGATTACAAAGGGTTTTACATCATTGAAAACAACTCCTTGTTGGGACTCTATGTCGACTTCATTTCATTTGTCATAGTCCTCGATCGTGGTTCATCGGTTTGGCCTTCCTCAAGGTAGTGAACGTAATCTCGAAAATAATTCTCCACACCTTTGAATGGTTGCCTTTCGCGACCAATGTTTTAACCGCCCTTCTTCATCCACATACTTCATGCATTGATGCAGCGTAGATGGGGCGATTAAGTTTTCATGGATCCGTGGTCGCACCCAAGAGCATTATAGGATGTATCCGCCAATGACGTAACAGTAACATCCGCCTTCAAGTCTCCTATTTGGCATTTGAGTTTGATCTTGCCCAAGGGACGAATGGTAGCATTGAAACCATAGATGGTGGTTCTGTTGTTGCCAACCGATGCGCCGTATCCCAAGATGTTGCATGATTCTCAATGGGATGATACTCAATGCGCATCCCGGATCAACTTGAGCTCTGCTGATTCTGACAGAGCCAATGTAACGGTAAAGTATAATGGCCTATCATGCTTCAGTTCTTCACTTGCATGTCCTCCGAGGAGAAGGTAATGCAAGGTATTGGCCCCTTGAAGACACAGTGACATTGGGCAAACTGCTGAGCTTTCTCGGGAAATGAGCGAGGAACGCTTCATATCCGCCAACGCCGCAAAGCTCCGTAGATTGAGAGAGGCGCAAGAGCTCAATAAAGTGATCCTCACGGATGTTGGAGAGTTGAGCTAAAACATCAAACCGAAAGGGGCCTTCAAGTCTCGTGTGTGTCCTTCCTAAGCCTGTTGTAGCGGATTTCCTTGTTTTGGGCTCAATGGTAGCCTTTGATGGTACGGTTGTATCGCCGATACTCATTTGAGAACTCTTTCCCACCTCGGGTAGCCAATCTTTGGTATAAATTGTGCAACGGGGTGACTTGTTGCCGGTGGAATCATTGATTTGCTCCTTTTCCGGCCAAGGAGGTAGCGCATAAGTCTTCCCTTTAGACTTTGAAGAAGTCCATTGTTCATCCGATAACAAGTCGTGGTGAACCCACATAATTCGCCTTTCGTAGTGTAAGGGACCATACCTTGTGCCTCCCACGCTGAAGATCAAAGTTCACAACTCGCTTCGCTGAGGGATTGGCTTTACACCATCCCCGCACTTGAATTCCGAAAGTCGCCAAACCGAGAGCCACCATGTTTGCGCACACCTTCTTCTCGATCCTCACGCAAAGTCATAACACTCGCTTCTAACAAGACTTGATCTTGTCTTTCAAGATGTAGCATGCCCGTCGGATGGTGTACCATTCGATGGTACATGCAAGATTTTGGATCATCCGTCCTTGAAGCTTCCTCCCGCTTTATTTCCTAAGCTGATCTTGTTCATCTTGAGCAAAGTCTTGAAGATAGGGATAACTCGATCATCCTTGAAATCATACTTCTTCATAGGACTGCTATCTGAGGCATTCGGTTTCGCTAAAAGGTTTTAAAGTAGGTTGAGTTCCCACGCCTAGGGTCTCCTTCCCTTCGATTGTTTTGGGCGAAATTGCTCGATTACCCCTTTTTAGAACGGTAGTCCCGAGGTTCTTCTCGCTTCTATCCTCTTAAGCATATTTTCAACTTGTTCGCTTTGCCTCACCAATTCTCTCCAAGAGTGTGCTTCAACCGCACCCATCTTCGAAAGTATGTTGATCGAAGGTTGGCTCGCACATCGCGATGAATGTCGCCTGAGACTTGGTCCCGGAGTGTAAAGATTGATTTCGAATCTTTGACGAAAGTGCCGACAGACTGCCTTTTGCTTTTCGCCAACAAAGTGGCCATAGACACCTCGTCATCATCGAAAAATCGGGCCATAAAGAGCCTTTGCAGATCTTTCCAAGAGTTGATAGAACTGTGCTCTAACCTTCGAAACCACTGGCTACTCTTTAAGAGTGCTAATGAATAATCGGTCATGATAGTATCATTACCCGCTATATGCCCGGCTGGCGCTTTGGAAGTAGTAGATATGTTGTGACGGAGAACTTTTCCCCGAATCAGCGCTAGGTTAAGTGGCTTGAATTTCGAGGATATGGGACATCGCCCCATTCTATAGGATATGGCCTCGCCACCCCGGCTCCTTAGATTGCCCTTGAGTTTCGTAGGCCCACCGCTTTTGGAAATCCGCAACATATGATCTCGCTTTTCAGACGCTGGATTCGATTCCGCCCGATGACGCGAGTGAACATCATGATCCCCGCCGTAGCCTTCTTGCTTCGATTTGATCCTCCTCCGCCCATCTTCTTCTTGCCCACAAGTTCCTCCATCATTATTTCTAAGCTGCCCGATAGATTCTTGTTGCGCAAGAATAGTAGCTTGTTGCTCTTCAATTCTTCGTGTCATCTCTTCTCCTCGCTCGCCATGAGGACACTCACCGATCACTAAAATTAGTATTCGGTTGAGACGAGCGATGCCGAGTTCTCAAATTCTTCGAGGTACCCTAGCCAATGGCTATAGTCAAACGGGATTGCCGCCCGCACGAAGACGGTGCTTCGATAGGCGCTGACTATTGATTAATGCGCCAGAACCTCGGGAATAATCCGTCGACGATCGTGATCGCCTGGTTTTCCTTGCTCCCGCTTCTCCCAACCATGTTAATAGTCACCGGGAATGACTGGTCGCTTGTTTTATGGCGAACCGCCTCGCCTCGTTGATGTGTCCGATAATCGCCAAAACCGGTTGGAGTGTCGATGAACATTGGGCCAGACGCAGTAAATGAGCTTCACAAAGAACAATGAGATTGCATTTGATCAAGGCCACGCTTTGCAGTGAGATAATCACGAGATCGGCGGGTGTACCCCCGAGATTCTCAAAACGAGCCTCGATGAGAGAGGCTCTCCGAAGTCGAAGCTTGACTCGGCGAGGCCGCCGCTTCCTTTGGCTCGGGCTGCTTATGGCGAGGTTCGCCGTCCGAGCGAGGTTCGCCCGTTCGTAATGGACCTCATGTTGTTGGGTAGGTTCAAGATGACGAGGTTCGCCATTCGATGCTTCCTACGACGCAGGTTCGGCCCACTTGCTTTGATGACACCCCATGTCGAGGTTCATGATGACGAGGTTCATCATTTTGACGCTTGTTATGATGAGGTTCGCCAACGAGCGATGTTCGCCATGTTGTTGGCTTACCGCCGCGCACGAGGCTCACCTCTCTTCAAGGGGACCTCACATTGACGGCGAGGTTCGCCACTCACACGAAGCTCATCCTTCAAGGGGACCTCACGTTGTAGGCGAGGTTCGCCACTTGGACGAGGCTCGTCTCTTTTTAAGGGGACCTCACATTGACGGCGAGGTTCGCCACTTGTATGAGGTTTGTAGCTGGGCGACGTTCGTCTTGTGGACAAGGTTCGCAGCTGGGGCGACGTTCGTCTTGTAGACGAGGTTCGCGGGTCGGGCTTATTTCGTTTGTTCTCAACGAACCCTTTGATGATAACGAGGTTCGTTGATTTTCTTTGGACGATAGTGGAATCCGGCCCAACGAGACCGTGAGCTCGAGCACGCCGGGCGAAGCGACTGGCTACGACGTTGTCCGCACGCCTTGAGAGTGAACCGTTAGGAGGTTCGTTCTTCCCATAGGCAGAGGTTTCGTAAGCCAAAACTTGGCTAACAACATCCGAAGTTGACTTGGGTTGCTTAACAACCCACTTCTTGGCTTCTTGGCTAACTCTTGGAGCCTTGTCCTTGAGAGACAGAGGTCGCTCACGAGGTTCACTCGAGAGGATTCAGCCAGGCCACGGGGCCGACGCCTCATACGAGACTTCGGCGACACTGCGTGCCTTCAGGGCTAGATGCCCCAGGAGAGGAACTCCTCGTACTTACCCTCGATCGAATTCAATAACCAAGGTTTGAACCTCGGTTCCAACCGCAATCTTGTTCTGACAGCCACCACCAGTTCATCGGAATGAATGGTTGCTCCCACTGTGGTCGCCATCTTCTGTAGGGTCGAAAAAATGTTTATTGATTGAATGAAATTGTTACAATCAAATTCTCTCGATTACAGAGGAAGAGGAGATTGATTTGACTCCTCTTTTGTATGGGTTCTTGGTGGCGAGAGGATGCTTCACTCGATGTTCAAGCCGAGGTTGCTTCCCGTTGACGATCAGATCGAGGCTGCGGGTGATCAAGAGACTACTGATGAAGAGCTCGATCTCACTTGTGCGCAAGTGTTGAATTCTCCAGAAGCTCCAAAAGAAAAGCCAGCCCCCTCCTCATGTGGAGATGGTGGCTTATAAATAGGCAAGGAGAGGTATGGCCACTTCCTTGATTCGTGGGATATGGCCATGCTCAGTTGAGGAGAGCCATGCCCCCCCTGTGGGATGTGACCACTATGGGATGTGTCCACTATGGGATGTGACATTTCCCATGCTTCAAGTGGGCGGTCTTGGTTGGATGGTGAGTTTCACGCCAGAGGCTAACCTCTTATGAGAGTCGAAGCCTAAATGGGCTAACCTCGATCGAATGTCGAGGTTGAATGTCGAGGTTCACCGCTATAGGCGAACCTCGGTTGAATGTCGAGGTTCACCGCTATAGGCGAACCTCGGTTGAATGTTGAGATTCACCGCCGTAGGTGAACCTCTGAATGTCGAGGTTCACCGCTATAGGCTAACCTCGGTTGAATGTTGAGATTCACTGCGTAGGTGAATCTCGGTTGAATGTCGAGGTTCACCGCTATAGCGAACCTCGGTTGAATGAAGAGCTTCGCCGCTTGGCGAACCTCGTCGAATGGAGAGCCACGCTGGCTTAACCTCGCTCGAAGGAGAGCTTAAGCTACTTAGGCGAACCTCGGTTGAATGAAGAGCTTCACGCTGGCTTAACCTCATTTGAATGAAGAGCTTCGCCGCTATAGGCTAACCTCGGTTGAATGTTGAGATTCATCACGTAGGTGAACCTCGGTTGAATGTCGAGGTTCACCGCTATAGGCTAACCTCGGTTGAATGTTGAGATTCACCGCCGTAGGTGAATCTCGGTTGAATGTCGAGGTTCACCGCTATAGCGAACCTCGGTTGAATGTCGAGCCTCGCCGCTGGCTTAACCTCGCTCAATGTCGAGCCTCGCCGCTGGCTTAACCTCGCTCAATGTCGAGCCTCGCCGCTGGCTTAACCTCATTTGAATGAAGAGCTTCACGCTGGCTTAACCTCATTTGAATGAAGAGCTCGCCGCTGGCTTAACCTCGCTCAATGTTGAGATTCACCGCCGTAGGTGAACCTCTGAATGTCGAGCCTCGCGCTTCATGAACCTCGCTCAATGTCGAGCCTCGCCGCTGGCGAACCTCATTCGAATGTCGAGCCTCCCGCTTGGCGAGCCTCGTCAATGTCGAGCCTCGCCGCTGGCTTAACCTCGCTCAATGTCGAGCCTCGCCGCTGGCTTAACCTCGCTCAATGTCGAGCCTCGCCGCTGGCGAAGCCTCGTCATACGAAGAACAAGTCGTGAACTTTCAAACCGACGTCTAATTGGACGAATTATATATGGAAATCGACCATCTCGACGAGACGGAGCCAACCAAACCGACCGAAGGGTTCGGTTTGCTCGATCATTTGCCAAATTCCTTCCGGTTTGGGAGATATCGACACTTTTGTCTATTTTGTAAAGTCAAGCATTCGTGAACTTAACCTTTAGGCGGCCCGACTTCACTCGGATGGACCCTTAAGCTCTTTTGCTCATTCCGAAGTTGTCGTAAGGATTAAGGCAATTTTATTGCCCATACGCTTGTGATTCGCCACTCAAACGAGGCTCATCTTTCAAGGGGACCTCACGTTGTAGGCGAGGTTCGCCACTTGGACGAGACTCGTCGTGTTTCAAGCGGACTTCGTGTTGTTGTCGAGGTTCGCCACTTGGAAGAGGTTCATCCCTTTTGGAGGGGACCTCACGCTGACGGGCGCAGGTTCGCCATGTGGACGAGGTTCGCAGCTGGGGCGACGTTCGTCTTGTCTTGAATGAACCTTTAGATGAAGACGAGGTTCATGACTTGGGGTGCAATGACGAGGTTCGTGACGCCTCGCCGCTTGACCCTCGCCTGCTTTGACCATCTTTGACGATAATGAAACCCGCCCAACGAGACCAAAGCTCGAGCCCCACGGGCGAAGCTTGGTTCTGGCTGCTGACGCTTGGCACGCCGTGAAATTGGACCCTTGGCATATCCTCGCTTTTCCACAAAGCGAGGTTCGCCTCAGTAAGCCAAAGTTTGGCTAATGGCCTCCGAGGTTGGGTTGGGCCGCTAACCACCCACTTCTTAGCCTGTTGACTAGCTTTTGGAGCCTTGTCGAGACATAGGCGGTTCTCAGATTCGCCGAGAAGATTCAACATGAGCCACGGGGTCAAGTCTCATACGACTCGCCGACACTTGCGTCTTCACCGGGCTAGATGCCCTGCAGGAGAGGAACTCCTCATACTTACTCGATCAAATTCGATGACCAATGTTTGAACCTCGGTTCCAACCGCAATCTTGTCGATTGCGCCACCACCACTATCTGAAGAACGGTCCTCCCATCGTGGTCGCCATCTTCTTCAGAGTCGAAAAAGTTTATTGATTGAATGAATGGGTTTACAATCAAATTTTCTCGACATGAGGAAGAGAAGATTGATTCGACTTCTTTAATGTGGGTTTTCGGTAGCGATAGGATGCTTCACTCAATGCTCACATTGAGATTGCTTCCCGTTGACGATCGTAATGAGCTGCGATGATCTTGAGATTGCCGATGAAGAACTTGATCTCTTTCTCGCGCAAGTGTTGATCTCCAAAAAATTCCCAAAAGCCCCCTTTTCTAATGGCTGCTCACCGCCATTTATAGGGCTTTTAGCACGTAACTGGCGTGCAAGAATTGTGAAAATGTGGGTTACCTGATGTGGACGTGGGCATAACTGATGCCCACCACTTAACCCACGTGGTTGTTGTGGCTTTCGTGGCCTTTAGATTATTTGTGAGGTTAAGCTTCGAAGCCATTTGATAACGAAGCCAAGCAGGCAGGCAGAGTCAAAGTTCACTACCGAGGCTAACCTCGCCCTCGTGATCATCGTGCTCGATCTTTGTTGGCGAGCCTCGTCAAACTTTGATGTTGTGGCGAGCCTCGTCAAACTTTGATGTTGTAGGCGAGCCTCGTCAAACTTTGATGTTGTGGGCGAGCCTCGCCGGACCACTATTGTAGGCAAGCCTCGCCGGACCACTATTGTAGGCAAGCCTCGTCGGACCACTATTGTAGGCAAGCCTCGTCGGACCAACTGTTGTAGGCGAACCTCATCACATGACTTGAGCTTCGCCGGCGAACCTCGTTAAGATCGAACCTTCCACGCTAACCTCATATTGAGGTCGAGCCTCGCCTCTTGAGCAAGTCTCGCTTTGAAGTTTGCATGGTCTAGCTCGCCCATCAGCCAGCCTCGCCTTGAAGCTTTAACAACTAGGGTGCGCTGACCCTCGCCTAGAGAATTTTTTGACTGTCTACACAAAGCAGCTCTCCGACTGAGTGCATCTGCAACTTTATTTTGCTGCCCAGACTTGTGCTTCAAAATAAAGGTGAAACGCTGCAGAAATGCGATCCAACGGGTATGCATAAGGTTGATGGTAATCTGACTATTGATGGACTTCAAGGCCTGATGGTCAGTATTAAGCAGAAACTCTCACAAGATCAAATAGTGCTCCCAATACTTCAAAGACTGAACTATGACATACAACTCTAGCTCATATGTGGTCCACTTCTGTCGAGCCTCACTGAGTTTCTCACTATAGAAAGTAACTGGACGGATGCCCTTCTTGGGATAGGACACCACTAATTTCTACGATGGACGCATCACAATCAACCTCAAACACCTTTTGAAAATCTGGAAGTGCGAGCACTGGTGTTGTGGATAACTTCGCCTTGATTAGTGCAAAGCTACGACCTGCATCTTCCCCCCCAATTGAACTTGCCTTTCTTCATACACTCAGTAATTGACGCAATGATGCTACTGAAGTTTCTGACAAATCTCCTATAGAAAGTCGCTAAACCATGAAAGCTATGAACTTCGCTGACATTTTTTGGTTTGGGCCAATCTCGAATAGCACACACTTTTTCTTCATCAACATGGATGCCCTCTGCACTGACTACAAAGCCCAAGAATAATAGGCTACTGGTCATGAAGTTGCACTTTTTCAGATTGATGTACAACTTGTTCTCCTACAAAGCCGTTAGTACCTCCCTCAAGTGGGCCAGATGCACGGACTCATTCTGGCTATAAATCAGGTATCATCAAAATAAACTACAACGAACTTGCTAATAAATTGTTTTAATACCTGATTCATCAACCGCATGAAAGTGTTAGGAGCATTGAAAAGGCCAAAAGGTATGACCAACCACTCATACGGGCCTTCTTTTGTCTTGAAAGCAGTCTTCCACTCATCTCTTTCTCTAATCCGAATCTGATGATAACCACTCCTGAGATCAATTTTGGAGAATACTTTTAATCCAGACAACATATCCGGCATGTCTTCCAGGCGAGGGATAGGAATTCGGTACTTCACTGTAATCTTATTGATTGCCCTACTATCCACACACATGCGCCACTCTCCGTTCTTCTTTGGGACAAGTAATGCCGGCACGACACACGGACTCATGCTAGCTCGAATAAGGCCTTTCTGGATGAGTTCATCCACTTATTTTTGCAAGATCTCACCTTCCTTCGGGCTCATCCGATAGTATGGCAGGTTTGGTAAGCACTATCCAGGGATGAAATCGATCTGATATTGGATGTCTCGAAGCAATGGTAATTCGGAAGGAAATTCGTCAGGCATAACTGCGTCGAATTGCTGCAAAAGGGTCTATACTTCATGTGGAATTTTGGTGGAGGTAGAACCCTCATTTCCTGAGACAACAAGAGCATAAACCTTATCAGACTGTTTTAAATCTTGCATAAAATCTTCATTGTTAACCAAAAACGTCTTCTTTTCAGCAATATCTGTCTTGATTGGCCCCTTCTCTGTAAGAGGCATGAGCACAACTCGGTGACCATCCTTCTTAAAAATATAAACATTGTCCTTCCCCCTGTGCATGGCATCAACATCAAACTACCATGGCCTGCCTAACAGCATATGACAAGCATCCATCTCAACTACATCACACAACACCTCATCAACATAATTACGGCCAATGGAAAAAAACACCCGACACACCTCATCAACCTGCACGTCATTATCCTTACGAATCCAACCGATCTTGTAGGGAGCAGGATGTTTCTCTGTCTTCAAACCTAATTTCTCCACCATGTGCCGAGAGACAATATTCTCACTACTGCCACTATCAATGATAACATCATAAGTCTTCTGTTTCACCGTGCACATCGTGCGAAAGATATTATGCCTTTGGGGTGGTTCTTTTATATTTGGAGCCAATAATAATCGTTGCACAACACACGAGAGTTGATCCCCATCATTAGCATCCACCCCTTCGCGGTCGTAGTGTTCAGCGTTGTCTTGGTCTACATCCTCCTCCTCATGATCCACCATATTCACAGCACCTCTTTTAGGGCACTGATTGGATCGATGACCAGGTTGACCACATCTATAGCACTTGATTGGATCGCGTTTGGCATATGAGTTCGGTGATGTAGTCTTCTTTGTTGTTGTTGTCGTCGGCCCTGTACTCTTCTCAGCTGTAGAATCATGATCAGGAGCAATTTGAGACTATTTGTTATCGCCACGATTAAAACTCATGCGCCACCTATCGGAAGCTGCCCACGATCCTCTATTATTCCGTCCAAGTTGTCTTTTCACCTTTTCGGCTAGGCTAACTGTGTCTACCAAAGTATATGTTTGCTACAAAGACACACAATCCTGAATTGCTATCTTCAATCCCCCAGTGTAATGAGACATCTGTTGGGCCTCGTGCTCATTTAAATTGTTGCGAGATGACAGCCGATAAAACTCCTGTGTGTACTCATCAACCGTTCTTTCACCTTGTTTGCAATTTTGGTATTGTCCGAACAGGACTTGGTCATAGTCACCTGGAAGGAAACGGGTTTTCAGCAACTTCTTCATCTTCTCCCACTTATTGACCTTTGGCTTTCCTTGACGAGATCGATTCATGCATACTGATTCCCACCAAGCAGATGACCCACCCTTAAGTCGGTAAGCTACCAACTTAACTTGTCGTTCATCTGGGATCTCCATATACTCGAAAAACCTCTCCACCTCTGCAACCCAATCAAGAAATTCTTCGATATGAAGTTGCCCGTTAAAAGATGGCAAATCCATCTTCATCTTGAACCCTCCAGCATCATAATTGTCCCGTTGTCGGCGGTCTCTGCGATCATCACCGCGGCGTGGGATTTCATAGTAGTCGTTGTCGCTGTTGAATTCATCATGTGGAGTCGGATCACGTCGTCGGCGACCATCAACGCGATTTTGAACTCCTACCGTGTTCAAACGCTCCACTGCTGACGCAAGTCGATCTATGGTAGTCTTAATCTGAGTAACATCGGTCTTCAACTCATCGAACTCAGTTCTAGAAAAAGGGGCTTCGTCGCCTGCCATCATATCGGAAAAACAAGTCTCTGATACCAATTAACGCAGTGCGGAAGTAAAACCTCGGAATCCACCAAGGGGGAATCCACAAAGAACGGTCTCTGAATCCACGAAGAACTTCGAATCCACAAAGAAAATATTAAAGAGAAATTTAATTGATAAAAAGTTATGCCTCTAGGGCTTACAAGACTCTGCTTAAATAGAAAATAAATAAGACTCCTACTATGACTAGAACTTTACCAAAAATAGAAATAACAAAACTCTCCTTGAAAGACTCCCTATGATTGGAGAAGTAAATCGGTCAAATTTGGAATCAAACCGGATTTGCTTCCTAATCAAAACAGACTCCTAAAACATTACCTAAAATAGTAAAAAACTGATAAAAACCCTGATATCTCTCAATCCGGAGGGAATTTGGCAAAACGAATGGCGGCAAACCAAACTTTGGTTGGTTTGGTTGACTCCGTCTCGGAAAACTACGCGATTTACATATATAATTCGTCCAATTCCGACTTATGGTTTGAGAGATATGACCCATTCTTCGTTGCAAGTTATTTTCCTCGGCCGGGTCCGCGTTTGGGCTTGTGACGGTCCTGTTTCTCCATATATGCATCCGCAGTGCGTTCTACATCAGTTGCTTCTTGAGAAGTCTCTACTGCACTCTATTACAGCTATTATTAGTCGTAAGTGCATAGGGAAGATGAGGGGAAAAAATGCAAGACGAGTTTAATTGGTTAACTTGGAGTTTACAATTTTTAACTTGGGGAACTTATTTAAGAGAACTTATAGATTTGAGGGACTTATTTAAAATGTATGAGTTTTTGTCGGACTTATTAAAAACTTTAGATTTGACGGATGAATGTAAGAAAACCCTTTCCCTTTTACCTTCTTTGACTATGATCCGTTTTTTGCCTTATGTCATTCTCCGATTGACTGTGCCACACTACCTCCACGGGAGAGTTTGAATTGTGTGGTGGGTGACAACTAGCTCTTCTCCCTTCCGTCCGATACGCCTACTTTGAAGCGGCAACATCATAGGTCTTTTCCTTGACAGAGCATCCATGGAAGGCATGAGAGATGCAGAAATAGAGCTTGTTCAGACAATGCGGTTTTGATTGAATGGCTAGGCTGAAGACAATACCTTACCTATGAGTTTGCATTAAGTTGATTAGTTGATTGCGACGAGTTCATTTTAATGGGATGAAGATGTGACCCCTGTTCCAAAGGAGATACTAGCACGCTTGATGCTGGAACTCCAATCTTTTCTTAATCTCCTTACAACAACATCACCAGACAGACATCAGAAGATGAAAGGTTTCTTCCATGGGCAACTTTCGTGTAAATTCCATTTATCGTTCTCTAGTGGATGCTAATTTACCGCCTACCCCGGTGTTTTAGATAATTTGGACAGTACCAATCCCTCCTGAGATTCAAATACATACACGGGATATTTGCCTACATACCCTCCAAATCTTCCATAATTGCATATTTACCCCTAAAATCTTCACGCTTGCCAATATACCCCTCCAAACCTTCCATAATTGCATATTTATCCCCAAATCTTCATAATTGCCAATATACCCCCCAAATTTTCCATAACTACATATTTACCCCCCCGCGCCCCAAAAAAAAAAGATCTTCATAATTGGCAATATATTCTTCCAAATCTTCAATTTTGAATTAGTTTCCCCTCCAAATCTTTGATTTTTTTTAAACTAAATATTCCTTAAGTTAAATATTTGGTTTTTTTTGGGGTTTTTTTTTTGGGGGGGGGGGGGGTAAAAATGCAATTATGGAAGATTTGAGGGGTATATTGGCAATTATGAAGATTTGGGGGGAGGGGTAAATATGCAATTATGGAAGATTTGGAGGGTATATAGTCATATAACCCGCGCAGATATTGCTTCTCTCTTGGTCGTCTCTTTCCTAGGGACAATCTTCTTAAATGGTGTAGGGGAGCAAACATCAACTTTTTCATTATAAAACAATGGCCTCACAACATCCATTCCTTGAATGGTGCTTCACCCTCTAGGTTTGGATGTAATTACAAAATTAAATTCAATCTCACGCCTGATCTATCTCAATAGGAGAATTTTTGACGTTTTGGCACTTGAATACTATCCCATTTAATAAAAAAAAAATGAATGTATTAGTGTGGTCATTGTAATTTGCTGGCACATTTTGGAAAAAAAACATAATGAGCGTGTTTTCAATTCAAAGAGTCATAATGAAGAAGATATCGGGAGGAATGCATCATGTTTAGTGGAGTTATGGCGTGATCAACCGTTGCTATATACAAGTACAATGTCTTTTGCAAATGACTAGTCTATTCACACCCTCCGTCTTTATGTATTTCTATATTTGTAAAAGTGATTTTCTTTACTATCAATAAATTAAGACTCAGACTCAGACATTTTCTCCAAGGAAAAAAAACCTTCACCATGAAACTAATTCAAGTTCCTCCCATTCTTACAGGTTGGCAAGTTCATTCAGCTGCTATCGACATTCTTTGGAGGATTTATAGTTGCATTTATTCAAGGTTGGATTCTCACCCTTGTGATGCTAACCATAATTCCCCTCTTCATAATAGCTGGGGCATTCATGTCCATCATAATATCGAAGATGGCATCAATGGGGGCAACAACTTATGCAGAGGCAGCAATTGTGGTGGAGCAAACAATTGGTTCAATCAGGACAGTAAGTAGTATATAACACTGTAAGAAGTTTGTATTTAGTTGACAACTGGAACAACGTAGTAATTTGTTACAATTGACTGTTTTTTATTTAGGTTGCATCTTTTACTGGGGAAAAACAATCTGTGGACAAGTACAAAAAATCTCTCAAGAGGGCTTATGATGCTAGCGTTCAAGAGGGTCTTGTTTCCGGGTTAGGTTTTGGTACTGTAATGCTTATCATGTTCTCTGGGTGTGGTTTGGGGTTATGGTATGGCTCGAAGTTGATATTGGATGAAGGATACACAGGTGGTGATGTCATCAACGTGATATTTGCAATTCTAAATGGCTCCCTGTAAGTGGCTAATTCATATCATTTTCATTTTGTTTTTGAAACCTTAACGATAGTAAATGAGGTTGCTTATGAGGCACAACTTTTATTCACCGGAATTTTAACAAAATTTGACGACTGGTTATAAATCCTTACATCTTTTCCTTCTAGACCAGGTGCTTGATAGGAAAAGAAGGACTTAGTAATTTACTAATCATGCAATATAAGATATGCTATTAAGGAGGATGAAAGTGGTTAGTTATCTTTTTCATCTTTTCAGTTTCCTTTTCCTTTTTGGTTCAAATACAAGAAACCCCTTCATATATGTCTTCAATTTCAAGAAAGGCAGTAATCCTTTAGTTAAACAAAAAAACCCCTTGCTCTATGATATATTTGAGAATCATTAGTTTTTAACTGAAGCGTTAGCGTCTCAAATTTAATCTCAAAAGTATCATTCTTCTTCTTCCACCTTTATTGTTCAAAAACAGACCTTAAGAACCCAAAAGCGAATTCATTTTAATTCCAAAAGGCGTTGCTGCACATTCTTTATGTTATATCTCTTAGCAAGGAATGAAGGACTGTTTATCATTTCCTGGATAGCTCTAATTTGCTTCTTTTGGATCAACATTATAAGTAATAACAAGATGACCATCAATGTATTTTTCCCAAATATATGTATCAAGGAACTTCCATGACAAACTTTGAATTTATCAAATTTGAAGCCTTATACATAATGGATTACTACCTGAAGAAAAATCATTAGCAAACTATTATGTAAACCAAAGAATGAAAAGTAATAATGTTTGACAGATTTTTTTTTTTAAGAGAAAATTGGACAAAAAGAGCGAAAATTTATCACTCCCAAAAGAAAACAAAACAAATGAAGAGACTATCTAAACAATTAATGGAAACTTTTGTCCTCAAACCGTCTTTTTCAATCTCCTTCCGATTGAAATCATGGGGTTTTGAGTACGATTTAAGAAAGAAAGATAAAAATTCTAGGATTTGATCTAGAAAAATAGATTAAAGATATGAAAAGAGGAATTTCTTTTTCTGTTTGGATATGATATAAGATCCAAAGAGATGAAATATAGTTTTTCATAAAAGGTGAGTGGGTTTGTTCTTTGAGAACAGGAAAGGAGAAAGAGAATGGAGGCTGGAGGAGAAGGAAGAAATTTTTGGTAAATTAAAGGACCTTTTAATATTTTGCAAATTATTATAATCATCAAACAAATAACTTTTTTGGCGGTGTTATAACTATAAACTCTTATGAATAGAATAGGTTTTCTGTTGAGCATATTAGATGAGGGGGTTTATTGAAACTCAGGGTATAGATAAAGAGGGTTTCTTATGTTTAACCCTTCCTCTTTTTTCATTTTTTCTTGTTGAATATGAAAGAGTGAAGACTGAAACTAACCTAATGGTGATATGAATGACACCCTTACTATGTGGGGATATTTTATAGGGTAAATTACCCTTGAAAACCTTATTGTTTGCCTGATATTGCACCAAAATATCATAAGTTTAAAACCCTACGCTTAAATACCTGAAGTTTCTAAAAGTTGCAATTTAGTACTCTAAAGTTTCTAATGTAATGCAAACGTCTCGGAAATTCACATGCGACACTCACATGCTATTTTTAGAACATTTTAACCCTTGCTTTTTGTTAAATATATTGTTAAACCTGCCAAAATCCTATTTTAAGATACAATTAGGGTGGGTTTAAAATAGAATTTTGACAGGCTTAACAATAGATTTAACAAAAAGTAAGGATTAAAATGTTCCAAAAATAGGGTGTCACATGAGATTCGGGGCGAAACTCTCACTTTTGCATTTCATTGGAAACTTTAGAGTTTATGGTATTATAACGCAACTTTTAGAAACTTTAGGTATTTAAGTGTAGGGTTTTAAATTGAGGGTATTTTGGTGCAATATTGGGCAAACAATAGGGTATTTTAATGTTCTTAGTTTAAAAATGCCTGAATTGGTATTCTCTCTCTCTCTCTCTCTCTCTCTCTCTCTCTCTCTCTCTCTATATATATATATATATATATATATATATATATATATATATATATATATATATATATATATATATATATATATATATATATATTATATTTCGATACATATTCACAGCAGAAACTGTATAATTGCTTATTTCGGTAAGAAAATCTTTGTTTCTAGTCCAACTCCCTCATCCATCTCAGTCTAAATAGTATATTGCTTATTTCCGATTTCTCCATATATATATATATATATATATATATATATATATATATATATATATATATATATATATATATATATATATATATATATATATATATAGCAAGGTTCCTATGAACTTAAGTTCATAATGAATAGTGGTGCACCAACTTTTTATCCACTCATCTTGCCTTGAGATTTGTGATGCACAAATCTCAAAGTGGTCTTTATATCTTTCACGGATCCCAAAGCAAGATGAGTGGTTAGAAAAGTTGGTGCATCACTATTCATTATGAACTTAAGTTCATAGAGCTTTCTATCTATCTATCTATATATATATATATATATATATATATATATATATATATATATATATATATATATATATATATTATATTTCCGATACATATTCACAGCAGAAACTGTATAATTGCTTATTTCGGTAAGAAAATGCTGTTTCTAGTCCAACTCCCTCATCCATCTCAGTCTAAATAGTATATTGCTTATTTCCGATTTCTCCAGCTCTTTGGGCCACGCTTCTCCATGCATAACAGCATTTGCAGCAGGGAAAGCTGCAGCATACAAGATGTTCGAAACAATCTACAGAAAGCCAGAGATTGATGCTTCCAATCCCTCAGGAAAGAAGCTTGATGACATTCGAGGAGATATAGAGTTCAAAGATGTTTGCTTCAGCTATCCAACTCGAAAAGATGAGCAAATCTTCAGAGGATTTTGCCTATTTATACAAAGTGGCACTACAGTGGCTTTGGTTGGAGAGAGTGGAAGCGGGAAATCTACGGTAATCAGCCTTATTGAGAGGTTTTATGACCCAGAGACTGGCGAAGTTCTGATAGACAGTATAAATATCAAGGAGTTCCAGCTTAAATGGATTAGAGGGAAAATAGGTCTGGTGAGTCAGGAGCCTGTACTATTTGCTTCAAGCATTAGAGACAACATAGCCTATGGAAAGGATGGTGCAACGACTGAAGAGATCAGAGCTGCAGCTGAGCTTGCTAATGCTGCCAAGTTCATAGACAAAATGCCTCAGGTTAGATGTAATTGAGAACTTGGTAGTGAGATTAGTCTTTCATTAGCTCTATTTACCGAAGTATTAGAATGCATTGTATTCAGGGTCTCGGTACTATGGTTGGTGAGCATGGAATACAGCTATCAGGCGGCCAAAAACAAAGGGTTGCAATTGCAAGAGCTATATTGAAGGACCCTCGGATTTTACTTCTTGATGAAGCCACTAGTGCTTTGGATGCAGAATCTGAAAGGATAGTGCAGGAGGCACTTGATAGGGTAATGGCAAACCGAACTACTATTGTTGTTGCTCATCGTTTGAGTACAGTTAGGAATGCTGATACAATTGCAGTCATACATAGAGGTTCAATTGTTGAAAAAGGTACCACCCTACTAGACAGGGTTTTACTTGTACATCATTTTTTTCATTCGGCATTCTCTCAAGAAAACCTAACACCACCTTGTAAATTTTGTCAGGTTCGCATTCAGAGCTACTGAAAGATACTGATGGAGCTTACTGGCAACTCATCCATTTGCAAGAAATGAACCAAAATTCAGATAATTTATCTCAATCTGACCATGACAAGCTTAATCTTCCATCCGATGTAGGGAGGCATTCTAGCCGACGTATGTCTTTGAATCGTTCTATAACCCATGTATCATCATCATCATCTATAGGGAATAGCAGCCACCACTCTTTCTCAACACATCCTGTAGGAATCGATTTACAAGACAATAGAGCAGAGGCAGCAAACACTGAAGTCACTTCCCAGGAAACAAAGGATGTATCTCTCAAACGCCTTGCGTACCTCAACAAACCTGAGATCCCTTTTCTCGCAATTGGTTCAATGTCTGCAATCGTTAACGGGACTCTGTTTCCTGCTTTTGGAATTCTATTATCTAGTGCGATTAAAACATTTTATGACCCTCCTGCAAAGATGAAGAAGGATTCCAAGCTTTGGTCAATACTGTTTTGTATATTTGGTGTGATTTCTTTTCTAGCTCTTCCAGCTAGGACATATTTCTTTGGTGTGGCTGGATCAAGACTAATAAGAAGGATACGACTGATGACTTTTGAGAAGGTGGTTCACATCGAGATTGGATGGTTTGATGAGCCTGAAAACTCGAGTGGAGCAATTGGAGCTAGATTATCAGCAGATGCCGCAACTGTTAGGCGTCTTGTAGGCGATTCACTCGCCTTATTTGTTGAGAATATCACTACTTTACTTGCCGGTCTGGTGATTGCTTTTGTTGCAAACTGGCAACTATCTCTGATTATCTTGGCTCTCTTGCCCTTCATAGGCCTTAATGGATGGATCCAGATGAAGTTCATGAAAGGGTTTAGCGCCGATGCAAAGGTTTGGCTTCGCAATCTATTCAAATCATTTGTTCATAGTGAGCAGTAGGAAAGTTGTTCGAATATTGTTGATACAACTAGTATTGCTTGTTCCCTTGTTTGAGGTCAAGGATCGGGTGAGAGCTAAGTTACCCGGACACCTCATCTGGATTCCTGTACATGCATCTGACACGAGTCCGACTCCGACTCCGACTCTCCTTCAATATGCATTTATTTATTCATACATATACTCAATTACATAACACATGTTTTAGTTTAAGACACTCAACATACACTTCTTGAACGTATATCTTACACTTCACGTCCATTTTGCAACTTGCTGGACACGGGTCGGGTTTGTTTCAGCCTATATCCAGTTCAGAACTATGATTATAAAGGGCCATTTTGGTATCTACTTAAGAACAGGTGGTTTCCCGATGTATAATCTTTTTTTTTTATGGAATTCCCAATGTATGATCTTCTAAACATATGAAACATAGAATTATTATAGGAATTTTAGTTTTCATAACATGTAAATAAAAAAAACAAAATCTATCTCATGTAAATTACTAATTCCAATATGTATACATATACACATGTCCTTGTATCCTACCTTTTACAAATTTATCATGTCTTGTATCTGCACCCCACCTGTACCTGTACTCTTACCCGCACCTATACCCGTGTAACATAGAGGATGAGAGAGATCTAAGACAATTCAAATTATTATTTAATATAAAAATTTGAGATGGAATATTTCTGGAAAAATTACCATCAAAAGATTTTCGTTAGATAAACTATTGGAACAAACATAATAAAGCCAATTTGCTGGTGAGACTGACAGAATAGATGAAAGGAACATGTAAAGCATGTCCGTTAGTTGCACTCGCTGTGGGGCACCTTGATAGCAAATACGGCTAGGTGAGTATGGGGTTACTTTAAAACAACAAAATCTTTTATCATGAGATATCTCAGAAATCATGTGGGTAACCACTAAACTTGGGATGTTAACAAGGTAAAAGGTTTGACAATTGTACATACAACCAATCCAATTGCAATATTGTGAAGATATATATATTCTTATAATAAATGATGGGTTAACGTTACCTTTTCTGTGAGACAACTTTTTGCACTTAATTCTGTAAAGAAAATTTGTTATCTGACCTAGAAGTCAATCTTCTTCATCACCCACCATTTAAACCTTTTCTCCATCAGACGTCACTCTGGGTACAATTCTCTCAAAAAAAAAAAAAAGTGAATCATGGTCACGGTGCATGGCTCAATCCCAAAAAACCTTCTATGGAGAGGTGTCCAATGTTTGACAGGCAACTTCAAAACGTTAAACTTCTCTGCGTGGCACTTACAATCAAGGAAACTATCAGTTAATGCCCCTGAAACACCAAACTTTGCTTTTGTTGGTCATACAAATTAGGCTCTTAAAACAAAGGAGCAATCTCTAAGTTTCTCCAGTGTACAAAGACTTAAAAGGAAGATATAACATGGTTGAACTTTGAAACTTTGATGATTTTTAATTTCGAAATGTGTGCAGATGACGTATGAGGAAGCGAGCCAAGTTGCAAATGATGCAGTGGGGAGTATAAGAACAGTTGCTTCTTTCTCGGCCGAAGATAAGGTGATGGAACTCTACCAGAAGAAATGTGAAGGACCTACAAAGAGAGGAATTAGGCAAGGATTGATTAGTGGTGTTGGTTTTGGAGCATCCTTCTTCGTGCTTTATTGTGTTTATGCAGCCTGTTTATATGCTGCAGCACGTCTTGCACAGGATGGAAAGATTACATTTGGAGAAATTTTTCGAGTGCGTCTCATCTATACTTCCAAAAGATTTTAGCTAGAATTGATATTAAGTTCTTTTTAATTACAGTTGCATTCACAATTGTAGGTATAACGTTAAAAAGGAAATACTGAATCATTAAGTATAATTAAAGCAAGTTTCAGGCATCATCAAGACTTTTCAACCTGCACTTAAGAGATTTGATGACTAAAAGTAGCCTCATACAGAACATGTAGAGTTTATCAAAGGAATCACATTTGCTTGTGAAATTAAATTCATTCTTGATGTTGTTATTATGTGTAATTACCAACATTGAATGCAGTAGAATATAACTCAATTAAGGTTTACAAAGACAGTTAGCTTCAACCAAAGGTCATCAGTAAATAAAGTTAAATATATCTCAAATGCTAGATAAAAACAAACAGTAACTTCTTCTATTACACATATTGCCACCACTATTATGAAAACTATAATTGTACTTAAAACTATTGACATCATTCATGGCATTGTTGTTGTTTTCATATACTGGATCAATGTTAAATCCTTATCTCAATGTGAGCAGGTTATCTTTGCTCTCTCTATGGCAGCCATTGGAATTTCTCAAACAAGTGCCACAGCAACAGATTCTAGAAAAGCGAAAGCTGCTGCAGCTTCTGTGTTTGCAGTTCTTGATCACAAGTCTAAGATAGATGCTAATGATGATTCCAGGACAAAATTAGAAATTCTAAATGGAAACATTGAGTTTCGGCAAATCAGTTTCAAATATCCAACAAGGCCAGATGTCCAGATTTTCCAAGACTTATCCTTGTCAGTTCCTTCAGGAAAGGTACATTTAATATCAGTGTAACATGTTTCCTGATTGATTTTTCGCAAGTTAAATAAATTTAGTGCTGAGTACAAAACAGTTCTCGATTAATCTTTGTCACTTTGAAAATGCTGCAATGTTTTTTTTTTTTCATTTTTTTCTGAATACTTGAAATGCTTAGTTGAGATATATTGTTTGTGTAAAAGTTTGGTGCATTATTGGAGTCTGTATTCATAGTAGAGAAATTAAGTTTTGGTAATGTTAGAAAAACTAGTGCAACCAATAGAGAGTAGCATATTCTACCAAATATTTTTCATGATCAAGACTGATAAGACATAGTCAAACAACAAGATTCTTATAGTTGCATTAGATGCTTTATCATATAAATTCGTCTGCATGGATTCAAGATCTTCAGTGCTTCCTACGCTTTTCCTACTATATATTAGCTGCACCTTATCACACGAACAATCACCATGTTGAACTAATGAAAGCCATCTTTAAAGTCTGACAAGCTCCATTTCATTTTTCAGACTCTTGCATTGGTTGGAGAGAGCGGAAGTGGTAAATCAACCGCAATAGCTTTGTTACAGAGATTTTATGATCCCGATTCAGGTCATATATTGATAGATGGAATTGAGATAGAAAAGTTTCAGGTGAAATGGCTAAGGCAACAGATGGGTCTCGTAAGTCAAGAGCCATCCTTGTTTAACGACACTATTTGGGCTAACATTGCCTATGGAAAAGGAGGAGAAGCTACTGAGGCTGAGATTGTTGCTGCTGCTGAGTCAGCAAATGCCCACAAGTTCATATGCAGTCTGCAGCAGGTTGGCTCTGACCCATGAATAAATTCCGAAATTCTAATCCTAGAAAAGTCATCATCTTCCTAAACTTCAAAGTGCCGTTTTAAGGGAAAGGACTAACTTAGTTAAACCTTCACAAGAGGTTAAAAATAACTTAATTTTGTTTGGATTTGATAGTCAAGATGAATGGTTAAGTTTTTTGTGTTTGGAAAATAAAGAAGAGTTAAGGAGGCTAGTTGCCGAAAATATCCTAAAGTATGTTCTTTTTTAAAGTTTTATTTCTTATTTTGAGAGGAAGTAACTCTTAATCCTCCTCTTTGGGCGGATTTGTTAACCCCTCTAAATGAGGGGTTAACTATCTTTAACCCTTGTAAAGTGTTTGTTAATCTTTTGACCAAATTAACCTGTTAGAATAGTTAAGGAGGGGTTAAACCCCCTTTACCCTTCTCTTAACCCCTTGCCAAACGGGGCAGTTTTTCTTCTTAGGACTTTTTATAAGAGCTTACAATAAAGTTTGAGGAGAATTTGGTTGACTCTTGACAAGGGGTGCAAAAAAATATCTGTATCCAAGGAAATATTAACAGATAGGGATATGGTTGCTAAAATCTATGCCCAATAGGATATGGTTATGTATATGTATATGTAGTGAAATATCCGGATCGGTATCCAAAATATCGGAATATTTGTTGGTCATACACTTGCAACCGTTTTAATCCTTAGATTAATGGATTTGAGGTTAATTTTGATGATGGAGAGATCTAATCTTAGCTTTTCAGATATAACGAATATATTAATGAACTCTCTTGTATCATATGAACAATATATTTTTTTCTTCAATATTTTCTAGTTTGTTCATATCCGTTTTGTATCCGCATGTATATCCGCTTATATATCTGCATGCATATTTGTATCCGCATTCAATTTTAGCGGATATGGTTAAGTATCTATGAGTGGTAAGCGGATACGGATTTGATAGGTATTATATCCGAGCCATATGCGAACCATTTGCACGCCTACTCTTGGCAGAAATGAAATTCATTTGCTTCTCCTAGTGCTTAGTCTCCTTTGTCTGTTAGTTATTTTGATATTAATCCCTCAAATCTTTCATATATATTTTGAGATTAGTCCCTCAAATCATTGAAATAACTATTAGGTCCCCCAAATCATATAAACTTTTTGAAATTAGTCTCTTCATTAAAGATCCATCCACTTCATTAACCATGGTTGGGTTAATTTTTTTGAAATTAACTATGGATAGATAGTTATCAAACTAACCTATGTACCACCACCAATAACCCCCACCCAAAAAAACCAAACACCCCCTCCCAAAAATACATCTTTTCAGAAGGGAAAATTCCTTCCCTCATAGTTGCCCCCAATATCAACACCAAAATCCATCTCTTTTACCACAAATCAGGGATGGGGCGTAACTGAACACCCAAACAAGTTAAAGTTGAATGAATATTCTTCCTGATTCAAATGTTGTTTTTTTTTCCTTTTTTTTTTGTTTTTTTTTTTTGGGGAGACTTATATGATTTTGCGTATCAGTTTCATTGATTTTGGGGGACTAATACCAAAATAACCCAAAGATTTTTACTCTTTCTCTGATTTTGGAATTACAGGGTTATGATACATTGGTTGGAGAGCGAGGGATCCAGCTATCGGGTGGTCAGAAGCAACGGGTGGCGATTGCACGTGCCATCGTGAAGGATCCCAAAATTTTGCTCCTCGACGAGGCAACAAGTGCACTTGATGCTGAATCTGAACGTGTCGTTCAGGATGCATTAGATCGAGTTATGGTAAATAGGACCACAGTAGTTATTGCCCATCGGTTGTCTACAATTAAGGGTGCTGATGTAATAGCTGTTGTTAAACATGGTATGATCATAGAGAAAGGGAAGCATGAAACACTGATGAATATCAAGGATGGGGCTTATGCCTCCTTAGTAGCACTTCAATCAAGTTCTGATTCATGAAGTACACCAGTTTTTATTAATGAGATTATCGAGTTACATTGAGTCATGTAGCTATATTTAAATTCTGTTGAAATGTGATTGGTAAAACTCTCAATGTAAAATTCGTGTCAAAGATTATCATGATTACATTTCTCGTTAACTTGTGTGTTTGCTGTATATGATATTAACGTTTTCTTAGGGAAGTTCATAGTGTTGTTCTATCTATTTATCTTCTACAAGTACTACTACTTCTATTGACTTCAGTGGAACTTTTTTGGGTAGCCATTGTCTACTTCAAAAAATGTATTACTATGACGAAACATGTAGCCAGGTATATACACACATGAATTTCGGATTGCATTTGCTGCGAACTCGATTTTAGAACAATGCTCCTTTGGGGAGTTGAGGAGCAGCGTTGAGTGAAGTTTTGGAGTTGGATTCCGATTGAACACAACTGAACTGTCGAAGCAATTTCAGAGGTGGATAAAATGTAGAGAGAGGCAGAGGGTATCATCAAAACTGTGATACATTTTGACATATATGTTGTTTTTTGTACCATTATCGCTGCTTTTTCTTTCTTACGTATGTAGGCTCATGATATAATTTATATGCTAATTTGCACTTAAATTACCTTGAAGTTTCCCCTGGTTTGCACTAATACCTCACTTGTTTTTTTTTTATAACAGTTATATATTTTAAAGTTTTTAAGATTGACACTTTATATATCTTGTTAGGGAATGTTATGTAAACATGAGAACTTCCCCTCAAATATTCTCATTTGACATTCCACATGCTCGTTCTTGGCCTTTCCAGCCCTTAATATTTATTAAATTTATTGTTAAAACTAAGCTAATCTATTACTATTATTTAAGAAAAACCACATTTTTATTCTACCAACGCTTAATATTTATTAAATATATTGTTAAAATCAACCTAATCTATTATCTATTACTATTAATTAAGAAAAGCCACATTTTTTGTTCTACCCATATGTGTGTCAAGATTTCAAAAAGTTTAACACATGTCCTCAACAATTTATAGTAAATTAAAATAAATTAGAATGACAAAATTGAAAAGATCTAAAAACACCATAACTACAGTCCACATTCTAAAAACCTCAATTCTATTTTAAAATAGAATTTGAATAGGTTTAACTTTAAATTCAACAAAATTAAGGGTTAAAAAGTTCAAAAATTAGCATGTAACACCTTGTTTGGATTGGGGTTAATGGATAGAAGTTAAAGTGAAATTTCAATTTCACCTTGTTTGGGAGTTTTTTTGAGGTGTTAGAAGATGGAATAGAAGGTTAAATTTCCTTCCATTTTCCTCCCCTCCAATTTGGGGGATAGATGATGGAATGAAAATCAATGTAAAATTTTACAATGTGATAATTATACCATTATGACATTAAAATCAATGACTAAGAGATACTCTCATCCAATATGTAAGGGTATTTATGTAACTTTGTATATATTCACTTCACTTCCATCCTCTTTATTAGAACTCCCAAACAAGGTAAAACAAATTTACTTCCGTTCCCTCCTTACTAAACTCTCAAACAACATTTTATCTTTTCATTTCCATTCCCTACTTTTCCTTTCCATTATTTAACTTTCGGTCACTTCCCTTAGTAAACTCCCAAACAAAGCATTAAGTGTTAAATGGAATTTTTTCGGAAACAAGTAAGGTGGATAAGTGTAAACTAGGAGATACTATAAGCTATTTAAGTGCTAATCAGACTAATTTATGAGTTATTTTTCGAAAGGGAAACAAACACCAAAAAGAAGAAACCAATTATAGGAAAAAGAAAAGAAAACCTATGCTTACACATCTCATATCTATATTTCCTATAATTTGTGGAAAGCAACCAAACAGGCGTTTGGTTCGCCCAGAAACTGAAGAGAAGGAAGGATACACACCTATCTCAGAAATGGGTTTTCCGTCCTTGTTTCCGTTTCCGCTGTTTGGACGAGCCTTTTTTTGGGAAAGCAGTTTCTGCAACCTCAAAAACGTCATCATTATCCCGCGATTTTTATTGGGGACAGTAGCTTATTAGGGTTTTTATTGCGGAGAGGTTATGATCACCGCCTCTTCTCAGTTTACTGTGGATCTTGAAATTTCTCTCACAGAGCGCTAACCTCTTTCTGAAGGCATTGAAGGTAATTTTTAAAATTTTTTTTAAAAGTTCCTTTTGCAGTCCGTATTAAACATGCTATTTCTTGAGTTTGTTTGTCAAAAAAGTGAGAATTTTGGGGTGAATTGGTCTGTAATTTTGAAGATTTGAAATCAAGTTGATTACTTTGGGTTATTTGCACTTTGTACCATAAAGTTTGCATCTTTCTTAACTTTGATGCCCGAAATTTTTATTTGACACTTTGATACCCAAAGTTTACACTTTTATGAATTTGATACTTTAAAGTATTTTCCCGTTATCCTTTTAGGTTCTATTCTTTTTTTTTTTTTTTTCCATATCAAGAAGTTCCATCTTGTAGTTCGGTCACGAACAAGAAAGAACCTTTGTTTTGGATCTAAATATCACAATGATATCCCAAAGTTTTCACCTTTTAACTTAATACAAAAAAAGTTTACACCTGCTTGAAATTGGAGTCGTTCTTGAGTTTGGGGTCATCAGCGCCAACCTCTTTCTGGAGTCATTGAAGGAAAACTTTGAAATGTTTTTTTTTTTTTTCCATATTGAACATGCTTTTTCTTGAGTTTATTTATAAAATAAAATAAAAAAAGTAATGATTTTGGGGTGACTTGGTTTGTAATTTTGAAGATTTGAAATCAAGTTAATTATTTTGGGTTTTTTGCATTTTGGTACCCTAAACTTTGCACCTTTGGTAACTTTGATGCCACAAAATTTTCCTTTGACGCTTTGATACCCCAAACTTTACACTTCTTTTTACTCTGATACCCCAAAGTTTTTCTCTCCCTACATTTTGATGCTCCAAGTTTCACCTGTTTTAACTTCGATACACCAAAGTTATACACCTTTGTGAATTTTGATAATCCAAAGTTTCACATTTTTTAAGTTTTATACCTCAAAGCTAACACGTTTTTTAACTTAAGAGTATCAAAGTGTCAAAAACAAAAGTTTGGGGTATCAAAGTTCAAAAAGGTGTAAACAATGGGTGCCAATGTGTCGGCAA
Source organism: Asparagus setaceus (assembly GCA_012295165.1). Classification (NCBI taxonomy): domain Eukaryota; kingdom Viridiplantae; phylum Streptophyta; class Magnoliopsida; order Asparagales; family Asparagaceae; genus Asparagus; species Asparagus setaceus. The sequence goes on from CM022702.1 coordinate 77,279,194, forward strand.
ACAAACCTTGGGATATCAAAGTTAAAAAAGGTTTAAACTTGGGCATCAAAGTGTTGTAAAGAAACTTTGGGGTCAAAGTTTCAAATGGTGTAAACTTTTGGTTATTTCATGAAATTTTGTTGAGTAATATGTTGTACTGCTTAAATTTATTTTACATTTAACCATATGTAAGACTGATGTTCTATTATGTAGGCTCTCAAATGTTTCATCAACTGTAAATTTCACAAAACTCACCCTCCCAAAACTCTGGGGCATTTGCCACAAAGCCCTCGTGAACTTTGTTATTCCCACTTAATCTCCAAACTTTTCCAACAAAACCTCCCTTGAACTTTTTTTCCCCTACTTATTTCCCAAAAATTTTTCACAGAACCGCCAAAACTCCAAAGAGCCCCAAAAAAAAAACCCCGAAAACTTTTGATTTTTCCCACGAACCTCCCCAAAAAGCAAAGGGGAAGAGGAAAAGATGAGGCCCAGAGAAAACAAGGAAAGAACAAAAGTAGGCAGATAATATGGTCCTCCAATTGCAAGAGACTCTTTTTTAGGGGGGTTTTGCGAAAAGTTAAAAGTTTTTGGGGGTTATTTGAGCAACTTTGGTGTTTTAAGGGTTTTTTAAAAATGTACTCTTTCATCAATTCAAAGTATCTTCGTCTATAAATATGTATGACTGTTATGTTTTATTAAGTGTGCTTCTCCTAATTTTCATTAATTCAAAGTATCTTTTTATATACATAAATACGTTGTATAGGTATGGCTGAGGATTCAAACATGGAAGCTAGAGATAAGAATTTGGACAAGACTGAAAGCCCATTTCCTATTTCATCCAAGCAGCAAAGTCCAAGTGGATATAACATGGTTTTGTTTCAGTTTCAACAAAGTCAGTTAAATCAGTTAAATTTCCAGCCTAGCCAGTTTGCTGCCTCTCCTACTCCTTTTGCAGGCTTCTCTGTGTATGATGTAGTTTCCCCCCAATGTATCATCATCCGGTTTATCATCCAGTTTATCATATGAATATGGTAAATTATACCCTCCCACAATGCCAAAGTTCGCAAGGTAGTAACTCATATATCTCCGCTGAAAGTGATAAGGACGCTACGGAGGAATCTGGTAGGTTAAAGAGAAGTAACAGAGATGAGGAGGAGACTTCACCAGCTAAAAAAGGCAGGAGGAAAGTGGTGTCTGTGACAAAAACGCACAGCTGCTATGAGGAGTAATGTCAATTCAAGGGGTGTTAACAAGTTTTGGGAATCACGTCATGATGATGTGTTGATTCCATACCTTGCAAAACTAGCCGAGGGTGGTTTAAAAGCAGATAAGAATTTCAAAAGAGAGGCGTACAATATGGCGGCCATGAAAATTAATAGGATTTATAAGACTGATTTCACCGCAGACAAGGTCATTAATCATATGAAAACTCTGAGGACTAGATTTCAAGACATGCTTAGTTGCTTCCACATCAGTGGAGCTCGTTGGGATGAAGAATCTAAGACCATCAGGTTGAATAAAAGAACATATGCAAGATGGATACGGGTATACTCACATACATTAATTAGTCATGTAGTAAGATTTACACATTGTGCAATTGAAGCTAAAACCTATACTTGTTACTTGTTTTTTGCAGGACAAGAAGTGGGATAGCTCTAGGCTTGAAGCATACGTGAATAAGCCTTTGAAACATTTTGATTACTTGCAACGCATCTTGTGGGGTGATGAAGCTAGGGGTAACTTTGCAAACTATGTTTACAGCGAGTTTGGTACTAAGCCCATTAACGTGCCCGATGATGAAGATGAACATATGCCTTGTCCAAATGTGGCACCTGTTGATCCTACAAGTGTTAAGGCAAAATCCAAGAAGAAGAGTGGAAAAGAAAGAGAAGTTGAAGATGATTTCATGAAGTTATTGAAAGTTTTGCTTTATGCATTTAAAAATGCCCGCATTATGCATTGGACTGAGAAGCTTTCCAAGTCTGTATTCGCATTTTCAGATCAGTACCCTGAACCAGTCCTCAACCAATTATACGAACAATTGTGTACCAGTGAGCATGCGGGCAGATTGTTTATTGGGACGTCAAAGGAGGGACAGAAGAGGGCTATCATAAAGTTTATCGAGGACGAGGGCTTGGATGTTGAAAACCTCTAGCTTCTTCAGGTTTTCTTGGATCATCTTTTGTTGGCTATGGTCTGGCTGTTAACTTTCTACAAACTGCTTCATATTTTTAGTTCTGTATTGTCTTAAAACTGAGGCCTTGATGTTTTGTGTATGTATGTTATCTACTTAACTTTGAGGCTCATCTACTTAGGGTATGGTGATGATGGGCCTCTTTTAAGTTGACCTATAGTTGGTGACTCCATTTTGTTTATGTTATATGTCCATTTATGATTAACCATGTCACCTCGTCTTTTCATTTGCTTGTGTTGGGGTAAATTCGCAGCTGTCTGATCAAGTGTACCAAAATATTGAAACACAAAACCAGACAATAGAGAACAAACACAAACACACAAGATTTACGTGGTTCGATCAAATTGATCTACATCCACGGCAAGAGGGGTTTCACTATATTTAAGCTCTCAAACTACACATACAATGAGCAGCGTACAAAAAATTGAATTCAAGAGTTCGTAACACTCAGAGCTCAAATAAATTGTAAAACACCTTGAGCTCAAGAGAGATGGTTGGGGGGACTTCACAATATCTCAGCTAAAGAGCGTGTGACAGTGACTTCACAATGTCACTTTCATCTCTAATTTTTCTTCGGCTCAAAACCAGAGATAACCTCAGAACATGCCAAAAAATTGACTAACACTGAAAGGCTGTCACATTCTTGTGCTCTCCTTTTCAAATCTTTATTTATTAAGCCATTGTAAGTCAATTTTTGTGTGCTCTCTTTTTCAAACCAAATTAAAGTGGGCCCCGCCCATTTGACAAAATTCAAGCCAAAACCAATAGCTTGTTATGTTGTTGTAAACATCTCCTGTTCCTTAGTAGTCTTGTTTACTAATTAAACTATTAACGGTTTTCTTGCTGAATTGTTTATGTATATACGCATCAAATTGAAAATGATTTTGCTACATAATTAGTCATAGCTATCTTTTTATTCTCATATGGAATGGATATATAAAGAAATCTTGTATAAAGAATTAGTTGTCTATGTGCTAACTATTTTCAATTAGGGAAACAGGTATGATACTCTTACTGATTATATACTAAGGGGGCTATGACTATGAGGATATGCCATTTTCTATGGTCTACAGCAATATTGATGTATTGGCATGGCTTTCAAAGAGGAACTTGAGATTGATCATGGTCAGAAGTGTGATCTTCTTATTGTACATGGAAATCTACACCCTCAAAAGGGTACAGGTATGACTTTCTTCTTCATTTTCCTACTCGTAAGGCTATTATGATGATTAGTAAGTTATTGAGAAATTAACCTACATCTTCTATAATGTATACGTATGGATTTCGGTGATATTAATTAACCCATTCTGAGCCATAAAATTCTATATGTAAGCTATGATGCATGGTTCTATTCTGAGATAGCAGGGTTACTTAATAGTCAATCTTTGATGTAGTTATCCAAGTTAAGGTTGATTGCTTTATTGACGGTATATGAGATTCTGTGAATAAACCTCTCTTTTTTTTTTTCTTGGGTTGAAATTGAAACAGTTTTGTGTTCAGTCAATATGTTTTAAATTTGGTGCTCAGATTCAGGTACTACTATGTTCATTTCCAATTTTGCAAGTATAGTTTATGAAAACTTGTCTGCATTTGAAGCGAAAATAGCCTCTATTTCAACAACAGATGTTTAGAGTTGTCTTTTTATGCTGCTGGTGCCTTGGTATTATTTCATTTAAAGTCCTTTACTAGTGTTTTAGCCGTGCTAAGCACGGTCTTATCGTAATTCATCTATATATTTCATCGCGTTTCATCACTCTCATTCTAATATAATTTTAAATATCTAACGACTCAGCCCCCTTCAAAACACGTGAACCCCACTCTCACCCCACCCCCATTGAGGTTTGAAAATACATCATTGCTTAGAAATCATGATAAAGTTAAAAATTAAAAGATAATAAATCATAATTAAAATCGTATTAATAAATATGGTAGCTATGCTACTTATATTTCTAGCTAATTAATTTTTAATTGGTGGTTAATTTTTATGAATTTTCTTATATCTAATGTAATTTCCATTTTATCTATTTACAGTTATTTAAATAGAAAAGGCAACTCAAAACAATTCTAAGAACACCAAAAATACATTTAGTACAACAAACTGACTTTTATCTTATTAGTTTTCTAGTTTTTATGGTATTTACTTTATGTTTAATTATACTTGTCTTTTTTCTATTTATTTTATGCAATAATATGAATGTATAGTCATGTATTTATTAATTTTATTATTGTATGCCTATTTCATTTGATTTCTATGACCTATATTATATCCAAATATACTTGATTGAATTTATTGTAATTTTTCAACTTAAAAAGGTTAATTTAGAAGTTTTCTTAGTTCAAATCCAAGTAGGTCAAATTTATGTTTAATACCGCACGATATTGATATTTGTTATATATCAAAAAGAATACACTAATTTCTAACAATTGTTATGAGATATCCAGTTAGATTTTTGTTATGAAACATCAATTATAAAAAGCAAAAAAATTAATTATAGCAAAGTGAAATATGTAAAGACTTTCATCAAGCGTAGATTCTAACCTAGAGTTTAATTAAGAAAAGAGGCTCAATTTATAATTCTAAAATACATTTTGTTGAGTTCTAAAAATATAAATAAAATAATTATAGAAAATTAGAATATTTAGAAACTTTCATTAATCAGAGATTCATTAATAATTGAGAATAAAATTTAGGATAATAAAAATTTAACAAATAAACCGAATTAATTGAAATCGAGGATAAAAATTGGATATTAGTTAATTCAACTAAATAAATACAGTAAAAGTTAGATTTTTGAAATAAAATCAATCAAGAAATCCTACCCAAATAGTTCTCAAATAATTTCAATCTCTAAAATTTCATCCTCTTTATTTTTCCCATTATTTTAAAACCGATACAATTATATTATATTAAAATGATATGATATAAAATAAAGAAAAGTAAGATAAATACCATGAGTGTTCAAAATCAAGAGAAGGGCCCCAATTGCAAATATCTCTCGATCCTAAAAATCCAAAATAAAATTAATAGTTTAAAAAAGAGGAAAACTATTAAGAATTCATGAAAATAGCGAAAAATTATAGCTTATTGGTCTTATCCGAACTCGTCAAGGGATTATCCTGAAAAATAATATTAAAATTATTAAAATTCATGAAAAGAGCAAAAACTATTTTCTGATTTTTTTGGAAGAATAGTTGAGGACCCATCGAAGTGTAGAGGTAAAGAAAAAGGGGGATTTTGTATCTTTAAGATTATGTTAAATAATATTTATTTTACAAATATTTATAAAATAATTATCTAATTTCAAATAATTAACAATTTACAAAATATTTCAATTTCCATAAACATTTGGTTTTGAAATTAAAAAATATAACAAATTAGTTAACAAACTAAATTATTTTTAAATTTAAAAAGAGAGGGAACTGTTTATTTTATAAGTTAAACAAATCTATTTTAATAATTATGTTACCAATAATACGTTTCTAACTCCAAAACAATATTAACAAAAGATACCTAGAATATATAATATTAGTTAAAAATTTTGTCATATTTTAAATAATAGGTAAATCAAATATTAAAATTTTCAGGAATATCCTATATTAATTATGCTTAAGCTATATTTTATATAATTATCTATATTTTTAATAAAATCTGAATATAATCTGATATTTAAGCATATGATCTATTGAAATTATTTATAATTTAATAGATTTAGTTACCAAAACAAATTTGACTAATAATCTAACATATAGCGAGAATTTCATTTTTGTAAATATGAAAAATTATGAAAGTTAGTATTTGATTAGATCTCAAGCCAACTGTAATATCTTGATTAAGTTATGAAAAATAAATTTGCATATATAATATAGTTTCTATATCCATTTAAAATTTTAAAAAATAGAGGGAAATAAAAATATAAATGTATGCAATATATCTTGAAGATAATGAAATATGGGTAAATCATTTTTAAATTTTACTTCTATCGATAATGAAAATTTAGATATATGTCGGATCCGTCAATAAATTTTACATCTAAAAGATATTTTATTTATATCTTTTATATGATATAAAATCTAAAAATAACGGGTAAATCAAAGATTAAAAAATGAAAAATATCATATATTAATTTGTTATTGAAAAATTAAATAGATAATTTCATATTTCAGAAAAATCCAAAAATAATCAAAAATCCAAAAATCATAATAATCAAATCATATCATTAATTAATGAAAATAGAAATAATTTTAGTATAAACGGATATTTTGTTTAAAATTAAAAATTTTAAATTCCATAATTATATATATATTTAGTAAATATAAAAGTAAAATAAAAATTTATGAATATAATCCTATATTCATAAAATATTAAGGAGGTATTTATTTTATTGAATAAATTATTGAAATATTTATTTTTATATTAATTATTAATGAATCAATTATTGACAATTATACAGATAAACTCATATTTTAGAAAAATATTAAAAATAATCAAAAATTCAAAAATCAGAATAACCAAAAAATAATTTTAAGAAATATCTAAAAATAAAATCTGGATATTCTACAATTTATGAAAATTGAAATAAATTTCATATAAACTAATATTTTGAATAAAATTAGATTTTCATAAATTTAAAAATACATATAATTTTGGAAATATAAAAATCATAATTTATGAAAAAATCCTATTTTTTAAAAAATAGATAATAAATCCGATCTATAAAAATAAATATTTTAGAATATTATGAACTTAACTAATTTCTTAATCATTATTAAATTTAATATACAAATATTATACAATTATTACTCATGATAAATATTTGTTGCAAAATCTATTCTAAAGATTATGATCTGAAAATATTACATTCAGAAAATTTAATAAATAAAAATATATATCATAAACTTCAAAACTAAAAATCATTATCTAATATCAAAATTAATTTACGTATTCATTAATCTCATTATTACTATTTTTGAAAAATTTTGAAATTAATTTATTTTAAAATTGATATAAAATTCAAAATAATTTGAAAAATAGGAACGCTATCTAAATTTCGTAATTTAACTAAAGTAATACTTTTCTATTAGTTTACTTAAAATATGAATCAATTATACATAAATTTAGTAACTTGAATTGTGTAACATAAATTTCGTAATTTGAAATTTACTGAAGTTTTGAAATTATTTAACATCAAAATTAGTACTAAATTTGAGATAAAAATAACTTTTCATAAAAATAAATTTTCACAACTATCTTACAAAAATACAAAATCTAAATTAAAATTGAAATTCCAAAATTAAATAATTTCAAAAATAGAAATTTTCTGAATTATTTAAAATAAAAACCATAAACTATAATTAATATCACAAATTTTGAAAATAGAACACCGTGAATAAAAATAAAAGTTCAGAACTATTTAAAAAGTAGAAAATTCAAATTATTTTAGGTATTCATTAATTTAATAATAATTAATATTTTTGAAAAATTTGAAATTAATTTATTTTAAAATTGCAATTAAATTCATTAATCTCATTATTACTATTTTTAAAAATTTTGAAATTAATTTATTTCAAAATTGGTATTAAATTCAAAATAATTTGAAAAATAGGTCGTGATCTAAATTGGGTAATTTAAGTAATGTAAGATTTTTTCTATTAGTTTACTTAAAATATAAATCAAATATACATAAATTTAGTAACTTGAATTTGGTAACATAAATTTCGTAATTTGAAATTTAATGAAGTTTTGAAATTATTTAACCTCAATGTTAGTACTAAATTTGGTGTAAAAATAAATTTTCACAACTATCTTAAAAAATACAAAAGCACCAGAGGTCAAAAACAAAATATATTTTTTAGAAAATTTTTAAATATTTTTAAGAAACTAAAATTTTAAAAAAATTAGAAAAATCTGAAAATATTAAAACAATTTATTTTCTCAAAAATATCAAAAATTAACTTCCAAAAAGATATACAAACCAAAACTCTTTAAATGATATATTTTAAAAATTAACTTCCAAATAATTTCCAACATTTCTAAAATTAAATTATTTAAATTATATTTAAATTATTAAAAATTAATTTCCAAATAAGATATACAAATCGAAAATCTTAAAATTAACTACCAATTATATACTATAATTGTTGTAATATTATTAATGATAATTCATATTTTGTCAAAACCGAATATATTTTTTAAAACAAAAATATTTTTATGAAACCAAAATTTTAAAAATTATAAAAATTCAAAATTTTAAAACAATTTATTTTCTCAAAAATATCAAAAATTAACCACCAAAATGATATACAAACTGAAAATCTTTAAATGATATATATTAAAAATTAACTTCGAATAACTTCTAAAATTTCTAAAATTGAAATATTACAATTATATATAAATTATTAAAAATTAACTTGCAAATAAGATATACAAAACAAAAATCTAAAATTAACTACCAATTATATTCTATAATTGTTGTAATATTATTAAGAAACAAATTGATATTTTGTCAAAACCGAAAATAATCTTTAGTTTAAATGAAAACCTAATATATGAAAACCCTTTTATATGAAATCCAAATCTGTCACGAATAATATTTAGTTTATATTTTGTAAAACCAAAATTATTTGTTTATCTGAAAACCGATTATAGTTTTAAGAAACTGAAACTTAAAATGTTATTTATATATACTATAATTGCTGTAAATATGTACTATAATTGCTGTAATATTTTTAAGAAAGAAATTCATATATTTTATCAAAATCAAAATTCTTAGTTTATATGAAAAAAATATATTTTAAGAAACCAAATTTTTTAAAAAATTATATATACTATATTTGTTGTAATATTATTAAGAAAAAATTTTATATACTATATTTGTTGTAATATTATTAAGAAACCATGATTGGAGTTGTTCAATGCACTCAAGCAAAATATTTTTGAATTAAAAAGTCTATATTGAATGAAGATAATATCAAATAAAATATAATACGATTGTACCTCTAACCTCATTTGATCTATTCATAGGAGGATCCCGTGAAGAGGAAGAACAACAATATTCCTCTCAACCAAATCAGATTTTTGAAAATATTCGAATTTCTAAAATCATACAAATAATTATGTTAGTATTTAGAAATTTTCTACCAAATCGGATTTTTGAAAAGATTCGAATTTCTAAAATTGTGGAAACAATTATATATGAATTTTTAGTAATTAAATTTTAAAAAATTTTGAAATGATTTGGAATATTAAAATCATTTTGAAGAGATTTGGAATATTTTTGATATATAATTGTTAATTAGAATTTTGAAATCAATTTTTAAAAGATTTGGAATAAAATTGGAATATCTAAAATCCGTAATATATCTAGAAAAGATTTTTGGAATATTTTCAGATTTTTGAAAAGATTTAGATTATCTAAAATCGATTTGGAATATCTAGAGTTTTGAAATCATTTTGATATATTTTCTACCAAATCAGATTTTTGAAAAGATTTGGAATATCTAAAATCACGGTCAAACTTGTTTTGAATTTTAAAAGATTCAATTTTTGAAAAGGACGGCTAAAACATAATTTGGTTTTTTAATAGAAATGGACGACTAAAAATTATAAAAATTCACTGGATTTATAAAAAACTGAAAATAATTATAAAAGATAGCAAATATATTTAGCAGACCGAAATTTTAAAAATAAATATAAAAATCTGAAATTATTAGAATATTTAGAAAATATTTAAGAACAAATTTGAATTTTTAAAAATAATAACAATTTTTAAAAAATTATATTTTGTCAAAATCGATTATATTTTTTCTAAAAATAGAAAATTCTGCAATTATTGTAAAAATATTTAGAAAATATTATTGTCAAAACGGAAAATCTTACTTTAAAGGAAAACCTAAATATTTTCAGAAATGAATTTTTAAAAAATTATAAAAATTCACTAGAATTATAAAAAATCGAAAATAATTATAAAAGATAGAAAATATTACAACACTTTATTTTCAGAAAATAATTTTAAAAATCGACAATGTAAAAATAGACTAGAAAAGTAATTTAGAAGTTCTCGGCATTGTTAAATTTTACACAACTTTAAATAAATTCGGCATAAATATCTTTTATAGAAATTAAAATAACCTAAATATTTTTAGCAACTAAAAATTATTTACGATGTATTTCTCGAGTTTATTCAATTCACGATTCTGAGATCATAAAAGCATAAGCATGATTGGAGTTGTTCATTGCACTCAAGCCAAAAATGTCTATATGATATTTTTAAAATATATGATTCAAAGTTTAAATATTTTTAAAATCCAAAAAATATTTTAAAAATTAAATTAATTACCTCGTTTGATCTTTTCATTAGAGACTCCTCTATGAAGATGAAGACCGCATACCTATAAGCTTAAAATTTTTTTAAAAATCTGAAAATATAACAATAATTTATGTACAACAAAATTTTAAAATCTGAAAATATTTCAAAATAAATAAATAAATTACCTCGGTTGATCTATTCAATGGAGGCTCCCTCTACGAAGACGAAGACCGCGTACCTATAACATTAAAAATTAATCAAAATCCGAGAATATAACAAAATTAATATAAAAAAAGTTAAAAGCCGAAAATATTTCACCAAAACTTAATTAATTACCTCATTTCATTTATCCATTGGAGGCTCCCTCTACGAAGACGAAGACCGTGTACCTATAACATTAAAAATTAATCAAAATCCGAGAATATAACAAAATTAATATAAAAAAAGTTTTTCAAAATCATAAAATATTACAAACGAAAATTGAGTTTTGGAATTTCAAAATTAATATAATTTCGAGTTTTCAGTTCAAAACCAATTTGGAGGTGATGGAGAGATTATGGATATTGTTGGTAGAAAATATATGATTATCGTGATTATAGGAATTTCTAAAATCACGCTCTTTATATTTGGTAGTATTATGTTTCGGTTTTAAAATCACGGCAAAAATTTCTATAATTCTCCAAAATATACTAAATATCCAAATATAAGAAATAATTCATTATGGTTATGAAAAGATTTGGTTTTGATAAGATTTAATTTTTGAAAATATACTAAATATATTAGTATATTTCGGATATTTCAGATATTTTTAAAACCGAATTGTAAAAATTTCTATAATTCTCGGAAACATAATACTTGGTTTTGATTATGAAAAGATTTGGTTTTGATAAGATTTGATTTTTGAATTTTTGACGGCGAATAACAAATTCGATTTTTTTTTAAAAATGGACGGCGTTGATCAACGTCCACGTGTCAAAATAATTTGTGAAGGGGAAATCTTATGTGGCAACCTCTTGTGAGTTTTGAGGTCTTTTGGTTTTGCTTTAATGCATGCCCTAGTAAAAGATTTGTACAATTCATAATGGTAGGTTTTTATACTTACTGGTAATAAGGCTTGTTTGAGGCTTGCCCATATTTGCATTTCGCTTGTTGTTACCCTTTCAGTATCTAATTTTCTTTACTACCACTAGCTAAATTGCACATGCATATTGCACGTGACAAAAATATATAAAGTAAATTGTATAATGAAAAAAATTAAATTCTTACACTCAAATACATTATTGACAAAATACTTTGAACATCTAATTTTATTGAAGAGAGACAGATCAATTATTGTGATACACAATATGAATATCATTTTATGTTTTTTAATGTTTCTTTCTTTTTAAGCTTATTTGCAATCTACTAATTTATCTATTAAGATATTTAAACTATCAAATTCCAGAAATTGCTCTCTTTATTTATGTGGTGAAGATTCAAAACTTTATTGGTATCTAATAAAGTTTTCTTTTTAAGCAATATTTTTAGGTTTCTAATAAATTTGAATTGTATGTAATTTTTCAATATTTAAGTTTCTAAAAGTAGAACATTGCTTACGGGTGTTTATATGGCTAATATACACTCACTTTCTTAACCCATCTGAAGTGGACGGATTGGGAAGGGAGAGATTGAGATTAAGTTATTCTAATATTTCTATATCGTCTTTAGAGAGGTTAAAAATAATTCAGATGTACTATTTCTTCAAAGAGGTATATTAGTTATATAGTTCTCTATCTTTTCCATTCTCTACTCAAAGACAATTAATTAGTTGACTATTCAAACACAGATTATAGGGCATTTTTTTAATAGTCTATTCAAAGACAATTAATTAGTTGGCTATTCCTAATAGTGTTGGCAGGAGCTTGAAAAGTACCCCCTCATTTTCTATGATGTGAAATAACCACGAAATTAGGATAAGAACCCTCCAAAAGCTCGCAAAGGAAGAATAAGGAATCATCCTTTGTTGACCAGGAGTCAGATTTCAAATAATATTCCAAGTAATATTCGAACCCGGCCCACTTAAACTAAGGCGGTCCAATCACATAATTTAATCCAGAACTCTTCTAAACTTAGAAGTCTCATCTCTAATCCCAAATTAAATGATCATTTTAGAAACCACCCTTCCTACGTGGACAAAAAGAAATCCGACGTGTCGCCACCGCATCCAAATCCCCACCGCCCAAACCAACCAGCCCCAAATCTGACCGTCCGTTATCCCACGGCGCGTGCCCGAGGCGCGAAGGCACAACGCCCGCGCATGCAAACTCAAAACTGCCACGAGTCAAAATCCAGCCACTCAGAACCTTCCACGTACGCGCCACCGCTTCCTCCTTCCTCTCTTTTGAAGCTACGTCCCTCTCTTCTTCTTCTTGATTTTCTCCACTTTCTCTCTCTAAATAACTCCTCTATCTCTCTCTCTGGAAACCCTCATCCAATGGAGGCCACAGGCAGCGGCGCTCTTCTCCGGCGAGTCCCGGTGGCTCTACGGAGTCCCGCCGGCGATGGGGGTCTGATGTCGGTGAAGGATCGGCCGATGAGTGTGAAGATGGGCGATGGGTTCAAAGATCAGGGGCATTTACGGTATTACGCATCGTCGACGTCGAGGTGTGGGTTGAAGAAGGAGGAGAAGAGGAGGATGAAGCTGGTGAAGGGGTTGGAGAAGGATCTCTCCGCTTTGTATTCCATGGGTTTTGGTGTTGAGAGGGGCGAGGGGATTGCTGGTGAAGTCCAAGATCAAATTATGTCGGTGAGTTTTTTAAATTTATCTTTTTTCTTGGTTTGGTTAATTTTTAATTTTCTGTTTTCTCATTAATTTGCGTGGTTCAATCTGAATTCAAATGCATACCAACTTCGTTTAATTTTGAGAATTGATTTTGATTCTAACAGAGCTTGTACTGATTCATGAGGAAGAATCCATATTAGAAAATATTTTATTCTAGTTCTTGATTTTATCAAATTATGATTCTTATTGGAATTTGTTGCTAACCTTGGATTGCAAATACAGGAAGCAGCAGAGGTTCTGCTGGCCCAACTGACCAAACTCCGAGCCGAAGCAAAAGAGATGAAGATCAAAAGAAAACAAGAAAAGGCCGCAATGAAGGCTGCAAAGATGAAAAACCGAGCAGACGAAAGCTCATCAAGCTCATCTGAATCGAGCGATAGTGAATGCGAAGCAGCCGTTAAGATCCAAACTCCCAAAACTGCACCGTTAGATCCAATCACAACACCATCACCAGCATTGCAACAAATTGTTAAGATCGAAAACCCGATAACAGCATCACCAGAGTGCTGCAGTAGCAAGATTGAGGTGTGCATGGGAGGAAAATGCAAGAAATCGGGGGCGATGGACTTGATGGCGGAGTTTGAGAAGAAGGTGGGGATTGAGGGTGCTGTGGTTGGATGCAAGTGCATGGGCAAGTGCCGCGATGGGCCTAATGTTCGGTTCGTGAATCAGCGGCCTGCTATTGTCGCCGGAGATGGGCCGTTGAAGGCTGGCAAGGGTCCACTGTGCATTGGTGTTGGGCTGGAGGATGTTGGTTCCATAGTGGCTGATTTCTTTGGAGAGAGGAAAGAGGGTTTAGGATTCCTTGCCGCTTAATGATTTAGTCATGATTCTGAGTTGTTAAGTTTTTAGAGTGTAGTATATGTGGGTTTATACGTAGTTACTTTAATTGAGTTTGGGTCTATGATTTATTGCTGTGTAATGTTCTTACAATTGTAAATAGTTAAGGGTATGAATATGTTGTTTTATATGTAGTTTAGGCTAATAAAACTACAATTTCAGTTGAATTACCTTCTCAATGTAAGATTGTTAATGGTTTGTGAATTGAGTTTCTATGTTTGGTTTGGTGGGGTTTTTGTGCATGAGTTTTGCAGCAACTTTACTTAAAGCTAAGACTTCAGAAGAATGCGTCTACCACTTAGGATTAGGGTTATTAAATTTGATATTAATCATTCTTGCATAATCTGGTTGGTTTGGATCTCCATTGCAACTATATGATTGATATGGGAAGAGAGAAATCAAGAATCTTCAACTATAAGAGCTCCACGTTATCAAGTAGCACTTATAATTCAACACATCTACTTGAGTTTTGACCCTATTACATTTAGGGTTGTTTGGTTTATGGATTAATCTCCGTGCATGGAATGGATTTTGAAAATTCCATAATTAAAATTGTGTTTGTTTGTGATGGATATTAAAGAGGATTTGCATGAGGGGTTAAAATCCAATTAAATTTTGTTTGGTTGTACATGTATTTTGCTGAGGATATGCGATTAAATTCACAAATCCGGTTGAAATCAGCATAATTTTAGGGAATTATATTTGATGCATTTATCATATGTGGCAACCCTAAATCCATGTATAAAAAATAATAAACAAACAATGTGTTTGCTAAAAATACATAATTTTTAACTTGCGGGTCCCTTTTTTAATGCAAGGATGCAAAATGTATGGAAACAAACAGCCCCTTACATTGGTATGTATGTATCTCTTATGTCGGATGCGGATAGCCTTCCTATATCGAGAAAATCCGATTTTGGTCCATTTCCAGTTTTCATAGAATCCTCGAATTGCCCTTATATCTTGAGTAGGATGAAGGACTAAATGCCTATTTCCTTCAATGTTTGCAATGCTCTTAAGTTATTTTTTTATAAAATAGAATGACAATAGCATAGCATACGTTTTCTTTATAAAATTTTCTACTCGGACAATCCAAATTCTATATAAAATTTTCAACTCGGACAATCCAAATCACGGTAGCAACTTTATCATCCGAACTTCATCAAGACAGTTATCAGTTCCAAAATTCCAATTGATAATTCATTTTGATCTGAAATAGGGAATTACACACAATACAAAGATCTCACTGCAGCATGCAGAAGCAATTCCATACTATTATAGCATAAAAAATAGGATATATCTTAAAATTAATATCCTACAACATATATACGACGCGCCACCATGAAATTTACTAAACATCCAGCCATAAGACCATATGCCAAAAATTCAAAGCTATCCCTTCATGAGAAAACATACATCCATTGTTCAATTCCCAAGTTGATCTTCATTTTTTCCCCCAACCCCAACTCTGGTCCCTCTTCCTCCTCAGCTTACCCGAGTCCCCCCAATCCAAATTTTTTGCCGATTTTCTCGCCGAAATTCGAGAAAAAAGTCTCTAAGGCAATTTCTCTTCCTTCTCTCTTCTTCCACATTTAAGAATCTAGGAGTTTCCTCTCTTCTTCAACATTTAAATCTAGGGCTTTCATCAAAATCTAAATTCTAGGGTTTGAAATTTAATATCAATTAGATATCTTTGTAGTGATTGTCAGCCCTTATGTGTGGTATGGTTTAGATGAAATTAAAATTCTAGGGCATAGAATGCTCAATTTGGGGTTTAGGGTTTTCATTTATTTATTTAGGGTTATTGATTAAAATTAGAGTTATATGATTATGAGATTGTTGCATTGTATATATGGATTATGAGATTGTTTGCATCTAGGGTTTCCTCTCTTATTCAATGGCTTGATAATATTTTTTAAATTTTTTTCATTTAAATGATATAATCTAATTTTTTCAGCGGTTGAATAATATGGTTTTTATCGCATGTTCTTACGGTGGGAAAATTAAATATGGAATGAATAATATGACAGTGTACATTGGAGGGCTAACGGCACTGTTAATGATCTCAGAATCATGTAGTTATTATGACTTGATTAAAAAAATTACACCGAGTTACTGAAATTGATCCACGAGAGTACCGACTGAAAGTAATATGCAATTAGCCCATAACTTTTGACAGAACATCCGTGGTTGAGATTGTTCGCGGGGAAAGTTGGTTTGTTATTCATTGTTACTGAATTCGTTTACAGCTTCGTTGGCCTACAACAAAATTCAAAAGAAATGCCTTTTATTTTAAAAGTACAATGAAAACAAAATTACAACTTTTTCTGAACAAACGCTTCGGATCTCTATTATCACGGGATCCTCGCTTGCGTGGGTTCTTCGCTGTCTTGGGGACTTTTATTCGTCCGTGGACCACCGCAATTTCGATCCCGTGTAAACCCGTTCGGAACTACAGACGAGGGGCTCGCCACGAAGGAAACGGAGCTGAGGATCACACTCACGAAGGAGAGGATCGCCACGGGATCGCACTCACGAAGGAGAGGATCGCCAGGCGGGTGAATCTACTAGGAGAAATCCTGGCGCTATCCACGAGATTAAGGCGAAGCTTAATCTAGAGTGTATCTGTGGTTCGACCGAATTCGGTTACCTTCGCTTGTAGATCAGGCGTCGGCGAACTTGTGCTCGCCGATGCTCGGAGCGGTGCGTTGGCGGCTCGTGGATCTCGCGAGAACTCTTGAAAATCGAAAGTCGGCTCAAGTCTAAGCCTCGAAAATCCGCCCCAAAATCGCCCCGGTCAGAGCAAATCCCAAAATCCGGCCCGAACCAGAAGACCCCTATTTATACAAGTTGTCTTGGAAACCATGAAGGTGGCTCGGCCACTTGGTCGAGGTGCCTCGGCTAAGTTAGTGAGGTGCCTCGGCCAATTGGTAAGGTGCTCTACTAAGCAGAGGTGGAAATGCACGAGGTTCGCTAAAATATGAGTTCGCCAAGTGAACACGAGGTTCGTGAATGAACACGAGTCGCAAAAGTCGCGAGGTTCGCCGAAGCGGGTCGCCAAAATGAACCGAGGTTCGCCAAAATGAACCGAGGTTCGCCAAAATGAACCGAGGTTCGCCAAAATGAACCGAGGTTCGCCAAAATATGAGTTCGCCAAGTGAACACGAGGTTCGTGAATGAACACGAGTCGCAAAAGTCACGAGGTTCGCGAAGCGGAGTTCGCCGAAAGCGAGGTTCGCCAAAATGAACCGAGGTTCGCCAAAATGAACCGAGGTTCGCCAAAATGAACCGAGGTTCGCCAAAATGAACCGAGGTTCGCCAAAATGAACCGAGGTTCGCCAAAATGAACCGAGGTTCGCCAAAATGAACCGAGGTTCGCCAAAATGAACCGAGGTTCGCCAAAATGAACCGAGGTTCGCCAAAATGAACCGAGGTTCGCCAAAATGAACCGAGGTTCGCCAAAATGAACCGAGGTTCGCCAAAATGAACCGAGGTTCGCCAAAATGAACCGAGGTTCGCCAAAATGAACCGAGGTTCGCCAAAATGAACCGAGGTTCGCCAAAATGAACCGAGGTTCGCCAAAATGAACCGAGGTTCGCCAAAATGAACCGAGGTTCGCCAAAATGAACCGAGGTTCGCCAAAATGAACCGAGGTTCGCCAAAATGAACCGAGGTTCGCCAAAATGAACCGAGGTTCGCCAAAATGAACCGAGGTTCGCCAAAATGAACCGAGGTTCGCCAAAATGAACCGAGGTTCGCCAAAATGAACCGAGGTTCGCCAAAATGAACCGAGGTTCGCCAAAATGAACCGAGGTTCGCCAAAATGAACCGAGGTTCGCCAAAATGAACCGAGGTTCGCCAAAATGAACCGAGGTTCGCCAAAATGAACCGAGGTTCGCCAAAATGAACCGAGGTTCGCCAAAATGAACCGAGGTTCGCCAAAATGAACCGAGGTTCGCCAAAATGAACCGAGGTTCGCCAAAATGAACCGAGGTTCGCCAAAATGAACCGAGGTTCGCCAAAATGAACCGAGGTTCGCCAAAATGAACCGAGGTTCGCCAAAATGAACCGAGGTTCGCCAAAATGAACCGAGGTTCGCCAAAATGAACCGAGGTTCGCCAAAATGAACCGAGGTTCGCCAAAATGAACCGAGGTTCGCCAAAATGAACCGAGGTTCGCCAAAATGAACCGAGGTTCGCCAAAATGAACCGAGGTTCGCCAAAATGAACCGAGGTTCGCCAAAATGAACCGAGGTTCGCCAAAATGAACCGAGGTTCGCCAAAATGAACCGAGGTTCGCCAAAATGAACCGAGGTTCGCCAAAATGAACCGAGGTTCGCCAAAATGAACCGAGGTTCGCCAAAATGAACCGAGGTTCGCCAAAATGAACCGAGGTTCGCCAAAATGAACCGAGGTTCGCCAAAATGAACCGAGGTTCGCCAAAATGAACCGAGGTTCGCCAAAATGAACCGAGGTTCGCCAAAATGAACCGAGGTTCGCCAAAATGAACCGAGGTTCGCCAAAATGAACCGAGGTTCGCCAAAATGAACCGAGGTTCGCCAAAATGAACCGAGGTTCGCCAAAATGAACCGAGGTTCGCCAAAATGAACCGAGGTTCGCCAAAATGAACCGAGGTTCGCCAAAATGAACCGAGGTTCGCCAAAATGAACCGAGGTTCGCCAAAATGAACCGAGGTTCGCCAAAATGAACCGAGGTTCGCCAAAATGAACCGAGGTTCGCCAAAATGAACCGAGGTTCGCCAAAATGAACCGAGGTTAAATCGTTTCCGTCGTTTTCTCGGTCTTAGGGCTTAGTTTTCTCGGTGATGTTGCGTTGTGTTTGAGTCCGTATCCGATCAACTTTGAGCTCAAGCGGCTCGTTTGCATTCGACGGATTAAGTGGAGTTGATTTCGTCTCGTCGGCGTTTGAGTTTAGTCAACTTCGCCTCGTCGAACCGTCGTGGGGTTTCTTCCACGGTCGTTTCCGTGGAAACCGTGCGCCTTGCCAACTCACTTTATCGCCCATCGACTGCTTTCTGCGCGTTTTGCGTGTCGGCGTCGTCGCCCGAGTTCGTTACGTCCGGACGGATCGTCGGTTTCACGAGTCTTGTTGGTGCGATAAGCAATTTTAACGCCTCTGATACCCTCCAAAGCGTCTCGGTCGATTCTTGATGAGTGCGGGATGCTTTGGACATGATGAGCCCTTCACTCTTTAATTAGCGTGATAGGACTTGTGAATGACCACGGCGTTTGATCTCTCCATTCCCTTGGTCTTTCCGGTGCTTTGTAGGGTTCTTTGAAGGTGTTACGATCTTGCATTTTTGTCGACCGTTGTCGAAATCTTGACCGAAGTCGATGCATTTCTTTTGATCTCTCCATTCCCTTCAGTCTTTCGATATTTAATTCCTCCAATCCTCTCGGGTTCTCTAGTGCTTTGTAGGATGCCGGGGTGTTACGGTCTTTGCATTTATTGCTTGACCGTTGTTGGAATTTCAAGCGTAGCTAATTAAGCTCCCTTCTTGTCGGCTTCGTGTTGGTGAATTGTCGTCCAATTGACCATCGAGTTCCTCCGTTGATCGGGGAATCCTTCAACTGCGACAGCGTTAATTGGCGTCGAACTACATGGATTTTAGCCTTCAACGGCGGCAGGCGTTGGCCCGTCGTCTGTGGATCGAACCGTTGATCGGTGAATCGCCGGCGGCGGCGCATTGGTTGGCGTCGCTCTTGTATTACTCCTTGTTGGAGCACAATTATCCTCGATGGGAGGAACTTTTCTTAGGACTTATTCCAATTCTAAGCTGTTGACCGATGGGCCTTACGGCGGCATGAATCGGCATTGATCGGTGAGAGGAATTCTTTCAAGGTAGAGCGCCTTGTCCGGCAACATAAGCCTTGTCGAATTAGTCAATTTATCCCTCTTTGAGGTTCCGGTGGGAGGAAATTGAGGGTTATCGAGTTATCCTTAAGAATATGGTAATATTCTCCGGGAACTTCGTTAAGAATTAGGAACTAGTTTATACTTGTAATCCTATTTGGAGTAGCATCGGTAGCGTTGATTAGCGTCAATGCAATCCGCCGCGATCGAGTTATCCCTAAGAATATTTTTATGGAAATATTCTTAGGGAACCTCGACAAATTAGGAAGCGGTTTATACTCGTGTTCACGATTGGAGTAGGATCGGCGTCATGGGAGAATATCACGGAAGATTGAGTCGCCTGGGCCATTCTTGATGATTTCGACCATTTGGAGGTTAAGCTCCAAAGTCTACAAGATTTTGAGGCAGCGGCTTGGCGGGATGCTAGCGTTATCTTGGACTCGAAGTTTAAGCGTGAGACCAGGTGCATCATCGAGGCTAGCTGTCATGAAGCTTCATCTTCAGCGGACATTTTGGTCTTGTGTCACGGCTAGAAAGTGAGGATAGTAGAGCTCGAATAGGAGCTTCAAGCGGCGAGGAGAGTCCGATCATCTTGAAGGCGATGAAGGCCAACAGGGAGAGCTCTTGCGGTCATGCGAGAAATTTGAACTCTCGGCGAAGGCGGTTGACATCGAGAAGAGACCGCAAAGGCCCTTAATAGCGTGAGTCAGCCGGTGAGCTTCAAAGGAACTTCAGCAAACTTTCACAAATTCGTTCCCATAAATTTGATGTTTAAGGATTTATAATCTCATCCTTTAATCAAATATGTCCTTTTTCTTTATTATGATTCTTTTATTTAGGTGAAATAATTAACCATAATACCTATAGGATATTTGGCAAACCCTCAGCCATCAACGGGTTTGATTAGCCTTTACCAATTACCGTTTGGATTGGGCTAGTGTGCGGATTATCTGGATCCGTTCCGCACATGACGTTGTGCTAAAAGAATGAGACTCTCTTAGACTTAATGCTACGATGTTGAATAATGAGGCCCATTACTCTTTACGGGCAAGAGACCACCCGACACGTAGCGTGCAGCGTGGTGTAAGCGATAAAATTGCCTTAATCCTTACAACCTTCGGAATGGCGAGAAGAGCTTAGGGGTCCATCAGAGTGAAGTCGAGCCCGCCTAAAGGTTAAGTTCACACGAATGCTTGACTTTCTGAAATAGACAAAAGTGTCGATATCTCCCAAACCGGAAGGAATTTGGCAAAATGACCGGAGCAAACCGAACCCGGGTAGGTTTGGTTGGCTCGTCTCGTCCGAGATGGTCGATTTCCATATATAATTCGTCCAATTCCGGCGTCACGGTTTGAAAGTTACGACTGTTCTTCGTGCGACGAGGCTCGCCAGCGGCGAGCTCGACATTGACGAGGCTCGCCAGCGGCGAGCTCGACATTGACGAGGCTCGCCAGCGGCGAGCTCGACATTGACGAGGCTCGCCAGCGGCGAGCTCGACATTGACGAGGCTCGCCAGCGGCGAGCTCGACATTGACGAGGCTCGCCAGCGGCGAGCTCGACATTGAACGAGCTGCTGGACATTGAGACGAGGCTCGCCAGCGGCGAGCTCGACATTCAACCGAGTTAGCCTACGGCGGTGAACCTCAACACTCAACGAAGCTAGACCAATGCAAGCTTGAACAAGACTGCTCAAGAGGCGAGGCTCAGCGATCATGGGGCGAGGCTTCGCCCGCGCATCGATGGTCAGCGAGGTTCGCCGTTCTGCGTAGCGTCAGCGTTCTTATGCGCCGACGACAATGTTGGCCGCTTCTTGTAGCAAACACGAGGCCATTGTCGAGAACCTGAACTGGCGTTGGTGCTCACGCGATGGGAAGGGTCATTAACCCTCATATGAGAGTGACAATAGGAATTGATTACACCCCTCAAGCCCATATAAATAGTTGAAAGCCCAACAAAGAAAGGGTGGCGGAGGAAAAAAATTTGAGAACTTTTAGAGCAACACTTGTGTGCCCAAGAGATCAAGAACCTCTTCAACAACCTCTAGATCATCGCAACCCGATTACGATCGTCAGCGGGAAGCAACCTCGACTCGAGCATCGAGTGAAGCATCCTCTGCCACCAAGAACCCATACAAAGAGGAGTCAAATCAACCTCCTCTTCCTCATGTCGAGAAAATTTGATTGTAAACCCATTAGTTCAATCAATAAACATTTTCGACCCTAGAAGATGGCGACCACGATGGGAGCAACCGTTCATTAGATGGCGGTGGTGGCGCAATCGACGAAGTTGCAATTGGAACGAGGTTCGGACCTTGGTCATTGAATTTGTCCGAGTAAGTGCGAGGTTCCTCTCCTGCAGGGCATCTAGCCCGGTAAAGCACGCAAGTGTCGTCGAGTCTCGTATGAGACTTCAGCCCGTGGCTTTGTTGAATCCTCTCGAGTGAACCTCGGCCAAGACCTCTGTCTCAGGGCGAGGCTCCAAAAGCTAACCCGGCAGGCTAGAAGTGGGTTGTTAAGCAACCCAAGTCAACTTCGGATGTTGTTAGCCAAGTTTTGGCTTACGGCGAGCCTCGCTCACCCTATGGGAGGCCAGAGCCTACTAGCGGTTCCCTATCGAGCCAGCGGACAACGTCGTGGCGAACCAAGCTTCGCCGATGTGCTCGAGCTTTGGTCTCGTTGGGCCAGATTCCACTATCGTCGAAGAAAGCCGGCGAACCTCGTCATCATCAAGAGGTTCATTGAAACAAGGCGAGTGTAAGCCCGGTGCGACCTCGTCCGCGTGGCAGCTTTCGCCCGGCGAACCTCGCCCATTTGCAAACCTCGTCCACAAGGCGAGCGTGGCGGTGAACCTGCGTCCACAAGGCGGCGTCGCCCAGTGCGAACCTGCGTCCACAAGGCGGCGTCCCCAACTCAAACCTGCGTTTACATGGCGAACCTGCGTCCACAGGCGAGCGTCGCCCTGCTGCGAGCCTGCGTCAGAGTGGCGAACCTGCGCCTACAGCGTGGGGTCCCCTCAAGAAGTGTCGAGCCTGATGCAGCGAATCTGCGCCGACAGCGTGATGAGCGTCGCTCGTTGGCGAACCTCGTCATGGCAAGCGTCGAATGGCGAACCTCGTCAACATGAGGTCCATTAGAGCGGATGAACTTGCTGGGATGGCGAACCTCGCCATAAGCCGCCCGAGCCAAAGGAAGTGGCAACCTCGCCGAGGTTAAGCCAAGCTTCGACTCGGGAAGCCCCTCTCGCGAGGCTCATTTTTGAGAATCAGCGGGGAACACCCACTTCCGATCTCGTGATTATCTCACCGCATAGCGCGATGCCAATCAAATCTTTGTCTCATGCTGCTGTGAAGCTCATCTCTGCGATCTTGGCAATGTTCATCAACGCATCGGCCGCCGGTTTTGGCGGTTATCGACCCGTCAACTAGGCGAAGGCGGTTCCACCATAAAAGGCAAGCGGCCGCGAGTCATGGAGTGACCATTAACATGGTTGGGAGGCGGGAGCAAGATCGATAAGCGATCTGAATCGTCGACCCGAGTACTCCCGAGGTTCTGGCGCATTAATCAATAGCCAAGGAGCCTATCGAAGCACGAGTCTTCGCACCGGGCAAATCCGTTTGATTATAGCCCGGTTGGCGGGTCCTTCGAAGAATTGGAGAACTTCGCCATCGCTACATCTCAACCGAATCACGATTTCGGTGATCGGGCCGGTGTCCTCATGGCGAGCGAGAAGAAGAGATGACCGCGAAAAGTGAAGAGCAACAAGCTACTATTCTTGCTCAACAAGAATCTATCGGTTTAGAAATGATGATGGAAAAACTTGTAGGCAAGAACAAGATAGGCGAGGAGGGTCCAAATCAGGCGAAAGTGCGAGGGGACCATGATGCCCAATCAGTGTCATCAGGCGGAGTCAAATCCACACCGCGAAAGAACAAGGTCAAATATTGCGGGATTTCCAAAAGCGGTGGGCCACAAACTCAAGGGCAATCTAAGAGGCTGGGGTGGCAAGGCCATACCCTATAGAATGGGATGATGTCCCATATCCTCCAAAATTCAAGCCACTTAATTTAGTGCGGTTCGGCGAAAAAAGCTCTCGTGCAGCACATCTATTACTTCAAAGCAAAGCCCAGGGCATATAGCGAGTGCGATCCTATCATGACCGGTTATTCATTAGCACTCTTAAAGAATTAAGCCTTGAATGGTTTGAAGGTTAGAGTCTATTCTATCGGCTCTTGGAAAGATGTGCGAGGCTTTTATGGCCCGATTCTTCGATGATGACAGAGGTGTCTATGGCCACTTTGCTGGTGAAAAGCAAGAAGGCAGTCTGTCAGCACGTTCGTCAAGCGATTCCGGAATCTGTCTTTGCACTCCCGGGACCAGGCCTCGGAAGCGACATTCATCGGGATGTGCAGAGCCAACCTCTCGATCAACATACTTTCAAAGATGGGTGCAGTTGAAGCACACTCTTGGAAAGAGTGGTGAGGCGAGCAAGTTGAGAACATGCTTATGAGGATCGAAGCCGAGGAACCCCAGGATTCTCGTCATAAAAAGGGGGGTAATCAGAACAATTTTATTCCCCAAAAGCAGTCGAAGGGGAAGGAGACTTTGGCCGTGGAGACCCAACCTACTTCGAGACCCTTCAAGCAGAAATCGAATGTTTTGGCAGTCCCGAGGAGAGTATGACTTTAAGGATGACCAGGTCATACCAATCCTTAAAACTTTACTCAAAATGAACAAGATCACGCTTAGAAATGAGGAAGGGAGGAAGCTTCAAGGACGGATGATCCAAAATACTGCATGTACCATCGAATGGTACACCACTCGACAGGGTCATGCTACGTTTTGAAGGACAAGATCCAAGTCTTGTTAGAGGCAGGTGTTATGACTCTGCGAGAGGATCGAAGAAGGTGCGCAAACATGGTCACCCTCAATTTGGTGATTTTTGAATTCGGTGCAAGATGGAGTAGAGGCGATCCCTCAAGCGGAAGCGAGTTGTGAACTTTGACCTCCGGCGGCGGGAGGAACAAGGTATGGTCCCTTACACAGCGCCAGAAAATTATGTGGAGTTCACCACGACTTGCTATCGGATGAGCAATGGACTTCTTCAAAGTCCAAAGGGAAGACTTAGCGCCACCTCTGCGGCAGGAAAAGGAGCAAATCAATGATTCCAAGAACGCGAATCACCCCATTGCACAATTTGTACCGGCGTTGGCTACGTGGTGGGAAAGAGTTCTCTAGGGAGTATCGGCGTACCGATGTACCATCAAAGCGCCGTTGGTGAGCCCAAACAAGGGAGATCGCTACAGAGGCGCTTAGGAAGGATACACACGAGACTTGAAGGCCCTTTCGGTTTGATGTTTTAGCTCAACTCTCCAACATCCGTGAGGATCACTTTATTGAGCTCTTGCGCCTCTCAATCTACCGAGCTTTGCGAGGCGTTGGCCCGGATATGGCGTTCCTCGCTCATTTCGAGCTCAGCGAAGTTTGCCCAATGTCACCAGTCTTCAAGGGGCCAATACCTTGCATTACCTTCTCCTCGGAGGACATGCAAGTGAAGAACCCGAAGCATGATAGGCCATTATACTTTCTGGGTTACATTTGCTCTGTCGGGATCAGCAGAGCTCAAGTTGACCCGGGATGCATTGAGTATCATCCCATTGAGAATTATACAACATCTCGGGATACTGCTGCATCGTTTAGCGACAACGGGACTACCATTCGGTTTCAATGCCATTCTTCGTCCCTTGGGCAAAATCAAACTCGGATGCGGATAGGAGACTTGAAGGCAGGCGTCACCTTTCGTCATTGATCTTTGATACATCCTATAATTTGCTATTAGATTGACCACGGATCCATGAAAACTTGATCGTCCCATCTACATTGCATCAATGCATGAAGTATGTAGATGAAGAGGGATGGTTAAAACATTGGTGGCGGAAGGCAACCATTCAAAGGTGTGGAGAATTATTTTCTTGATTACGTCCACTACCTTGAGGAGGGCCAAACCGATGAACCACAGATCGAGGACTATGGCGTGAAATAGAGGTGACATAGAGTCGAACAAGGAGTTGTGTTCAATGATGTAAAACCCTTTATGTCGATCTGAATGATCCAGATGGCGATATCGTCGTTTTCAATGAAGATTATGATTTAGCTTATACCCAGGGTGTTAAAAGTCATCTTGACTTAATGTCGAAGTACGCACGGTTGTATCTTTGAACCTACTTGCACATGCCAACTTCGGTTAAATCGTTCATGATGACCCAAAGGCATAATGACTCTTCGCGGCGGTTTTGTGATACCGACCGAAACAATGATCGAAAGACATTATCTTTGGGCAGGTCAACAAACCATTGCAAAGAGGTGGAACAACCCAAGCAAAGGAAAAGAACCCCAATTTTCATATTTCTGCCCGAAACTCAACATTTGATGAAGAAAATGGGGTATGACTTTCTTTACAAAGAAGGCTTAAACTATGGGAGAGGCATCGGGACCGTCCGATCGCTTATGTCGGGAAGGCCGACGATGATTACTATCATAAAACTTCGTAAAGGGTTGGGATATGAGTCGCCGCCGTACTTTCGTGTACGTTCGGCGAGGTGAGTCGGATCATTCATCTTAAGCGGCGTCACGGGATTGGCGCCGGTATAGGGCGAAATTAGGTCCACGATGGCCAATATGACCTCAGTTGATCCAATAGAGATTCAAGAAGATGATCTCTTACGCTATTCGAGGATCGCGAGTCAGCGGCTTGGAATGCAATGGGAACATCGTTTTGAACAACGAGAATGCCCGATGACAAAATAGTCAGAGTTGATATGGGGATGAAGCTAATCCGAAGCCCATATTCATAGCGATAGTTTGTGGTGGAAGAAAGAGAACCTTAAGCTTTAGTGCGGGAATATATCGATGTCTTGGCTTGGAGTTATGAGGATATGCGGCTTAGACCCTCGGTGGCTATGCATTGCCTTAATATCGAGCGGCGCTAAGCTGTTAAACAACGACAAGCGATTTGCCCCTCGGTCATGAAGGCCATTGAGAAAGAAATCGGCGATCAAAGCGAGGTTTCATTCGGGAGGTTCAACACCGTGGGTAGCCAATATAGTACTGTTTTGAAGAAAAGCGGACGAATCCGTGTGCGTTGACTATCGAGACTTAAATTGACATGTCCAGAAAGATGATTTTCCTTTACCAATCCGGATATTATAAATCGATAACTGCGTGTGGGTTTGAAAGGATGTCTTTATGGATGGCTTTTGAGGGTACAATCGGATCAAAATGCACCCGATGATGAAAAGCACCTTTGCTTCCGCCGTCGAGGAATATCTTGTTATCTGATTATGCCTTCGGCAGCGAGGGCACATACCCGGTGCCATGACCACTATCTTCGAAAACATTTACGGAAGGCGGTAGAATACTACGTAGGCGATTTAGTGGTCAAGAGTCGTCACAAAAGTGATCATTTACGACTTGAGGGCGGCATTTGAGATAATCACGGGCACATCGGTGAAGATGAACCCACTAAGTCTTTCACAGGGGATGTCTAGTGGCAAATTCCTAGGGTTAGTTAGTCCTGTGAGCGGTATATGCCTCGACCGGATAAAGTCAAAGCTATCCAAGAACTTCCACCTCCTAGAAGCCTCGAGCCATTGGTCTCAAGAGGCGTTTGGCTTACATTGATTCATTTCCAATTTATCGGAAATGTCAACCATTCTCGAAGCTCATGAAGAAAGGTGTATCGTTCATTTGGGGCCGAAGATTAGGAAGGCATTGAAGAGATCAAAACATATCTTTCTAATCCCCGTGTTAGTTGCACCTAAATCGGGGAAAGCCCTTTCGATTTACATCCGGCTTCTGATGCAGCGTTAGCAGTCTTTGCTGGGGCGATGACAATGGCCCGCGAGCGGGCAATCTATTACCTCGATGGGACAGGGGGCGAGTATCGATACCCTCCCATTCGGAAGGAATGTTTGGCTTTGGTCTTCATGCATCCAAAGATGCGGCACTATCTAGTGGGGCCGGACCATACCGTCATCTCCAAAATTGACCCTATCACGGGTATTCATGACCGGCAGCACGTTGAATGGTCGAATGGCTAGGTGGGCATTGTTATTATCTCGATCGACATTCACTTCAAACCTCGGAAGGCGATGAAGGGTCAAGGCGTGTGTGATCTTATGGCTAATCATCCATTGAAAGGGAAAATCGAATTGTATCAAGACATGCACGATGAACCTTATGAAGCTAATCGGTCTCTAAGGAGCAGGTATGGCGGTTGTTCTTTGTGAACCTCGAGGCGACCCATGGCGGCCCGTATGGCGAGTGGGGATAGTATTGATATCTCCGCAAAACCACGTGATACCGAGTGTGTCGTTATCGAGAACCATGCACCAATAGCGTGGCAGTATAATCGTTATTGATTGGTCTCGACATAGCCAAACATTTGGCGTGAAGCACCTTGAAGCATTTGGGGATTCCGGCTAGTGATAAAAAAACAACTAAGAGGGAATCTGAAGTCGAGCCGCGAGGACCTTATCCCTCATCATGCGGCGACCATAACTTTAGGCGACTCCTTTGAAAGCTTTTACATTGATCATGTGCCCGTTTGCGAACACTTATCTGAATCTTGTTGGCGTCTCTTGTAGCTCGCTAGCCTGCACGAATGCTACTCGGCGGGTTAGTGTGACTAGTTAAACTACGGCCAAAATATGCATTCTGATTCGATGCGGTTGAAAGCGAGCCTAAGTCACTTGAAGCCGCAGGCTGGCGGTTCCCGATCATCGACTATGTCTTGCATGGGATATTGCGAAGACATAAAAAGAAAGTCGATTAGTCGACGAGCATCAAGATTTTACTATGATTCCCGATTCTGAGACCTTATATAGAAGGTCATATGATGGATTCTTGCCGATATGCATCGGCTAGGAAGCGAGCAAGTCTTGAAAGAAGCTCATGGCGGTGTTTGTGGAGCACACCAACACAGGCCCAAGTTATGGGACGGTTGCGTGAACTTCGGTTATTATTGGCCGACAATGGTGAGGATGCGTGGCTTCGCTAAGCGATGCCATGCGTGCCAAATACATGCTAATTACCTTCACCAACCTCGAACACTTGCATCCTCATACGTCCGGCCATTTGAAGCGTGGGGAATGGGCGTCGTCGGTCCAATTTCTCCACCTTCTTCAAAGGACATCGCTTCATATTGGCGATAGCGAGTATTTCTCAAAGTGGGCTGAAGCCGTTCCGTTGAGATTGGTCAAGACAAGCGATGTGATCAAATTTGTTAAACATCATGTCATATCTGGGTATGGTGTCTTGGCCGATCGTCCACGATAATGGTCGCAATTTGTCAGTCATGCCTTCCGCGATTCTGCGATAAATTTGAATCAGGAACCTAGCGTCAACGACTTACTACCCATGCGAATGGACAAGCTGAAGCTTTTAACAAGGCGATCATCAAGATCCTTACTAAAATGATCTCTTCAAACAAGAAGGATTGGAGCGACAAAGGCTGGGCAAAGCACGTGGGCTTACCGTACAATGGTTCGCTGCAGAGCGAGTACCACCCATATTCTACGGTTTATGGTTGTGAAGCCATTTTCCGATAGAGATTCAAATCCCATAAACTTGAATGGCGTTATCCGCAGGAATGACAGGAAAATCATCGCCGGCCCTCGAGGAACTTGAAATCTTTGGATGAAAGCGATTACGAGGCTCAGCGACATATCGAGCTTTACGGACCGGTTTCTAAAGCATTTGACAAGAAAGTCCGATGTCGCATTTTCAAGGAAGGCGACCTCGTTCTCATTGTCAGGCGCCCGATGATTTTGAACTCCAAAAGAAGGGAAGTTCGAACCAAAATGGGAAGGACCATTAGTGGTGAATCGTTTACTCGAATGGAGCATACCGCCTAACCAATCAAGAAGCGTGAGAATCATGATGCCTATTAATGGTAAGTTTACGAAAAGTACTACCGTAGTCTTCTTTCAAACTCCCATTAAGTTATCATGTTAACGATCACATCGGATAACCAATTTCCTCCAAATTCTCTGCCAATCCTCGTCAATAGGATGGCGGGACCTAAAACTATCATGTTAACAATCACCTCGATAGTTCTCTCAAGATTTCCTCGTCGATCCTCTCAAGCGGGATGGCGGGACCCTCCTTGTCATGTTAACAATCACCTCGATAGTCGCGCTCGTCATTCCATGACGGCGTTGTCCAACCAAGCAATATACCCTATCAACTCCCTCGCGAATAGTGGCCTACCATGCGATGTGCCTCTATTTTAGCCATAGTCGTTATACTCCCATGTCCTGAGCGACTTCGGCTACCCCCGAGTCATTTCCTAAATGACTTTGTTGCGTAATCCTTGTTGTTATACTTTTAAGTCGAACAACTTGATTGCTTCTTGATCGCGATCGTTATACTTCTATGTCCTTTGAGCGATTGATCATTTTGAATAGTGGCCTACCATGCGATGTGCCTCTATTTTAGCCATAGTCGTTATACTCCCATGTCCTGAGCGACTTCGGCTACCCCCGAGTCATTTCCTAAATAACTTTGTTCGTAATCCTTGTTGTTATACTTTTAAGTCAGCGAACAACTTGATTGCTTTTTGATCGCGATCGTTATACTTCTATGTCAGCTGAGCGATTGATCATTTTGAATAGTGGCCTACCATGCGATGTGCCTCTATTTTAGCCATAGTCGTTATACTCCCATGTCACTGAACGACTCGGCTACCCCGAGTCATTTCCTAAATGACTTTGTTAAGTAATCCTGTTGTTATACTTTTAAGTCGAACAACTTGATTGCTTCTTGATCGCGATCGTTATACTTTTATGTCAGCGAGCGATTCGATCATTTTGAATAGTGGCCTACCATGCGATGTGCCTCTATTTTAGCCATAGTCGTTATACTCCCATGTCACTGAACGACTCAACTACTCCCATGATCATTCCTCTAAATGATTTTGTTCGTAATCCTTGTTGTTATACTCTCCGTCAGCGAACAACTTGATTGCTTTTTGATCGCGATCGTTATACTTTCATGTCAGCTGAGCGATTGATCATTTCCATGATGGCCTACCGGGCTATTTGCCCTTATCTTTTAATCAGCGCCTTGAGCGGCTAAGGATAGAGGGAGATCTTAGCACTAAGCCTAAAGAAACTCCCATAAACTCACCATCTTGAGGGAAAAGTATGGCTAGCCGATTCAAGCGGTGTCGGTAAAGGCACATCAAATCCGTTGATAGGCTGGGGTTTGCTAAAATCGGAAGGCGATCATTAGGCTGCGGTGAAGAATTCAAATTTCAGTGTTGGTTAGAAGGTTCCTGCGCTCGTGCACGTGACCATCTTACAAGTCTTCATTCCCAAAGTGTTCCGGACTCCATTCAACGCATTCAAGTCGAAAACTTTGGAGGGTTTGTGGCGATAAAATTGCCTTAATCCTTACGCTGCAACTTCGGAATGGCGAGAAGAGCTTAGGGGTCCATCAGAGTGAAGTCGAGCCCGCCTAAAGGTTAAGTTCACACGAATGCTTGACTTCTGAAATAGACAAAAGTGTCGATATCTCCCAAGCGGAAGGAATTTGGCAAAATGGCCAGAACAAGCCGAACCCTTCGGGTAGGTTTGGTTAGCTCCGTCTCGTCGAGATGGTTCGATTTCCATATATAATTCGTCAATTCCGTCTGGTTTTGAAATTCTGACGCTGTTCTTAAGTAGCGAGCGAAGCTTCGCCAGCGGCGAGCTCGACATTGACGAGCTTCGCCAAGCGGCGAGCTCGACATTGGCGAGCTTCGCCAAGCGGCGAGCTCGACATTGACGAGGCTTCGCCAGCGGAGCTCGACATTGGCGAGCTTCGCCCAGCGAGCTCGACATTGAGCAGGCTTCATGGCGAGGCTCGACATGACGAGCTCATGGCGGCGAGCTCACATTGAGCGAGGCTTCGCCAGCGGCGAGCTCGACAATCAGCGAGGCTGCATAGCAGCGAGCTCGACATTCAACAGAGGTTACGCCTGCGGCGGTGAACCTCAACACTCAGCAGAAGCTAGACCAATGCAAGCTTGAACAAGGTTAACTCAAGAGAAGAGGCTTCAGCTGATCATGGGGCGAGGAGGCTCGCCCGCTGACATCGATGGTCGGCGAGGTTAGCCCGTTATTGCGTGGCGTCAGCGTTCTTGTGATCACGACAATCATGCGGCGCCCGGCTTGCATGCAGCAAACCACGAGGCCATTGTCCGAACCTGGACTGGCGTTGGTAGCTCGGCACGATGGGAAGGTCATTAACCCTCATATAGAGAGTGACAATAGAGTCAGTTACACCCCTCAAGCCCATATAAATAGTTGAAAGCCCAAAAAAAAAATGGCGGAGGAAGAAAAGTTTGAGAACTTTTAGAGCAACACTTGTGTGCCCAGAGATCAAGAACCTCTTCAACAACCTCTAGATCATCGCGGCTTGATTACGATGCGTCAGCGGGAAACAACCTGCGACTCGAGGCATCGAGTGAAGCATCCTCTGCGCCAGAGAACCCATACAAAGAGGAGTCAAATCAACCTCCTCTTCCTCTGTATCGAGAAAATTTGATTGTAAACCATTCATTCAATCAATAAACATTTTTCGACCCTCTGATGAGCTCATCCTTCTTAGGCTTAGG
Organism: Asparagus setaceus; assembly: GCA_012295165.1. Taxonomy (NCBI): domain Eukaryota; kingdom Viridiplantae; phylum Streptophyta; class Magnoliopsida; order Asparagales; family Asparagaceae; genus Asparagus; species Asparagus setaceus. The sequence goes on from CM022702.1 coordinate 77,311,864, forward strand.
GATGACATACCCGAATCAAACTCGGTGTTTTCTTCAATCGTAAAAACTAAACCCGACAGCAGCGTGTGAAGCGTTGGCTTTATCCTTCTTAGGTTTGGGATAAAATACCCCAAAATCAAACTCTGGTGTCTTCTTCAATGGGAAAAAGACTAAGCAAACCTTGCAGGCGTGTTAGGCGTCGTCTTTAGGGTTATTAGGCCCGGCCCTCAGCGGATTTGATTAGCCTTTACCAACTACCGTTTGAGTTGGGCTGGCGTCGCGGATTATCACGGATCCGCTCCGCGCGTGGCGTTATTGCTAAAGAATGAGACTCTCTTAGACTTAATGCTCACGATGTTGAATCGTAAACCGTCTACGGGAAGACTAACCAGCGTGTGAGGCGTTAGCTTAATCCCTTCTTAGGCCGGGATGAAATACCCGAAGTCTTCGGAAAAAGACTAAGCCCGAGCGGCAGCGTGTGGCGTTATCCCTTCTTAGGCCGGGATAAAATACCCCGGAATCAAACTACGGTGTCTTCTTCAATCGGAAAAAGACTAAGCAGAAGCCTTGCGTGTGGCGTTGGCTTTATCCTTCTTAGGCTTGGATAAAATACCCGAGAATCAAACTCACGGTGTCTTCTTCAATGGAAAAAGACTGCAGAAGCACTTGGCAGGTGTTGGCTTTATCCTTCTTAGGCTTAGGGATAAAATGCCCCAAGATGAATCTTGGTGTCTTCTTTTGTGGGAGAATGGTGAACCGGCAAAGATTGATTGAGGTGGGAAAGGAAGAATGTATTTAATTTCAGGTGGAAGGAAGGAGGATCTTGTCTCTATCTCAGAGTAAGGATGAACAAGAGAGGAAGGTTTTGTATCCTATCTCTTGCCGGTGGAAGGAAGGAGGATCTTGTCTCTATCTCAGGGTAAGGGATGAACAAGAGAGGAAGGTTTTGTATCCTATCTCTTGCCGGTGGAGAGGAAGGTTTTGTATCATCTCAGAAAACTCATCAATTGAGAATAAAGAGGAAGGTTTTGTATCCTATCTCTTATTAATGGAGAGGAAGGAGGATCTTGTCTCTATCTCAGGGTGCTCCGAATTTGAAATAAGAGAGGAAGGTTTTGTATCCTATCTCTTATTGATGGAGGAAGGAGGATCTTGTCTCTATCTCAGGATATTGGAAAGGAAGGATTTTATCTGTTTCGGTGAGAGAGACTAAAAATGGGATCTCCATTTTGAGAATCTTGAAAGATGAGACTAAGAGTGGGATCTCACTCCAGAATCTAAGACAAGAGGGAAGAATGTATTCTATCTCTTGCTTACGGAAGGAAAGAATGTATCTCAGTGTAAAATGTGGGAAAGGAAGAGATGTATTCTATTTCCCGATGAGAAACTAAGAGTGGGGTCTCTCTCACGAGAATCTTGGAAGATCACGGATAGCTTTGCTTTTAGGGGATGCTAACTTGAGAATTTGAAAGTGGACCTCTGGTTAAGTGGAAGGAATCGAGGGATTTTCTTGAGTGGTTGGACGGGGAGATTTTAGTGGGCCCAGTCAATGAATTTGATCGGTGAGAATTTTGGAGGAAAACACAATAATTTAGGGTTATCCTCATGAAAATGAGTGAGATATTCTCGAGGAACTTCCCATCAAAGCGGGTTATCACGAATGCACTAAGGATAATACTTTTGAGAACTTCCCATTTATCGGCATTAATTGCTAGGTCGCCGATTCGTTGCGTGATAATATGCCGTTTGAATAGACCGTGTCTATTATAAGCGGTCCTTCCCATTGGGTTGAATTTACCTTTCTTTTGGAGTTGAGAATTATGACCGTCTGGCGGCGGGGCAATCTCCCCTCCTAAAGGTTCTCTGTCGAACTTTCTTGTTGAAAGCCCTCGACATTCTAGCTTGATAAAACTCAATGCATTGTTGAGCCTCGAGCTTCTCATCTAACATCTCAAGCTCTTGAGGCGTTTTGATGTTGTTCTTGGTCGTCATCTGTTGAAAGGCGTCAAGTGGCGGAATCTGGATTTCCAGCGGAGCGCTTCACGCAGTGAACCCGATGCGGGGTAGCTCTGTTGGCGTCGTCTGATTGTTGTCGCGATATGCCCGAGTGCTTCTCGAGTTTATCATCGGTCTAAGCATTTATTCTTCACAAGCGACAAAATCTTGATGTCGTCTTGTTGAATGCCTCGGCTAATCCATTTCTTCTTGGGATTATAGAGTACGTGATGAGACATCTTGTATCTTGAACTTTTATAAAACGATGAAGGAATTGGCGATAAATTGGGGACCGTTGTCATGCGATCCGTCTTGGAACACCGTGTCGGTAGATGACATGGTGTTTGATAAATTGACGGTATTTGCCTTGACTTCTTTTAATGGGATTGCTTGACACTTGGAGAAATAGTCGGTGATCAGCTAGAATAAGCGATCCCCTTAGCGGCGGCGGAAAAATGGGACCTAGCGTCCATTCCCCATGTCTCGAATGGCGGGATGTGGCAGAAGGATCTGGCCTCACGGGCGTGCATATAATTGGCGTGGTGACAGCGCGTGGCATTTCCGGCGTGCTCATTGCGTCATTAATCATTGTTGGCGGTAACCCATTCTCCTAATTTGATCGTAGAGTTTGGGACCGGGCTGGTGTGCATCACATTCCTTAACCGTGTGCTTCAGAAGGACCTCTTACGCCTCTTTGTTTGAAGGCATCGGAGTAAAGACCGTCATACTCGGCGATATAACATCAGGGTCTGTGTGGTAAAAGAATGGGAGCTCTTGGGATTGACTCTCTCTCCCTCCGTCTTGTGGCGAGAATACCATGCAAGGCGTGTCGATGATAGGAAGCCCAATCTCGGGGCTCCAATTTGGTTTGGGTGCATATACCTCTTTACTACTACGCCGTTTTCTTGTACCTCATCATATATCGGTACAAAAGCGATGAGTCACGACCGTAATGGTATTGCTGGAAGGTTGTGCTGCTGATACATTCTGCGCCGGTGCATCTGCGTGGCGTTTTGAAGCGTGGGATATATTCGATGAAGAATTCTTGAGCGAGTCTACCATTTGATTGCTACGATGATAAGGAATTAGATCGGGATTTACGACTTAGTAGTCTCGGCGGATCTGCGCGACTATCGATTGTGAATCGCCGTATGCTTGAGATATTGACCCCCGTTCCTTGGCGAAGCTAAGTCAGATAAATAGCAGCGTTGTATTCGACTCGTTATTAGAACAAGGTTCGATTGAGTGCGAATAAGCGGGGCATGACATGATTCCCCAGGAAATCAAGACAACTCCAGACTCGGTGAGATCTTAGAACATCGAGGGCACTTGCCACGTTGGTAGAAGCTCGATCAAGAATACGATCGCCATATTTGTTGGTGCGATGTAGTGTTAACCGTGGACTTCATCAGGAAGGTCATCATATAGCTCAGCTGCGTCGGTTGTCGGGTTGGCGACCAAGAGATCATATTGCTTGTCCTTTGACCGACTTTTGTTGTTTGAAGATCAAGTCATATTGGGACAAGAGCAAGGCCATTTAATGGCCAACTCATTGAAGCCGTGGGTCATAAATATTAGGACGGTTACGTTAGAGATAACATAAATGTCATCCGGCTAAATAGTGCATTTTGAATCGCGAACACTAATGCAAAACCTTTGCTTCTAGACCATTGGGTATCGAGACTCAACAGACTAATGTTAGGCTCGGGTAATACACTTTGTTAAGTGACCGCCGTCATCGTCCTAGCGAGTAAAGCAACGAGTGATCCGATTGCCTTGGTAGATCGAAGCGGTTTTCTCGTACGGATGCAAACGGGGAGGTTTAGAGATATGATTTGATCTCTTGAGCGCTTCGGCGGGGCATTGCGTCCCCGAATAAGCGACCGCCCTTCTTGTTCAACTTAGAGAAGCGGTTGGCACTTCCCGATAGGTTCGATATGAACCGTCGGATGTATGCCGATGCCCTGTAACCCTCGAGTTCTCTGATTTCGAGGAGGTTGCAACTCTTGAATCGCCTTCACTTTGTCGGGATCGGCGTGGATTCCTTTGTCGGTGGCAACGAAGAAATTTACCACTGGACATCCCAAGGAAGGATTTGGCGGGGTTCATTTTTAGGCGATGGGCTCGCATGAGCTCAGCCGTTCTAAGATCTTTGATGTGATCTCTCTTGTCCGCGGCTTTTCCGCGACCAAGTCGTCAGCGTAGCATTCGACTATTTTCGGAGATGATCTTGGAAAATCTTAGTCATTCTTTCGGCGGTATGTTCTGTACGGCGTTCTTTAAGCCGAACGGCATGGCCGTGTAGCAAAATATACCGATGGGAAGTTGAGCGGCGTGTGTTTGGCGTCATCGGGGTGCATCTTGATTTGATTATACCCGAAAAGCCATCCATAAGGACATCCTCGAAATCCGCCGTATTGTTGCGACTATGACATCGATTGATTGGAAGAGAAGAATCGCTGGGCAGCGGTTAGTCTCGTAGTGGAACCAGAGACCTAATCGAACCATTCTTTTTCATGACCGGGACTATATTAGCCACCCAATCGGGATGTTGAATTCCTTGGTGAATCCGATTCTATGAGTTTCTTTGCCGTCAGCGATTACTGCAAGATCGTGGGCCGAAGCCGTCTTCTTGATTGCTTGGCGGGTTTGACATCCACCTTGGTGTTGAAGCGATGTCGCCACATTAGAGTCGAGTCTGGCATGTCTCCTCGTAACTCAGTGAATACATCGATATATTTCCTGATTAGAGGCGTCAACTCTTCCTTCTCTTAGGGGAAGAGTATTAGCTGATGTTTATGAGCTTAGGATGCTCCTCATCACCCATATTAACTGGACTACCTCGTCCTTAGTGGGGGTTCTCTTTGTTCGAATCTATCCCCACTCTGCAGGTTGATGGATCCATGGGTCTTCCCATGTTGGCATATCTTCATCACCCTCAATAGTAGCGGGATCTAAATAGCCATATTTGACATCAAAGCCTTGAAAGCTTCTCAGGTGATGTTGTTGGAATCAGCCAGAAGAATCGGGGCAGATGTAGTCTCCCTCATCGGTTGGATTATTATCAATCGACCATGAGCATTCATCTTCGAGGAGGATTAGGTATCCCGATCCCCTTCTAAATGCGTAGTAGTTATCAGGCTTCCCTCTTGGGACATATCTTTAGGAGGGACTCGAGGACCTCGCCCAAAACATAGACCTTCCCTTGTGTCGCGTTGTACCCCACTTCTTCATGATACCCGGTGTTTGGACTATATAGAATGTGTGGAGGATAGGCCTTGTCATCTTCATCTTCTTCTAAGAAATGATTGGCGTTGGGCGCATCTCCTCTTAGTAAACGAAGTCTTTTCACTACTTGATCTTAGTGAGATGGCGAATGTTGTCTCAAAGGAGTCTGGAGCTGCTTTTGTGTAAAGCAAGGCGGCCAGAGTCGGTAAGTGCAACTCGGTTGTTGTATAAACACGTCATTACATCATTCGAGACAAAGGGTACTCTAAAGCGTCATTTATTGATTGGTGCAATTTGCCAATTACAATGTTCATCGGCGATTCTTCATCGTCAAGATTGATTACAAGGGTACAATGTCATTTAAAACAAAACCACCACTATAATCAAGCCCGGCGGTGTCGGCTTCTTCACCGGTGCCTTGGTAGATGATTCGATTGGACTCATTCTGTAGAGGAGGAATCGATGAAATAAATCTCCATCCCCTTAAGCGGTACATTTTGTCGCGACCACCATCTTGACTTCATTATTAGTGTCTACATACTTGAGATAGCGATGAAAGTGGATGGGACTATAGCGTTCTTGTGGATCCAAAGTCGACCCGACAATAAGTTATAGGAAGTCTACCGCGTCAATCACATAGCGGTGACTTGGACTTTAAGTCCCCATTTGGCACTTTATCAGAATTTTACCCGGTAGAGACCGCTAGTGTTAAATCCAGTAGATCCTTTGTGCTGTTGGCCTTGACTCTTGGCGGGGATCGAATGATACATGGTGGAGGGCATGATGCTCCTGCGGTACCGGATCGACTTGGATCGGTTAACTTCACTAGAGCCAATATGCGGTGAAGTCTGGCCTATCGTGCTTGGAATCCCTAGTGCGCATATCCTCCTTTGTAAAAGTAATCGAGGAAGTGCTAGTTGCCAAGTTGCATTGTTGTCGCGATTCTTAGGAATCGGCTGATGAAGTGAGAAACACCTCGAGTCGGCCGAGCTTCTTGTAGAGCTTCGGGTTTCCTTTGACAATGAACCTTCGTGAGAGTTATTACAGTAGGGATGTTAGCGGGCCAGGCCATGTGTCGCTTGGTATGGAGGCTTCGATGTTCGGTCTATCCCTCTGTCGAGGCGATTGAATCGGGCTTTGCCGGGAGTTGAGCTTCACGGACTGAGGCTGTTTCTCCTTTGCCAGTACGCTTTTCTTTAGCAAGCATGCAGTTGTCCTTTCTGCACTTACGAGTGAGAGAGGATTAGGCCACCCGATTCGACAACGTCTTGGCGTTTGGATTTGGAGTCTCCGGATACTTGTAAGTGTATTAGTGTCCACTCCTTGTGGCAAAGACTTCTGCTCTTCTTGGCGGAAAGTCGCCACTTCCTCATCGTCCTTCTCTGGAATTGCTGAAGCAGCATGGCATAGTTTGCCTCTTCCCTTGGACTTCTTTTTGGCCGAAGAGGTAGTCCACTGATCGTCTTCCAGCAAGTCAGGGTGGACCCAAAGGATTTCTCCGTTTGCTGTCGTGTGCGGTACGAGCCCCTTCTCACGTTGCCCGTGAGGATCCTCATTCACCATCTTCATTCCTACCTTCTGGCGGCGTCGGTTGAAACCAATCCAAGGAACTGATCCAGAGCTTATGGAAGCGCATTAGCTCCACCTTCTTCTCTTTAGAGGGTTTTGGAGTAATGACTCCAACATCGATCAAGGCTTGAATCTTGTCCTTGAGATGGTAGCAGAACTTTGTAGGATGATGTACCGCCCTGTGGTAAGCGCAGTACTTAGGATCTGTAACCTTGTTTGCCTCCTCTTGGTTTACAATTGGGGGCAACTGGATTTTGTTGTTCTCCAGAAGATATTTGAAGATGCGGAACTTCCTCGTCCTTAAGCGCGAGTAAGTCTTGGGAAACCTCGAACCGGATGGTTTCGATTGAGTTTGTTGGCCATTGAGGTGCGATTGCTGTGGTGCACATTGTTGCGGCTATTTGTTGTGGTTGCGATTGAGCGTTTGATTAAGCGTCTGATTTCTTTGGCGCTTTACCTTTGCCGCGGGGGACAAAGTTACGCTTGTGAGCATTCACCATAGGTGACCTCTCTCCGCTTTCTTCCTTTTCGGGAATGGCTTCGACTTGCTCTCGTATCCTTAAATCTTTCGAGGTCTCGGGCGGTGCGGTTCCCATTGCTTAACCGCGTCCAATGGCAGTTGTTGTGACAAGTTTGGAGAATGAACTTCTCGTTATCGGTCTCGGCAATTCATTGCCTTGTTTACGAACCTCTTGACAAAGTTATCCACTGTTTCCCCATCTTTACGTTTCGTCAACAAAGACCGATGGATACCTCGGTGTCATCGTCGAAGAAATTGGTGAAACATGGTCTCCATATCATCCGGCTATTAGCGCTCCACGGTTTGGGGGCGGTACCAATCGAGCGGACTCCGCGAAGGGTGCCAGCGAATACCCGAACCATCAAGGGCTCGTTGCGAGATAACTCCTAGATGAGACTTGAAGTAGATCAAGTCTTTGAGTGGGTGATCCCTTTCAGTCAAGCGGTAAAGTTGATGAGGAATTTTTTTGCCGGATCTGAGTTGATTCCCACTCCCTCGGTAAGGACATGGTATGCGATCTTCTTTACCTCTTGGCGGAAATCAAAGTATTGATTTTGCTCTCGAGGTCTTTATTTTCTCATTTTCCCCTCGTCTCCGTTCGGGTAAACTTGGGGAGGGGCGGCGGTGTTATCGCTAGCATTTTCTTGCGGCGACGATCATCTACGTTTAGGCCTCCTTCCTGTCCGATGTCGCTATCTGTTAAGTTGACATTATTGCGGCGACTTGGCTCATATGGCGGTTCATTATCGGCGTGGATCATTGGTCATGCATTGCTCTCATGGCGGTTCCATTTCAAGCTTAAAGTTGTCCCTTTGCTTGGTTGGGGCCTCTTCAAGCATCAGGGACACTTGTTCGTCATGAGCGCCTCAGGAGTTGTCTATCTTTGAAATTGTATTATCGGAAGCCATTGCGGGCGGCATCCGACACTTCATCATCGGGGTAATCCCATGCATCTAGCGATAATTGGGTGATCCTACGGTCCGGACGCAATCGAGTCATTCGTTCGCGATGCCGGGGAGCGGCGCGTGACGGCGTCTCTTGGTCATGTTGATGGTAACACTTCGGCAATTCATCATACGAGCCCCTCTCTTCTTGCGGGCGTCTTGACTTGGGTTCGGGCATTCGCGTGCAGAGCCTATCAAAACCGGCGCTTTTCGAGTCGTTTTAAGCGGGTTGCACTCGGCAACAACGCCTTGATCGGTTTGAGCACAAGCAAGGCATGTTTGGTTACAGGCGTTCCTCTTTGGGGTTTACTCGTACCCCAACCGCGATAGTACAACTTCGTCGGCATGAATCTGGAGCAACCTATCGTGTGTTGGCATGACTTCGGTATAGCGTTGTCATCGTCGGATGAGGCGTCTCCTAGAGAAAATAGGTCTTTCATAAGTCACTCGTCGCGACGCGCGCCAGCGAGTGTGAATCTTCGGCGGGCTCGGACTTGATTTGAAGCCCGGTCGCGGCGGCTGCGAGTTTCTTCTTGTCTTTGTGGGTGCGACCCACGTATCGGGAGTGACCGCGATTCCTTTAGTGGACCCAGGCGATCCTTGGCGGTAAGCCTGGCAGTGGTGGCGAAGTTGGCCAGCAGAAGTTTGGAGTGCGGAACAGGAGGTAACCGGCGTCAATACCACTTTGTTGAGGTGCTCAAAATTTCGTCCGAGCAGGGGGCGAGGAGTTGGCTGTTGGCGGGCTGGGCTTGAATCTTTGGGTTCGTCGAGTTGAAGCCTCGGCGGACTTGGGCTTCGGCGCTAGCGATTTGTCGGCGACTTCTTGGCGCCTCCTTCTTCAACTTCAGCGGGCTTGTTGCACCAAAGCGTGCTTGCGCCAGGCGTCGCGGCTTCGGATCACTCGAAGCGTAGAAGCGGTTCCGTTTGACTTCGGACCCATTCGTTCGTCGCCGGCTTGTAGGAATGCCTACGATCTCGGACTTCAATCTCGAGTCAACTTAGATCTTAGATCCGCCTCATAGCGGACCCCATCCATTGATTCTTTTGCACGGGCTAATTGTTTCGCCCGGTGGTAGCGTCGCCTCGGCGGGCTCTCTTGGAGAATCCGCGGCGCCATTGGCGGAATCGACCCACAAAGATAGGGGTTCTAAATATTTGGCGTTGTTAGGGCGGGGAACCACCGTTATGCGGTCGATGGCGGTGGTGGTGGATTTTCGCCTCCGCATCGGGAGGTTGGGTCTTCGTTGTAGCGGAGACCATCTTGGACTGCGGGGGCGGATGCGGGCGAGGAGGAGAGTAGTCCTCATACTTCTTTTGGTCGAACTTCGAACTTCGACTTCCTCGATGACAGGGATCGGGATCAGCGGTTCGCGACAGCGGCTTCTTTGTTGAAGCCGTTGGCTCTTGTAATTCGCCCGGCTTGTTGCGTGGGGAAAGTTGGTTTGTTATTCATTATTCTTGAATTAGTTTCACGGCTTGGCCTACAACAAAATTCAAAAGAAATGCCTTTTATTTTAAAGTACAATGAAAATAAAATTACAACTTTTCTGAACAAACCTTCGGATCTCTATTATCACGGGATCACCAAACTTGCGTGGGTTCTTCGCTTTGTCTTGGGGACTTTTATTCGTCAGGTGGACCACAGCGCAATTTAGATCTGGTAGAAACCGGGTTACGGAACTCTGAGGCGTGAAGGGGCTCGTTTCCGCGAAGCGAAGCGCTGAGGATCACACTCACGAAGGAGAGGATGCGCTGCGAGGGTGCTCACGAATGAGAGGATGCGGGGGCGGGTGAGATCTACTAGGAGAAATCCTGGCGCTATCCACGAGATTAAGGCGAAGCTTAATCTAGAGGGTATCTGTAGTTCGACCAATCGATTACCTTCCGCTTGTAGATCGGGGCGTCGATGAACTTGTGCTCGCCGATGCTCGGAACGGTGCATTGACGGCTCGTGGATCTCGCGAGAACTCTTCAGAAAATCAAAAAGTCCAGCTCAAGTCTAAGCCTCGAAAATCCGACCCCAAAATCCGCCCCATCCGAGCAAATCCCAAAAATCCGCCCCGAACCAGAAGACCCCCTATTTATACAAGTCGGGGGTTGTGCCACGAAGGTGGCTCGGCCACTGGTCGAGTGCCTCGGCTAAGTTGGCCGAGGTGGAAGTAAACACGAGGTTCGCTAAAAATATGAGTTTCGCCAAGTGAACACGAGTTCATTGAATGAACACGAGGTTAAAAGTCGAGTTCGCCCGGAAAAGCGAGGTTCGCCAAAATGAACCGAGTTCACCAAATACGAGTTCGCCGGAAAGCAGTTTGCCCGAGGTTTGCCAAAATATGAGTTTCGCCAAGTGAACACGAGGTTCGTTGAATGAACACGAGGTTCGACCAATGAACGAGGTCCGCAAAAGTCGCGAGGTTCGCCGAGAGCCCGAGTTCGCCCGGCGAGGTTCGCCAAAATGAACCGAGGTTCGCCAAACTGCGAGTTCTCGAGGCGAGGTTCGCCAAAATGAACCGAGGTTACAAAGCATGAGTTCATGAAAGCGAGGTTTGCAGGCGAGGTTAGCCAAAATGAACGAGGTTCGCCAAACGCGAGTTCGCGAATGAACCGAGTTATAAACCCTGAGTTCGCCGAAAACAAGGTTCGCCGCCAAGTTGGCGAGTCGCCATTTTCGGTTTCCGTCGTTTTCTCGGTCTTAGGGCTTAGTTTTCTCCGGTGATGTCGCCGTTGTGTTTGAGTCCGTATCCGATCAACTTTCGAGCTCAAGCGGCTCGTTTGCATTCGGCAGTTAAGTGGAGTTGATTCCGTCGTCGGCATTTGAGTTTAGTCAACTTCGCCTCGTCGAACCGTTAGCGGGTTTCTTCCACGACCGCGTCGTTTAAAATCGCCTTGCCAACTCACTTTATCGCCCATCGACTGGCTTTCACGGCGTTTTCGCGGCGTGTCAGCGTCGTCGCGAGGATTAATTGTCCGGGCGGATCGTCGGTTTTACGAGTCTTGTTCAATTGCGATAAGCAATTTTAAGCTAGAGATCTCAAACAATCACAATATGAGTATTGCTATTATATGATCATTTAAATTGTTTAATATATGCAGGCCCCGAGTATTACTATTGTTGATCATACTCGTGCACATTCGAGTTGGGATTTGACGGATCCACAGGTTCAATATTATGTTCGTCAAGCAGGATTTTTTGAATGTTCACAAATACAATGGGTAAGACTCGATTGGCCTCTCTTGACGGCATTGATTGAATGATGGAGGCCCGAGACAAATACATTCCACATGCGACAAGGAGAGTCAACTATTACTCTGCAGGATGTAGGGGTTATACTTGGCCTAAAAGTGGATGGAGATGCTGTTACGGGTACTGATGACTTCAACCGGTTAGGAGTGTGTGAATGATTACTGGGTCAAGCTCCTAATATGAAGGGTGGTAAGATCAAACTGGAGTGGTTATGAAATAATTACATGAATGTATCGGTCGATGCAACAGATGAGATCGTCAAGACATATGCCCTTGCATATATACTCCATATGATCGGTACCATTCTATTCTCGATTCAACTAAGGATTCAGTGCATATTAGATGGTTGCCACTTCTTGAGGATCTTGAGGAGTGTGGATAATTATCTTGGGGGAGTGCAGTGTTAGCTTATCTCTATAGTGAGATGCCAAAAGTGGCATTCGTGCAAAATAAAGAATTTAAAGGTTGCCTCACTTTGTTGCAAATATGGTCATGGGAGCGATGGCATTTGCGAATACCAGATTTGAGGGAGACCCAAGTTCTCGATGGTCAGATTCCATTAGGATGCATGTATATGAGTTTTTAATATTTAATTCTAATATTTATGATTACATGTAATTTTATACATTTATTTCAATCTATACTAAACCTTTATATATCAAATAGATGGAATGTTTTCAAATATTGGCAAACCTCCCCAAAGGGTCATGAAAACTTTTACAGTAACGAGCTTGATCAAATGGAGGATGAACATGTATAAAATCATAATATCTAACTATATTCAAGCAATATATCATATGTTACTAATATGTACATTTCCGTAATTTTCTTTATAGGTCAAGTGGATGCCCTATGAACTGGTTTTAGCTTCACTAGCATATATTTGCAGAGATGGTGAAGATATATGGTGTGCCCGAGTCCCGATTATATGCTTTGAGATTGTCGAAATGCATGTGCCCGACTGTGTGCTTTGACAATTTGGATTAAAACAACATATTCCAAATCATGTAGAAAGAATAGAGCGAAATCCGTGAAAAGGAGCACATCATCAAAATTGGGAGATAATTTATCAAGCTTGTTTCGGTCGAAAGTGAGTTTCTTTGCTGCTTCCATTACAAAACGCTTTGATAATGAAAATGAACGAAAGATTACACGTGTAACTCTCGATTACAAAGAAAAAAATGAGCCGCTCTCTACGAACACGAACAGAAGACAAGCTACGTAGCTATCTCCTGCTTGCGTGGATTCTTTGCCTGTGCCGGGGATGCGTAATCCGTGGACCACCGAGCAACGATCGTCGGATTGACGGGGTTGAGTTGATGCTTCGCAAAGAAAATAAGAACTAAAGTAAATATCTTAGCAAGGTAAGATATCTACTCTTTCCAAGAATTAAGGCTAAGCTTAATCTCGAGGAATCTCCACGTGGATGACGTTCTTGAAAATCTCCTTCGATTGTGTTGAAGTTTGAAATCTCCTTCCTCTCTCTCTCTGCGCAAGGCTCTAGCTCAAAGTTTTGGTCTCCGATGTTTTCTATCTCCCCAAAACTATGATCTCTCAAACTCCGATCCCCTTCCCAAGTGGGTGTAGGATGGTATTTATAGCATCTGGGAGACGTCACAACTGAAAAGAACACAAGTCGTCAAATGTCCAAATCCCATAGTGGGTGCGACAAGATGATCGCCGCTGACAAGAATGATCGCCGGCGCGACCAACCGTCACGCAGGCTGGCGCGGCAGTGTTGACTGTCTTGGCCGAAGAGGAGATGTCTCCCTGCTGTTGTAACGGCTTACCTCCTTTTTAGACGCCATTAAATGCCCTATTTTCACGCTTAGTGAGCGTATTTTCAGCGTGTAACCGCCCTCTAACATGGCTGAACGTATTCTCACATTGAAAAAGTCAAGTGGGCCCCATGAGCATCAATAGAACACTCAAGAGCACGATTTCAGGCGCTCTTGGTGTCTCGCCTTTGGCGTGACACAAGAAAGTGTCTCACTATTGGCGAGACACAAGGAAGTGTCTCACTATTAGCGCGACACCAGAGAGTGTCTCGCCTTTGGCGCGACACAAGAGAGTGTCTCGCCAATGGCGAGACACAAGGAAGTGTCTCGCCAATGGCGAGACACAAAAAGTGTCTCGTTTGCATCGGTTTCACCATGTGGTTGACTTCCTTAGATCTCAACGACATCGTTCTTCGATATTCTCATGATTAAGTCACACTCGGGGTTCCTCAGCAATTTTTGATGCCTACAAAGCTTACATTGAGAATTGAGAGTTGAGGGAGGATGTTGTAGTGATGATCTATATGTGTACTTACGTTGGTATTAGGGGATTACTCGCCGATGGATATTTCGGGAGAACAAAGCATCTAAGGAGTACATACCAAGGGGTCCAGTTGAGAGAGAGTTGGTAAGTAGATAGGCAAAATATACAATTATTTTGTGATTATTATTTTTGTTATTATCCAATTGCTAATAATCTTCTTCCGCTTTTTATTTTATAGGTAGAAGAACTCGATGAGGTTGCTTCTATTGCACATGATGCATTGAGATCGACTACCGAGCCAGGGGTGAGGAACGTATTTGTTCACATCATAGGAAAGATTTGGTCCGCTCTTAGAAAGACGCGCCATGTAAATCGTGATGGACATCAATAATGACTCATAGGGTACGAGCGTCGACAGTTCCGAGGACATACCGGGGCTGGCTCAAGTCGTGCACATGACGAAGTCGGATATTCACAGCAGGTTCAAGCCGGATGTTCACAGCAGGTTCAAGTCAAGGAGGATGTCATGTGCTCACAAACTCACACACACCGGACGATGAGATCATCCAAGCTCATGTTGAAGGCGAACGGGGACGAGGGAGAGGAAGAAGAGGGAAAGCAAGAGGGAAAGCGAGAGGAAAGAGGGTTCTAAATATTTGCTAAAATTTCGATAATGCTTTACATTTGAAATGCTAGTTGGACTACATGTTTATGATTGGAATTTTAGTAAGTCAATTACATGTTTGTTTGTGTTTGAAATTGGTTATAGATGTAATATAGATATAAAGATATGTGTTTATGTGTGATTGAAATTGATTATGGATTGATATATGTATAGAAGGAGAGTTTGTGCTAAACCTGACAATTGTGGTCGAGGATTGATATATGCGACAATTTTGGTCGAGGATTGATATATGTGTAGCAGGAGAGGAGATTTTCCAGCAAGTAGGTGAGACACAAGGAAGTGTCTCACTATTGGCGAGACACAAGGAAGTGTCTCACTATTGGCGAGACACAAGGAAGTGTCTCACTATTGGCGAGACACAAGGAAGTGTCTCACTATTGGCGAGACACAAGGAAGTGTCTCACTATTGGCGAGACACAAGGAAGTGTCTCACTATTGGCGAGACACAAGGAAGTGTCTCACTATTGGCGAGACACAAGGAAGTGTCTCACTATTGGCGAGACACAAGGAAGTGTCTCACTATTGGCGAGACACAAGGAAGTGTCTCACTATTGGCGAGACACAAGGAAGTGTCTCACTATTGGCGAGACACAAGGAAGTGTCTCACTATTGGCGAGACACAAGGAAGTGTCTCACTATTGGCGAGACACAAGGAAGTGTCTCACTATTGGCGAGACACAAGGAAGTGTCTCACTATTGGCGAGACACAAGGAAGTGTCTCACTATTGGCGAGACACAAGGAAGTGTCTCACTATTGGCGAGACACAAGGAAGTGTCTCACTATTGGCGAGACACAAGGAAGTGTCTCACTATTGGCGAGACACAAGGAAGTGTCTCACTATTGGCGAGACACAAGGAAGTGTCTCACTATTGGCGAGACACAAGGAAGTGTCTCACTATTGGCGAGACACAAGGAAGTGTCTCACTATTGGCGAGACACAAGGAAGTGTCTCACTATTGGCGAGACACAAGGAAGTGTCTCACTATTGGCGAGACACAAGGAAGTGTCTCACTATTGGCGAGACACAAGGAAGTGTCTCACTATTGGCGAGACACAAGGAAGTGTCTCACTATTGGCGAGACACAAGGAAGTGTCTCACTATTGGCGAGACACAAGGAAGTGTCTCACTATTGGCGAGACACAAGGAAGTGTCTCACTATTGGCGAGACACAAGGAAGTGTCTCACTATTGGCGAGACACAAGGAAGTGTCTCACTATTGGCGAGACACAAGGAAGTGTCTCACTATTGGCGAGACACAAGGAAGTGTCTCACTATTGGCGAGACACAAGGAAGTGTCTCACTATTGGCGAGACACAAGGAAGTGTCTCACTATTGGCGAGACACAAGGAAGTGTCTCACTATTGGCGAGACACAAGGAAGTGTCTCACTATTGGCGAGACACAAGGAAGTGTCTCACTATTGGCGAGACACAAGGAAGTGTCTCACTATTGGCGAGACACAAGGAAGTGTCTCACTATTGGCGAGACACAAGGAAGTGTCTCACTATTGGCGAGACACAAGGAAGTGTCTCACTATTGGCGAGACACAAGGAAGTGTCTCACTATTGGCGAGACACAAGGAAGTGTCTCACTATTGGCGAGACACAAGGAAGTGTCTCACTATTGGCGAGACACAAGGAAGTGTCTCACTATTGGCGAGACACAAGGAAGTGTCTCACTATTGGCGAGACACAAGGAAGTGTCTCACTATTGGCGAGACACAAGGAAGTGTCTCACTATTGGCGAGACACAAGGAAGTGTCTCACTATTGGCGAGACACAAGGAAGTGTCTCACTATTGGCGAGACACAAGGAAGTGTCTCACTATTGGCGAGACACAAGGAAGTGTCTCACTATTGGCGAGACACAAGGAAGTGTCTCACTATTGGCGAGACACAAGGAAGTGTCTCACTATTGGCGAGACACAAGGAAGTGTCTCACTATTGGCGAGACACAAGGAAGTGTCTCACTATTGGCGAGACACAAGGAAGTGTCTCACTATTGGCGAGACACAAGGAAGTGTCTCACTATTGGCGAGACACAAGGAAGTGTCTCACTATTGGCGAGACACAAGGAAGTGTCTCACTATTGGCGAGACACAAGGAAGTGTCTCACTATTGGCGAGACACAAGGAAGTGTCTCACTATTGGCGAGACACAAGGAAGTGTCTCACTATTGGCGAGACACAAGGAAGTGTCTCACTATTGGCGAGACACAAGGAAGTGTCTCACTATTGGCGAGACACAAGGAAGTGTCTCACTATTGGCGAGACACAAGGAAGTGTCTCACTATTGGCGAGACACAAGGAAGTGTCTCACTATTGGCGAGACACAAGGAAGTGTCTCACTATTGGCGAGACACAAGGAAGTGTCTCACTATTGGCGAGACACAAGGAAGTGTCTCACTATTGGCGAGACACAAGGAAGTGTCTCACTATTGGCGAGACACAAGGAAGTGTCTCACTATTGGCGAGACACAAGGAAGTGTCTCACTATTGGCGAGACACAAGGAAGTGTCTCACTATTGGCGAGACACAAGGAAGTGTCTCACTATTGGCGAGACACAAGGAAGTGTCTCACTATTGGCGAGACACAAGGAAGTGTCTCACTATTGGCGAGACACAAGGAAGTGTCTCACTATTGGCGAGACACAAGGAAGTGTCTCACTATTGGCGAGACACAAGGAAGTGTCTCACTATTGGCGAGACACAAGGAAGTGTCTCACTATTGGCGAGACACAAGGAAGTGTCTCACTATTGGCGAGACACAAGGAAGTGTCTCACTATTGGCGAGACACAAGGAAGTGTCTCACTATTGGCGAGACACAAGGAAGTGTCTCACTATTGGCGAGACACAAGGAAGTGTCTCACTATTGGCGAGACACAAGGAAGTGTCTCACTATTGGCGAGACACAAGGAAGTGTCTCACTATTGGCGAGACACAAGGAAGTGTCTCACTATTGGCGAGACACAAGGAAGTGTCTCACTATTGGCGAGACACAAGGAAGTGTCTCACTATTGGCGAGACACAAGGAAGTGTCTCACTATTGGCGAGACACAAGGAAGTGTCTCACTATTGGCGAGACACAAGGAAGTGTCTCACTATTGGCGAGACACAAGGAAGTGTCTCACTATTGGCGAGACACAAGGAAGTGTCTCACTATTGGCGAGACACAAGGAAGTGTCTCACTATTGGCGAGACACAAGGAAGTGTCTCACTATTGGCGAGACACAAGGAAGTGTCTCACTATTGGCGAGACACAAGGAAGTGTCTCACTATTGGCGAGACACAAGGAAGTGTCTCACTATTGGCGAGACACAAGGAAGTGTCTCACTATTGGCGAGACACAAGGAAGTGTCTCACTATTGGCGAGACACAAGGAAGTGTCTCACTATTAGCGACAATTGTGGTCGAGGATTGATATATGCGACAATTTTGGTCGAGGATTGATATATGTGTAGCAGGAGAGGAGATTTTCCAGCAAGTAGGTGAGCTGGGAGGTCTCTGCGAAATGGTCGGGGTTGGGAATCTCGACTATTTCAATAGCAGGTAGGCTGGAGAGTGAATGTTCAGGGCATTCCCGACCAAAATAGTCAGGGTTGGCAACCACGACCATTTTGGTCGGGGTTACAACGTTAGCAGATAAATGTTGAGCAGTAAATGGAAATTGTCTGAAAATGAGGTTGTGGCGTGCTCTGCAGGTGCACCAACAAGAAGTAAGGATAAGATGTAACCATAGCTGTCGATGTTGGTAGTTAGAGATGAAGGATCCATGGTTGTGAAGGATGAACTCAAAACTGCGGTTAGACAGATTGAGGTTCAGCTTGTGCAGATAGGGGCTCCAAGCTTCTTTTATCACCTCACATTCCCAAAATAGATGGGAGTCTGTCTTTGTAGCCTCATAACAGATGATGCATAAATGTGTTCCCAGTCCAGCCTTTGATAGCTAGGTTATGTTTGGTATGGAGTTTATGCTTGAAGAGTAGCCATGAGAAGATCCTGACCTTGCTAGGAAGAGAGTTGTGCCAAATGGTCCTGTATGCTACACATTTGATACCCCCTAAAGAAAGAGTACGATAGAGGGAGTTGACAGAGAACTGCCCTGAAGAATTGAAAGGTCATAGGACTTCGTCTTTAAGGAGGCAGTTGGGTCCACTGATGTTGACAAATAGGGTTTTCATGTCGTGAACTTTGCCTTCTCCTGGGGAGATATAGGCCTACGAATGAGAGGCCTCCAGAGCTATCGATTGGCAAGCATATAACCTTGAGATCTGATGCTAGCATTTTTAGATAGAGCCAAGTTGTAAGCTGAGGGGAACACTGAAGACAAGGAGCTGTGGTCAGTCCACTTGCCTTCCCAAAAATGTAAAGTATGACCATTATGCAGCTTCCATGGAACTAGGGACAATAAAGTCTGGCTGTTCAAGATTGTATCATGCTAGAATTTAGATGCAGTGGCCTTAGGTGGTGTACAATTGGTAAGAGGGGAAGAAGGATTGTGAGAACTGGAGATAATCTGACTAACTAAAGAGTCTTGTCTTAGGTATTTTCACATCCATTTAGAAAGCAGTGCTTCATTGAAAATAGAGAGGTTAATGATACCAAGGCCTCCTTCTTCTTTAGGTCTGCATACAGACTTATATTTGACAAGGGCTTTGCCTTTAGCAAAGGTGGCATTACACCCCCCCCCCCCACAAAAAAAAGGAAAATGCGTCTGATTTTGTCAATCTCTTTGATGAGCCATTGAGGTAGTTTAAAGAATGACAGGAAATAGAGTGGGGTGGAGGTGAGGACAGAGTTAATGAGAGTTAGTCTCCCTCCAATACTTAGTTGCTTACTTTTCCACATAGATAACTTCTTAGTGAGTTTGTCAATTACAGGTTGCCATTCAGCCCTAGAGAGAGAACCTTTTTTGAGGGGGATGCCTAAGTATATGAAGGGGGAGTGTCAAGTGTGCATTTGAGAAAGGAGGCAAATTGATTACCCCTGGTGGAGGATTTCCCAAAATAGAAAAGGCTGGCCTCAGAAAAGTTGATCCCCAGAATATGTAAAAGTTAGAGGGTGAAATTGTAAAATCTGTAATACATAAGGGTTATTTACATATATACCTCTTACATCATGAGTATTTACAAAGCGATTCTTCAAATCTCAGTATTTGCAAAATTACCACTCAAATCATCAACTTTGAAAAAAAAATATTTAAATCAATCAATCATCAACTTTGGCAGACTGATTTGTAACTGCAATATAAAAATTTTAAAAGCAGTTAAACTTTTACTCACCAAGATGACAATTTGATGGTTTTAGGCATTTTTTTACCGTAATTAATGATTTGAGGGTAGGGTCGCCCATTCGGCCACCGCCACCGCCTGTTCCCAGATCGACCGTCTAGTGCCCACCCGGACCGTGGAAAGCCCGGTTTCGGCCCGAGTCCCGATCGCCTCGGCGACGCCGCCACCGGACCCAGCCCGGCTAGGAAACTGGCCGGGCCGGGGTATCCGGGTCCGGGTCTGGCCTGGACCGAGGCTCGGCTCCGACGGCGAGAAATAGACCGGGCCGGTTAGGCCCGGCCCAGGGCTTAACGGTTAATTTTTTACCGTTAGACTTGGCGGCCCGGACCTGGCCCGGTCCAACGGTCAAAATATGGCTGTTGGACCAGGCAGTCCGGGCCGGGCCGGACCCGGCCTGGTCCAAACGGTCAAAAAAATGACCGTTGGACAGGGCGGCCTAGGCCCGGCCCGGATCCGGCCCGGTCTAATGGTCAGATTTCTAACCGTTGGACCGGCCGGGTCTAGGCCGGCCGGGACCCGGCCCGGTTCGAACAGCCATGATGGCCATTTTGGGGTATTTGACCAAAATACCCTAAAAACGGTAAAAAAAAGACCAAAATTTGAGGATATTTTAGTCATTTGGCTAGGGGGCTGCCTCTATAAATAGAGGGGGTTTTTATTTATTTTTCTCATCCAAAATTCATCTACTTCTCTCTAATACTCTCTTATGCTCTCTAATACTCTCTTATTCTCTCTTATACTCTCTAATTCTCTAATCAAATGGCTTCCTCCTCCGATCGTGAAGTGCAAGTTCCAACTCCCGACGCCGAAATGAGCCCTACTCCTACTACACCTACAGCTACTCCTCCTACTACCGATGTTGATCCCGAATCCGGTGGTGATGATTCCACACCTAGAGCTCCCAAAAGGCCCAAATCCGATGTGTGGAATTTTTTTGAAAAGATAGAAGTCACCAGGAATCAACACGGTAAACTTCTCATCCATAAGGCCAAATGTGCGCTGTGCGGCCATATTTTTCAAGCTCATCATAAGAGCGGAACCAACCACCTCAAACGCTATTTGGAAAAATAGAACAAAACACAAGGAGGAACGTCTCAAGGAGACATCCGCCAATCTCTACTCTCTCAATCATCCACCTCCGGTAGTCTCGGTTCCTGGAACTACGACGTAATTAAAGCCAGGAAATGCATCGTCAGGTTTATTATTCTTAAAAACCTTCTTTTTAAATTAGTAGAAGATGATGAATTTGAAGATATGATTACAGATGGTTTTTATCTTGCATTTTAAAAAATCTCGTCAATCTTGTCAACGTGATATTTTAAAATATTATCACGAGGAACAAACAAAAAAAATTTATTTTCAAGGCTTAAACTGTAAATTTTCTCTAACTTCTGATATTTGGACATCTAGAGCACAAACTGGTTATTTATGTATCACAGCACACTGGATTGATGATACTTGGCAAATGTTAAAAGAGTTGTTTCTTTTATTGCATTTGAAGATTCACACACTAGTGTTAATGTTGCAAATTTAAAATGGAAGAACTTTCTAAATTAGAAATTTCAAAAATATTTTCTCTTTCACTAGATAATGCAAGTAATAATAATGTAGTCAGAGATCATATTAAATCATCTTTGCTATTGTCATGTCGTGGTGATCTTTTCATATTAGATGCATGTGTCATATTATAAATTTAATCGTTCAAAGTGCATTTAACGAAATTAAACCCATGATAGAAAAAGTTAGGGTTATAGCTTATGCTCATAATGCTTCGAACAAAGACTTACAAGATGGAAATAATTTTATAAAAGAAAAATTTGAAACCAAAGTTAATTCCAAAAGATATTTACCACGGGTGGAATTTCACCTATGCAATGTTAAATGTAGCAATAGACTATAAAGAAATTATAAATGATTTTATTACTTTCTATGCTTCTAGTTCTAGCTCGGTAGTATGTATGGAATAACGATGATGAATGGATAGTTATATGTATTGTAAAAGAGATACTACAAGTTTTTTATGAAGCTACTATGATATTATCCGGTTGTTATTATCCAACTATTAATCAAGTTGCTTTACAAGTTTTAAGTATTCAAACTTTTTAACTAATTGTCATGGATAATTATTTTGGAAACATGATTTTCAAATCGAAAGTAAAATCAATAAGTATTTTAGATCTATTCCTATTATTTTTGGTTTGGGGGCTCTTACTGATCCATGCTTGAAGGATATTGGCCTTCAAAATTTGTTAAATTCTTTGTATGAGAACATGATAATATACACTGATGATGGTCAAACTGTTACTGCTCTTACTCATCATAACGCTATTAAATATTATTTTTAAAGATTATATGATGAGTATGCAGGTAGATATGGTGTAAGTACACATCAACCTACAGCTTCTACAAGTTCAAGATGGGGCAAAGGTAAGATTTTTGATAGGCAATTGATGATAGCGAGGCTAACTGGCAGTAGCCGTGGATCTGGATCCGGATCTAGATCATCATCAAGGAAAAATTCTGAAATTAAACAATATTTAGCTGCACCTTTAGTTAATTCTCAAAATAATGATTTCGATATTTTGCAATGGTGGAGAGTATATGGAACAGTTTGATATCCTATACTTTTCATCATGGCTCGTAACTTACTAACAGTGTAGGTTTCTACAGTAGCTTAGGAATCCGCCTTCAGCACATCAGGACGTTTGATCGACGACCACAGAATATCGCTAGATCCGTCTACCGTACAGGCGGTAATGTGCCTACAAAATTGGTGGAGGTCTGACAAGAGAACTCAAGACATCGATCGAATAGCTAGTATTGAAGATAGACTCAATGAGTTGACAATATGAGAAAGAGATAGAGAGTAGAAATTAGTTTGTAGTTTTTATTTCTTAGCTGTAAATTTGTGATAAATTATTTTGGAAAGAGTTGCAAATGACAGTGATATAGATGAGTAGATGCCAACCTAGTTGGGATGTATTAATCTATTGTGATGCGATGAATTCCAAAAAAAATTTGTAACTGTTAGTGATTAATAATAAAGATTTTAACATTTTAATTTCTATGATATTTATATTTGCAAATTGTATATTTATAAGTGATTAATAATATGATTGAATTTTTGTCCAAATTTCTATGATATTCATCTTTAATTTGTGACTCTTGAAATTTTCTTTTTTTTAAAAAAACCTAATTTTTAAGCAATTTAAAAAGAAAAAAATCGGTCGCTCTAAGATTCTGCCGTTTAACTGACCCTCCTGGTCCGGGTCCGAGCCACCCATTTTGCCCTGCCTGAACCCGGATTTCCAAACCGTGCCGGCCTGAATGGACAGCCCTATTTGAGGGATAGTTTCACAAATACTAAGGGTGTGTTTGGCTATTTTGTAAAATTGGGTCACGACTGAACCTGGCCCAATTTTGTGTTGTTTCTTATTTGTCAAAATTTTGGGCTAGACCTAGCCCCATTTTTTAAACCTAAATAGTGACACTAAACTAGTTTTCATTTGGACCAAGGGTCAAATGAAAATCATGAAGATAAACCCGGCCAGACCGCCCTCTCACCCAGAGTAATCACAACCACCCTCAGATTTAGGCCTTTACAAATACCCATGAAGTAAGGGGAATAACCCAATATATAAGAGCTATATTCAAGAGTTCTGACCCCATAAGGTTCCTGTCTCTCAGCCGCCGTGTTCTTGGCTCCGGCGATCTGGAGCACTCTGAACAGCTCATATCGTATTCCTAATCAGTTGGTTCTTTTTTTTTTTTTACACTTCTTGTTCCTGATAATATTGAACTATTGACAGCCTGTTTGGATGAAGGGTAAAGGAGGGGAAGGTAGGGGAAATTTGGGGTTTAACCTTGTTTGTGAGTTTTTTGAGGAGGGTAGAGGAGGAGAAGATGAGGGAATTTTGACTAAAAATCTTACCCCCCAAATTGGGGGGTAAAGAAGGAGAAGGGAATTTCCCTTCCGTCCCTTCCCTTAGTCATCTCCCAAACACACCCTTACTCCGAATCGGTTTCGGCTTCAGATTCGGTCACTGTGTATATTTATATTAGATTAGATTATCGCCCTCCTGTGTTGTCACAATAGAATGTCTGAAGAAGGAGATTGGGCGAATCATGTTCCCCCGGATGTGCTCCGTTGCATCGCCAGCCGTCTTCCCATCGCCGACTTCGTACGATTCTCCGCTGCGTGTAAGTCCTGGCACTCCGCCGCTGCTACGAGCCGTCATCTCGCCCCTCGCATGCCCTATCTCTTGATCCCCGGCAACGGATCTGACCAAGGATACGCCGAGCACTGCCACCTCCTCAACCTCGCCGACAGCCGCGTCCACCGCATCTCCATGCTGCCCGAGATCCGCGGCAAGCGGTTCGTCGGATCCCAAGACGGGTGGGTGATTATGCTTGACGTCTACTCCAACGTCAGCCTCCTCAACCCTCTAACCCGATCCATGATCCGCCTCCCTCCCATCACCACCCTCTCCCACATCGACCCCGTATATGATGAATCTGGATCTCTGGTTATGTACTCCTACCACATCGAAAGAATATGGAGCACCGTTGACCCCCCCGAGATCCGCACCCTGGAGGAATTCCTCGGCAACTCTATTCGCAAAGTCGTGCTTTCCTCCAGCCCGAGTTCCGGCGGTGACTACACGGTCGTCGCCATCTTCAACTTTTACGGGGTTGATATTGTTCATCAGGCCTGGCGATAACAGGTGGATCTTGCTCGAAGAGGATGAGAAGGACTGGTTCGAGGATGTCATATACTGCAACGGCAGGTTCCTCGCTGTCGCTAGGTCAGGTTACATTGTCGAACTGGATTTTGCCTCTAATCCTCCTCGTAAGATCTTGGTGGCCAAGGAGTTTGATGATAACGAGAAACAATACGACTTAAGGTAAAGTTTCTCGCCCTAATTGTTCATGACATAGTTGTGCCCGTCCTGCAATAAAATAACCCACTATTCACTCGGTTTCTGGTTAATAATAAGTCAATTAGTCCAAATATATGACGAGAGCGAAGATAGAGGGTTGCAGGCACGTCGACGATGCCCTTATCCAGTACCAGCTGCTCCCTCTCCTAATGGTGATAGATAATAGGAGCGTGTGTTGATTGTGAATATCGGTAATACCAGCTCACTTTCCTAAAGGTTCGAATCGGACTTACAAAGAAATTCTCTTTTCATCTTGGTTGAAAAGGAAGGGAGTTCTGCCACGTCTACACTCTTGATTTCGCCTAGCTGAATTCGGCTAGCAAAACACACTGTCATGTCTCTGCACAATAACTAGAGGCTCTTATAGAAATTCTGAACAAATTGAACATTAGGTCTGATGCCTTGTAAAAGTTAGTCACCCTGTTAACAAAACTAGTTACTTGCTTATGGGAGAAATTCGTTTGTCCGGAAATCAATTTCAAAGTATTGGCAACATCTCGAAGTTGATTAGTAGCTGAAAGTCCACACTTAATTACCCCATAGAAATTTAGTGACATATAAAATGTTCTGTCATGAACTTTAAGCACAATAAGAAGTTGTTAGCTAGACATAACGCTCTAGTTTCTGACAGCAATACCCCTACCTCTAAATTAAAATGCTGAAGACATCAACTAACAATTTGCTCAAATAACTTTGTAGATCCTCTAATGAGATATAATTTCAGGTACTTGGTGGTGGATTATGCGGGGGATTTGCTGCAAGTTTGTAGACGTGGAACATTCCCGGAGGAAGGGCTTTTTTACATAACTGACAGAATTCTAATCATGAAATTGGATCAAAACCAAAACATTTGGTCTCCTGTGAAGAACTTAGGCAAACAAATCCTTCTTCTTGGTAATTCCTATTCCGTAGCCCTCTCGGCTCAGGAGATCCCTGGGTTGAAGGAGAATTGTATCTACTTCACAGACGATGATCGAGAAATCGCTCATGATTCCAGAAACAATGAGATACGAGATGTTGTAATATTCAATGTAGAAGATGGCACCATACAACTTTGTATTCCTCCTCTAGACATTCAGCTCAAGTGGCCACCACCCGTTTGGGTTGCACCTACTCTACATTGAAACTAGCAAAAGCAAGAGTAAGTATATACTATTTTATGGTTCTCTATTTTTCTCTACTCTTTTTCTTTGAGAGTATTTCTATATGTTCTTTGTATGTTGGTTTATTTGTAGAGGGTTCCTAGTAGCATTGGTAGCTTTTTGAAAACATCATTTTCTCCACTTGTAAAGTAATCTTTTGCATCTTCTACTTAGGGCTAATTTGATATTTTTCTTAAGATGCTTCTGCTTATTTTTAAGAAGCAGTGAATGATGGTGTTTGGTAAAACATATTTTGCATGCTTATTGAAACTCTTATGGCTTTTAAGAGATGCTTTTGAAGTAATTTGAGAATATGCTTTAAAAGTAGCTTCTGTTTTTGTAGTTATAATAACAATGTACCTTTAGCTTTTGACATTATTATCATATCTATTCTTAAATTATCTTGCCTATTTTGATAGCCAAAGTTGTCGATTTTGTCATTTTCAATGATGATGGTCTTTAAGCATGATTTTACCGAACACGTTCTTTTGGAAGTAGCTTATGATAGATGATTACCAAACTGTTATTTTCAGTAGCTTCTATAAGTTGGTACTATAAGATGCTTATATAAGCAACTTATCATAGCTCTAGCAATACCAAACTAGTCCTTAATTCCTTGTGAAAAAACATAGAAGGCCGACATGTTTTCCATCAAGCAACTGGAAATGGTATTGCTTTGTAGTGCTTGTTATTAGTATGCCTTCCTCTTCTAATCATTTTGTTGTATTGGGTAGTTCTATTTATTTGCATGATTTAGTTGTGCCTTGGTATTCCGTATCGTATATCTTACTGATTGTACCTTTCTCTTCTCATTACTCTATAGTGTTTCTATATCACTGTCACTGTAATGATGTTTTGGTACTCCCCTTTGTGACATGTAAATCATTCTATAGTATTTGTCCCGTGTTGTTTCCTTCTATGTCGTGCCTTCTCGAATAGTACGTCCACTGTTATGAGATCAGTTTTCTTGCTTCTCTTTGTAGTATGGTAAGCTGAAGACGTCATTCTTGTTTCTTTTTTGATAGTTCAGGCCGCCTCTCACCTCAAAAGCTGATACCGCTGTTAAATTTGCTTCATGTAATTGGCTATTTGGTTATACATGTCGAGCTCCTATGACCTCTCTCTTTCCGGTCTATTGAGACATAGGTTATGTATCTTGAGCATTAGAAATTTGGCCTCGTGAAATGGACTAAGCATATTAAGATGGATCACCGTTCTATTTGACATTACAATCTAGCTCACAATTATGACCTTTATCATAATTCTCTCACTCTTCCATCGTATGTCTATCCTGCAATTTCATCATGTATAAGCAACCGATAAGTTTGACTGTTTTAAGAAGAATGTTCTCAACCAATTTCAAAGGCAAGTGATTCCTTGTGACGTGATTTATATGATGGCTAACGTGAGAAACATCAGAAACGACCATGCACGCTATGTGACTTAACGTGAGAGATATCATTGTCTGTTCTGTTATTTTTCTTCTTATTATTATTCTTCTTCTGCTGCTGCTGCTCCTCCTCCTCCTCCTCTCTCTCTCTCTCTCTCCCTCCCTCCCTCTCTCTCTCTCTCTCTCTCGTGTAACTTTATGCTTTTGTTGAGTCATAGTTTATCATTCAGATTTACAAAAAAAAAAAAGCCATATAAAAATGTGAGACTTGTACATCCAATCCAGACATGATTTTTTTTTTTTTTTTTTTGGGTCATTAAACAGGCTACTGAATTTGTTGAATTTGTTAGTAACTGTGCTTCAAGTTGGAGATTTCATCAAACAACTTGTGAGCATAAAGCATAATATAAAACAAATTGAATCAACAATTCTTGGTTTCTTATGTGCCTTCAGTTACATACAATTCAACATAATCCATATTAAATTACAAACAATAAAACATAGAATCCCTCATTTCATTAAAACTTCGATTACAATAGAGAATCTTACCCAAACTTACATATTACTTGCAACCTATTACTTGCAATAAATTACACAAGATGAGAATGGAAAGAATCAGAGGGAGGGAGGGAGGGAGAGATATTTGTGGGCCCAGGTTAAACTAACGGAGAAACTTACTCCATTTTCTTTTACTACTGTTTCCAATTTAATTTGCTCAAATCTCATCACACGTCAAACTAACGGAGGAACTTGACTAGCTTACTCGTACATATGTTTCATCTCAAGTATTTGTTTATCTGAAGAAAGCACTAGTACTTACTGTATTCTTTGGCAATTTTGACTTACCATGTACAAGTTCTGGTTGTTCAGATCCTGGCTTTGGTCCTTTATGGGATGGTGTTCTTACAAACTGCAGCGTTCATGAGATGTAAATGGACATAATATTTATTAGGGTTAATTGTGAATAGACCCTCTTGATCCCCGGCAACGGATCTGACCAAGGATACGCCGAGCACTGCCACCTCCTCAACCTCGCCGACAGCCGCGTCCACCGCATCTCCATGCTGCCCGAGATCCGCGGCAAGCGGTTCGTCGGATCCCAAGACGGGTGGGTGATTATGCTTGACGTCTACTCCAACGTCAGCCTCCTCAACCCTCTAACCCGATCCATGATCCGCCTCCCTCCCATCACCACCCTCTCCCACATCGACCCCGTATATGATGAATCTGGATCTCTGGTTATGTACTCCTACCACATCGAAAGAATATGGAGCACCGTTGACCCCCCCGAGATCCGCACCCTGGAGGAATTCCTCGGCAACTCTATTCGCAAAGTCGTGCTTTCCTCCAGCCCGAGTTCCGGCGGTGACTACACGGTCGTCGCCATCTTCAACTTTTACGGGGTTGATATTGTTCATCAGGCCTGGCGATAACAGGTGGATCTTGCTCGAAGAGGATGAGAAGGACTGGTTCGAGGATGTCATATACTGCAACGGCAGGTTCCTCGCTGTCGCTAGGTCAGGTTACATTGTCGAACTGGATTTTGCCTCTAATCCTCCTCGTAAGATCTTGGTGGCCAAGGAGTTTGATGATAACGAGAAACAATACGACTTAAGGTAAAGTTTTTCGCCCAAATTGTTCACGACATAGTTGAGCCCGTCCTGCAATAAAATAACTATTAAACTAACTCGCTATTCACTCGGTTTCTGGTCAATAGTAAGTCAATTAGTCCAAATATATGACGAGAGCGAAGATAGAGGGTTGCAGGCACTTCGACGATGCCCTTATCCAGTACCAGCTGCTCCCTCTCCTAATGGTGATAGATAATTGGAGCGTGTGTTGATTGTGAATATCGGTAATACCAGCTCACTTTCCTAAAGGTTCGAATCGGACGTACAAAGAAATTCTCTTTTCATCTTGGTTGAAAAGGAAGGGAGTTCTGCCACGTCTACACCCTTGATTTCGCCTAGCTGAATTCCGATAGCAAAACACACTGTCATGTCTCTGCACAATAACTAGAGGCTCTTATAGAAATTCTGAACAAATTGAACATTAGGTCTGATGCCTTGTAAAAGGTAGTCACCCTGTTAACAAAACTAGTTACTTGCTTATGGGAGAAATTCGTTTGTCCGGAAATCAATTTCAAAGTATTGGCAACATCTCGAAGTTGATTAGTAGCTGAAAGTCCACACTTAATTACCCCATAGAAATTTAGTGACATATAAAATGTTCTGTCATGAACTTTAAGCACAATAAGAAGTTGTTAGCTAGACATAACGCTCTAGTTTCTGACAGCAATACCCCTACCTCTAAATTAAAATGCTGAAGATATCAACTAACAATTTGCTCAAATAACTTTGTAGATCCTCTAATGAGATATAATTTCAGGTACTTGGTGGTGGATTATGCGGGGGATTTGCTGCAAGCTTGTAGACGTGGAACATTCCCGGAGGAAGGGCTTTTTTACATAACTGACAGAATTCTAATCATGATATTGGATCAAAACCAAAACATTTGGTCTCCCGTGAAGAACTTAGGCAAACAAAGCCTTTTTCTTGGTAATTCCTATTCTGTAGCCCTCTCGGCTCAGGAGATCCCTGGGTTGAAGGAGAATTGCATCTACTTCACAGACGATGATCGAGAAATCGCTCATGATTCCAGAAACAATGAGATACGAGATGTTGTAATATTCAATGTAGAAGATGGTACCATACAACTTTGTATTCCTCCTCTAGACATTCAGCTCAAGTGGCCACCACCCGTTTGGGTTGCACCTACTCTACATTGAAACTAGCAAAAGCAAGAGTAACTATATACTATTTTATGGTTCTCTATTTTTCTTTTCTCTTTTTCTTTGAGAGTATTTCTATATGTTCTTTGTATGTTGGTTTATTTGTAGAGGGTTCCTAGTAGCATTGGTAGCTTTTTGAAAACATCATTTTCTCCGCTTGTAAAGTAATCTTTTGCATCTTCTACTTAGGGCTAATTTGATATTTTTTCTTAAGATGCTTCTGCTTATTTTTAAGAAGCAGTGAATGATGGTGTTTGGTAAAACATATTATTGAAACTGTTATGGCTTTTAAGAGATGCTTTTGAAGTAATTTGAGAATATGCTTTAAAAGTAGCTTCTGTTTTTGTAGTTATAATAACAATGTACCTTTAGCTTTTGACATTATTATCATATCTATTCTTAAATTATCTTGCCTATTTTGATAGCCAAAGTTGTCTATTTTGTCATTTTCACTGATGATGGTCTTTAAGCATGATTTTACCGAACACGTTCTTTTTGGAAGTAGCTTATGATAGATGATTACCAAACTGTTATTTTCAGTAGCTTCTATAAGTTGGTACTATAAGCTGCTTATATAAGCAACTTATCATAGCTCTAGCAATACCAAACTAGTCCTTAATTCCTTGTGAAAAAACATAGAAGGCCGACATGTTTTCCATCAAGCAACTGGAGATGGTATTGCTTTGTAGTGCTTGTTATTAGTATGCCTTCCTCTTCTAATCATTTTGTTGTATTGGGTAGTTCTATTTATTTGCGTGATTTAGTTGTGCCTTGGTATTCCGTATCGTATATCTTACTGATTGTACCTTTCTCTGCTCATTACTCTATAGTGTTTCTATATCACTGTCACTGTAATGATGTTTTGGTACTCCCCTTTGTGACATGTAAATCATTCTATAGTATTTGTCCCGTGTTGTTTCCTTCTATGTCGTGCCTTCTCGAATAGTACGTCCAATGTTATGAGATCAGTTTTCTTGCTTCTCTTTGTAGTATGGTAAGCTGAAGACGTCATTCTTGTTTCTTATTTGATAGTTCAGGCCGCCTCTCACCTCAAAAGCTGATACCGCTGTTAAATTTGCTTCATGTAATTGGCTATTTGGTTATACATGTCGAGCTCCTATGACCTCTCTCTTTCCGGTCTATTGAGACATAGGTTATGTATCTTGAGCATTAGAAATTTGGCCTCGTGAAATGGACTAAGCATATTAAGATGGATCACCGTTCTATTTGACATTACAATCTAGCTCACAATTATGACCTTTATCATAATTCTCTCACTCTTCCATCGTATGTCTATCCTGCAATTTCATCATGTATAAGCAACCGATAAGTTTGACTGTTTTAAGAAGAATGTTCTCAACCAATTTCAAAGGCAAGTGATTCCTTGTGACGTGATTTATATGATGGCTAACGTGAGAAACATCAGAAACGACCATGCACGCTATGTGACTTAACGTGAGAGATATCATTGTCTGTTCTGTTATTTTTCTTCTTATTATTATTCTTCTTCTGCTGCTGCTGCTGCTCCTCCTCCTCCTCCTCTCTCTCTCTCTCTCTCCCTCCCTCCCTCTCTCTCTCTCTCTCTCTCGTGTAACTTTATGCTTTTGTTGAGTCATAGTTTATCATTCAGATTTACAAAAAAAAAAAAGCCATATAAAAATGTGAGACTTGTACATCCAATCCAGACATGATTTTTTTTTTTTTTTTTTGGGTCATTAAACAGGCTACTGAATTTGTTGAATTTGTTAGTAACTGTGCTTCAAGTTGGAGATTTCATCAAACAACTTGTGAGCATAAAGCATAATATAAAACAAATTGAATCAACAATTCTTGGTTTCTTATGTGCCTTCAGTTACATACAATTCAACATAATCCATATTAAATTACAAACAATAAAACATAGAATCCCTCATTTCATTAAAACTTCGATTACAATAGAGAATCTTACCCAAACTTACATATTACTTGCAACCTATTACTTGCAATAAATTACACAAGATGAGAATGGAAAGAATCAGAGGGAGGGAGGGAGGGAGAGATATTTGTGGGCCCAGGTTAAACTAACGGAGAAACTTACTCCATTTTCTTTTACTACTGTTTCCAATTTAATTTGCTCAAATCTCATCACACGTCAAACTAACGGAGGAACTTGACTAGCTTACTCGTACATATGTTTCATCTCAAGTATTTGTTTATCTGAAGAAAGCACTAGTACTTACTGTATTCTTTGGCAATTTTGACTTACCATGTACAAGTTCTGGTTGTTCAGATCCTGGCTTTGGTCCTTTATGGGATGGTGTTCTTACAAACTGCAGCGTTCATGAGATGTAAATGGACATAATATTTATTAGGGTTAATTGTGAATAGACCCTCTTTAGTATCACCCAATTGTGAATAAACCCATGTAGTTCTATTTTTGCGAATTTTGTACAAAATATTAGAAAATAATGATTTAAGCATTTGATTTAAAACTACATTATACCTAATCACTTAGAACAAATTTATAGTGATTTACAGCAAATATAACTACTTATGCTGTATACCAAATTGCCTAGATTCAAGTGAGTTTAAAAATTATTCGATGGAGTATTTGGGTCTAATAGTGATTTTGGAAGTGGATGGATTGAAAAATATATATGGGGGGTAAAACTTTGTGTTTATAGCTAAAAGAAACATGTTTGGAAGAGGGTGATTTTAAGAATAAACGCTGGCATAACTTTGAATGGAGTATTTGGGGCCAAAAATTAAGTGATTATAGAAGGGGATGAGTCTAAAAATAAATGAGGTGAAACCATAAGGTTCATAAGCAGCAGCAGCTGCAGCAGCAACAACAACAACAAAAATCTTTGTTATATAACAAAAATCTTTGTTATATATTTACTACGTATGAAAGTTAAAATGAGTTTTGTGTGCAAAATGTTGAAATGTAGTGGGATAAAAAGTGTAATTTATTGAAGTATTTCGAGTCTATGTATGATTTTAAAAGCGGGTAGGATTAAAAACAATAAGAATACAGTGATCTTTGAAGCGGGTGGTTAAAAAAAACCATTTTGGTTTTAGTGAAGGCTAAATGGCACTTAAATATCCTATTGTTTCATCATCTTTATGCTTAAAATATTCTAAGTTGTAAAAAGTAGTACTTTAACATTAACATCCTAAGTTGTATAAAAGTAGCACTTTAATACCATAAGTTATAAAAAATTGGCACGTTAGTACATTTTGTTAGTTGTTGTGGGAATATTACCATGTGATTAGCCCACGATATTTTTAAATTGTATTGGCCCTATTTATTGTCATATTTATCGTTATACCTACTCTCCATCTTTTTATTAAATTTCTATGGAGGGGTATTTTTGTCATAATGGATTTTTTAACAGTCGACAACTTAGGGTGTTTATGTGCTACTTTTTACAACGTAGTGTATTTTAGTGTAAAGGTGGTGAAACAATAAGGTATTTAAGTGTCATTTAGCCTTTAGTGAACTCAAAATAAATGTGGATAAAACGTAGAGTTTAAGCAAAAAAAAGGCCTCTCCTATGTACTTAATACATTCAGAAGTTACAAGGAGTTTACCCAACCTGTTGAAATAACAAATGAGATTACAATAAGGACCCCAAACATAATTCAGTTTTTTTATGTATGGTTTGAAAATAATGGAGATAAAGCAATTTTCGGAATGGGCAGGTACAGTACATCAAAGATAAAAAGGGATAAGCCTTTGGGCGTTTTGTGAATCAAACTTGGGACCTCTCATATTCAAAGCAATAATCGTACCACCAGGGACTTTGATTTTTGTTTTAAAATGTTTGGCATAAAAGAACCTAAGGGGGTGTTTGTTTCAAATCCCAAAAATTATGGATATGGATTTCACCATGGGATTTCAAATCCATAAATTTTTTATGATGTTTTGGGATTCCATAACTTTGTTTGTTTCATTAATATTTTGGGATCCCAAATACTAAAATTTGTAATGTTTGTTTGTTTCAAACTCAAATTCTAGCATTTCAATTTTAGAATTTGAAATCTTGAGTTGTAGCAAACAAAGTTATGGATTCAAAAGAATGTGAATACCCATTGGTGAGCTTACCTCCATAAATCAACAATAAGACTAGCATAACAGAGTTTATATATGCAAGGAAAGTCATGCATCGGTCTAATATTAATAAGCAAGAAATTAAGTGTCATATGCCAAACTATTTCAATCGACTTGACAAACTTAGAAATTCATTTAAGCGCATAATCAAACCACTCAAAACCAACCCAAATCCTATTTAGAAAAACCCTAATCACAAATCCAATCAATCGGATGTAGAAATTAGAGAGGATGGGTCCAAAAACCAAAGAGTCGAAAATTCTAGAATCGAATCGTCACAAATGCTTTTTGAATTTCACCGAACCAAATATAGCAGAAATGGAGGAGGCAGACTAAACCGTCAGTATTGATAAGGGATGAAGAATGATAATCACGTTTAATCAAAAAACAAATCGGCTGGAACCGAACACCGAACCATATAGCGTAGAAATGGAAGCTCATAAATTTGATAAGGGATGAAAATGATCTGAACAGTAAAAATGGCCAATGAGTAAAGGGAGAGGCTGAAATGGGAGCGGTGAGACTAGGTATGGACAATGATAATTTTGGGATCTCAGTTTTGGATCTCCGTTTGGGTTTTTCTTTGAGAATTGGGTATTTATGAGATCAGCCAAATCTCTCTGAGATTTGGTAAATCCAAAATCAATTACTATTTAATTGTTTTGGGATCTTATATCAAAAACAATTTTGAAACAAACATGAGTTAAGGAATTCTAAAACCCCAAAACCCACTTTTTCATCCATATCCCACCTATATCCCAAAAAATAGTTGAAACAAACACCCCCTAAATGAAACATCTCTTTTATTGTATCAGTTTTGAATTGTGTCCCGTTTGAGTTGCTCTCGAGAGGTATCTAGTAAGAAATTTATTAGTGTTTTTTATTTCAAACCTAGGCGACTCAATTTCTAAGTGTTTTTTTTAAAATGAAGTCACTGGTAATTAAACTGCTCTCGAGAGGTATCTAGTAAGAAATTTATTAGTTTTTTTTATTTCAAACCTAGGCAGCTCAATTTCTAAGTGTTTTTTTTAAATGAAGCCACTGGTAATTAAACCCAAGATCGTGGGAGTCATATTAAAACATTCTAACCATGCAAGGTACCCATGATGCTCAAGTGATGTTTGCTTTTGAACCCAGGTTTTTCACGGGCACATTAACACTCACACTTGATGTGCCTGGGACCGGCTTCTCACAGAGGTTCATGAGAAACCCCACTGTTCAGACTGTTTCATAAACTTCAAATGCTAATTGCTGTAACGGGCATCAATTATATCAATATCAAATAAATAAACTGGAATTATGGGGCTATATTAATAATGAGTATTGAGCCTTCTAAGACTTTAAGCCCGCCGATTCTAGTTAACAAGTTCAGGCAATCAAAACACTATTGAGTATACTTCCATCATATTGTGAAGATAATCAGTCTACAAATTGATTGGCAATTATGGGGGTTTGTGGAGTAAGAAATGTTTTTAGACTTTTGACTTTCCACATGAGCTTTCAAATCTATACTAGAGAGATGGTTCTTATTTTTCGTATGAGCAAGCCAGAACTGGCACTGTACGGTTCCAATAGTAAATATTGTAATCGAAATTTTAGTTAATAACGTGTTAATTGAGAAATATAATTCGATTTTCATGTTGTAGAAAAAGAAAATATCGCATTTGTTAACTTGAACCAAGCTAGTTGCAACAAATACTTTTGTATAGAGATCCTCTTCGATTAGGTGGTAATTGGAGAGGATCCAATTACATTAATTTTTACTTTTCCATTTCTATTTCAAGGGCTAGGATAAGGTCACGTAAAATTCCACTATTATCCAGAAAACTACTATTGTCTAAAAAATTACTTATGTTATAGTGAAAATTCCACGTGGATTCACCTTATCCCTTGAAATAGGAAGAGATGGTAACAATAGGGTAATTAGACTCTCTCCAATTATCACCTAATTAGAGAGAATCTGAATCACAATAAGAGGTAACACAGCAATAAAAACGCATTTCTTGGAAAGAAAGATGCAAATCCAGTGCAAGTAATCAGACAATGAATAAGTACTTGGATATACATTATCTACAACACGGTGTAAATATCCGAAGGATAGTTTAATGCTAATTTTCTGCAACAAATGCAATGTTTCTTTCCCTGTAACATCCCTGCAATTTAAAAGTTTATTTTTCTTTGCTTGATCAAAATCTAAAAGCGAGGCAAGATAAGGGAGAAAAACAATCATAAAAAGCCATATTATTCATCACATACTACCAAACCAGGTAGACAACATAAGGACACCTTCACAACAACTAACGAAGAACAGAGCTCACGCACTCGAACAAACCATAAAGCCCGAACCAAACTCATATCCTAATTTAGCAGGCCCAACGCTCCCAACATTGTTAATTTACCGGCCCATGATTAGTAGCTGGGCCGGAGCCCGAAGCCTCGGCATCACAGAAACCCCTAAGCACATCACCCTCCTCAGCAGTGAAGCCCAATGTTGTTAACATAGCATCAGCGGCCCAACACTTGTGCTCGATGACCCGAATGGCCCGACAACAGCTTGGACCGAGATATGTCTCACCATTGAGAAAAAAGATAACAACTTCACCACTGCACGATTTGAGCTCCATCAGTGAGTCCCAGCATTGGGCCGTTCCATCGGCCTGTAGCCGGGCGGCAAGCGGTTGTATGGGCCGGGCCCACACAGAGGAGGCTAGAAAGAGGAATGAGAGGATGAGGTATGATTGAATTTTTGCCATTTTGGGTAGAGATCGGAGTTTAGGTATGAGATTTGGTAGGGATTTGGTGCTAATTTATAGTGATACGTAGGAGGAGATGGATAGGTGTAACGTTTAGATTATGTGATTAGTGGTAATTAGTGAGAATTAAGAGAGGGGAGGTGAGGAGATTAGAGTTAGTATGTTTAGTTAAGTTCAATGCGTTATTTGGTCATTGATTAGAATTGCAATCGATTACTATTATAACTTTTAGTTTATGTTGGGGCTTGATGTGATGCTTTTATCATTTAGCTAACTTTAGTGAGACGAGTACTATAAAACAAGTCAACAACCACCACCGTATAATCAGCACTGGTTGCATTTATGGACTGAGAACATGCTGGGCTAAAATTACTCTTAGTACTATGGGCTTTCCTCATTGCGCGTTATAACACGCTTGGCCCAAATCCATACGCTCTCAATTCATTTATTATTTTGAGAATGGTTTTTTATTCTTTATTTATTATACTTTCACTTTCAGCAATCTTTTTGATACATTATTCCTTGGGTTAATTTTAGAAAACCCCATCAACTAGGGGTCGTCTCAAAACCCCCAGCTATTTTAACTCTAGAAAACCCTTCAATTATAGAGTTGTTGTAGATAACCCCCTCAACTTTCAAAATATTATTTATCCCCTCTACTTTTCTCAATTAATCCCTAAACTAATATAATTTAAATCTAAAAGAATAAATAATTTAAAATGACCACACTATCCCTAAGACATTAAATTTTTTATCATATTGTTCCTTTTAACTTTTTTAATTAAAAATAACTTTCATTTTATTTCCCCTCTTCTTATTCCTCCATCTTCATTGCTAGGTTTATGTGCAAATCTAATTTTTCTTTCTTTTTAAAACACTAAACTTCTTTTATTTTCCTTATCCATGCTTGTAATGTTTGAAACAATTGAAACTTTTAAAAAATTTGAAGATTAGTTTCCTCATCAAAACCCATCAATGAAGTCTAATATTTTGATTGGGTTGGGTTTTAAACTCACATGATTTTTTTCAACTAAGGGTATTTTAGTCATTGCATATTTCAAATTAATAATATTAGGGGTTATTTGAAAAAACTAGAAAGATAAATGGACTTTTGTGATACACCCTATATTCAAGGGGGTTTAGTCATATTTTGAAAGTTTAGGGCGTTATCTACAACACCATGTAAATATCCAAGGATAGTTTAATGCTAATTTTCGCAACAAATGCAATGTTTCTTTCCTGTAACATCCCTGCAATTTAAAAGTTTATTTTTCTTTGCTTGATCAAAATCTAAAAGCGAGGCAAGATAAGGAGAAAACAATCATAAAAGCCATATTATTCATCACATACTACCAAACCAGGTAGACAACATAAGGACACCTTCACAACAACTAACGAAGAACAGAGCTCACGCACTCGAACAAACCATAAAGCCCGAACCAAACTCATATCCTAATTTAGCAGGCCCAACGCTCCCAACATTGTTAATTTACCGGCCCATGATTAGTAGCTGGGCCGGAGCCCGAAGCCTCGGCATCACAGAAACCCCTAAGCACATCACCCTCCTCAGCAGTGAAGCCCAATGTTGTTAACATAGCATCAGCGGCCCAACACTTGTGCTCGATGACCCGAATGGCCCGACAACAGCTTGGACCGAGATATGTCTCACCATTGAGAAAAAAGATAACAACTTCACCACTGCACGATTTGAGCTCCATCAGTGAGTCCCAGCATTGGGCCGTTCCATCGGCCTGTAGCCGGGCGGCAAGCGGTTGTATGGGCCGGGCCCACACAGAGGAGGCTAGAAAGAGGAATGAGAGGATGAGGTATGATTGAATTTTTGCCATTTTGGGTAGAGATCGGAGTTTAGGTATGAGATTTGGTAGGGATTTGGTGCTAATTTATAGTGATACGTAGGAGGAGATGGATAGGTGTAACGTTTAGATTATGTGATTAGTGGTAATTAGTGAGAATTAAGAGAGGGGAGGTGAGGAGATTAGAGTTAGTATGTTTAGTTAAGTTCAATGCGTTATTTGGTCATTGATTAGAATTGCAATCGATTACTATTATAACTTTTAGTTTATGTTGGGGCTTGATGTGATGCTTTTATCATTTAGCTAACTTTAGTGAGACGAGTACTATAAAACAAGTCAACAACCACCACCGTATAATCAGCACTGGTTGCATTTATGGACTGAGAACATGCTGGGCTAAAATTACTCTTAGTACTATGGGCTTTCCTCATTGCGCGTTATAACACGCTTGGCCCAAATCCATACGCTCTCAATTCATTTATTATTTTGAGAATGGTTTTTTATTCTTTATTTATTATACTTTCACTTTCAGCAATCTTTTTGATACATTATTCCTTGGGTTAATTTTAGAAAACCCCCATCAACTAGGGGGTCGTCTCAGAAAACCCCCCTCAGCTATTTTAACTCTAGAAAACCCCTTCAATTATAGAGTTGTTGTAGATAACCCCCCTCAACTTTCAAAATATTATTTATCCCCCCTCTACTTTTCTCAATTAATCCCCTAAACTAATATAATTTAAATCTAAAAGAATAAATAATTTAAAATGACCACACTATCCCTAAGACATTAAATTTTTTATCATATTGTTCCTTTTAACTTTTTTAATTAAAAATAACTTTCATTTTATTTCCCCCCTCTTCTTATTCCTCCATCTTCATTGCTAGGTTTATGTGCAAATCTAATTTTTCTTTCTTTTTTAAAACACTAAACTTCTTTTATTTTCTGCTTATCCATGCTTGTAATGTTTGAAACAATTGAAACTTTTAAAAAAAATTTGAAGATTAGTTTCCTCATCAAAACCCATCGAATCAAGTCTAATATTTTGATTGGGTTGGGTTTTTAAACTCACATGATTTTTTTTCAACTAAGGGTATTTTAGTCATTGCATATTTCAAATTAATAATATTAGGGGGGTTATTTGAAAAAAACTAGAAAGATAAATGGACTTTTGTGATACACCCTATATTCAAGGGGGGTTTAGTCATATTTTGAAAGTTTAGGGGCGTTATCTACAACACCATCAAATTTAAGAGAGGGTTTCTAAAAATAAAATAGCTGAGAAGGACCTTCTGAGACAAGCCTCATGGTAGAGGGGGGTTTTCTAAAATTAACCTTTATTCCTTACACGAAACTAGTAGCATAGAGATACATAAAGTTCCCCAACCAAGGCATTTTAACCTTTATTCCTTACACGAAACTAGTAGCATAGAGATACATAAAGTTCGCCAACCAAGGCACATGTGAGTCTCCTCAAACGCATGTGATGTGATTGAGACCAGTGGCGGATCCAGGAATATTTTCATGGGGGGCAGATGACGAATATGTTTAAATTTTCATGGGCTTATCTATATTTGGCTCATTTGGACTTGGGTCAAGGGTGCAATATGTTAAATTTTGGGGGGGCAAAATATAATTTTTTAAGGGGGTCAAATGCAAAAATAAAAAGTTTAGGGGTGCCTTTGCCCACCCCCGGCACCACATGGATCCGCCACTGATTGAGACATAATAATATGTGAGGCCTTGTTCCCTTGTTTAAAGATTTATGTGATCTGATATGGGGTTGATCAATAACAGTGAAATATTATATAGAATTGAGTACAAAACAAAGGAGAAGGCAGATCCCTGTGTGGAACTAGCTAATGATACGTTGCCCTTAGAAGATGTCCTTACCTTACTATTTTTATTTTTTTATAAAGATGAAAACATGGGAGATATTATGACGTTCATAGCCCAAATTTCGAGTATTGTTCCTATCAGAACCGCCCGCATACGCGCGGGCGCGCGGGCGGTTCTGACGGTCCAAGTGCCCCCCAACTTAGTAGCGGTGATGGTTTTGAAAGGATGTGTAGTTCAAATTTCAGGTGTAGATGGTCGCAAATTTATCACATAAGTGACCATGTGAGATATCATCCAAGTTAGCTCATTTATGGTGTACACCTGCATTTTTGTCCCTTTACCTCTCATGTGGTGTTAGGCTAATTTTATTTTTCTAAATTTTATTTCTATAAAATAATAATAATAATTAAAACTAGACATTTTTCCACCATGCAATTATTTGCTAAACAAATTGAAGCAAGTGGAGCATTGTCGGAAATGTTATTAGATTTTCAAAAGAGAATGTCAATCAAAAGAATTAATGGTCACTAAAAGTCCTAACTTGATAATCTAGCCTGATATTGTTCAAAAATCTACAACTATATTTTAATTAAAAATTCCAATATCATACATGGAACAATTAGAATAATGACTTCATGTCTTTTTTTATTTCTTATATCCATATTTGCTCGGACCGACTTCTACCCTTCATCGTGTTAGTAACTATGGGAAGGAGAAATAAAAACAAATAAATTTTCTCTTCGGAAATTAAAGCAAGTTGGTGGTTAGCTACATTGATGTCTGTGGTCCATGGAGATGATGAACATGCAGTGTCCATGGCAGACGAGCAAAGTTGAATACTGTTATGAACAATGAGAAAACAATTAAGAAGAACTAACTTCGGAAAATGTTTTCAACGATTGCGGGTACTCTTGGGTGGGGCTAGTCAAATAGAACTCAAAATTAGAACTATGATAATTTGTGGGATAAAATTTTATAGTGTTAATCAACTAGAACTAAAATAAGAACAAAATTTTACAGTGTTAGTAAACTAGAACTCTAACAAAACTAGAACTAAGATATATAATTATACAAAAATATCCCACTTTTTTATTTTTCTATACAAAATGAGAGTTCTAGTTTCTCAAATTATCTCAAGTTTTAACTTGGAACTAGGTGGTAAAAAACTAAAACTCCTATTTATTTGATTGTTTTTTTTATATTTCTTCTTTTCTTTACTTCTTTCCTACTATGGTCATCACCATCATTAGACCATGCTGTCAGATCAGATCTCGTCTCCTCTTAGTCATCTCTGATTTTTTTCTTTTTTACCCAATATTATAATTATATAATTAATTTAAAAGTAAAGATTGTATCAATCCATAATTTATTGAATAATAAAATTGAGAGATGAGAGAAAGAGATCTCGGGAGCAAAAGGGAAGGAAAAGGTGAAAAACTTTTTAGACTTGTACTATAATAATAATTAAAAATAAAAAGCTACAACATATATTATAATAATAATTACCAATATCAGTCTAACCAAAAGTTATTTAATAGTAAATAACATTCTCAGAATAATTATCAATCAATAAGAGTAAGTTAAAAATACATAAATAGTATTTATATCCTCAAAATATATAAATATACACTTCATGATTATAAAAATTTATTCCACGTTATTTTATCAAAATATCCCGCTTCACAAAATTGTTCCTATTTATTCCACTAAAATATCCCACTAGCAAAAAATTATTCCACTTTAACAATTATCCTACTTTACAGGAAAATGTGCCGATTGACTAACACCCCCTTAAGGTATATTGACCTACATTGATTCTGCAACTCCAAACTCATTTGGATCTTTTCATATTAGCCCCTTACATTTTTCATATTCTGAAATTAATCCCTCACATTGTTGAAACCGCTAGGGCCCCAATTCTTAAGCTATTTAAAAACTAGTCCCTCAAATCATTGAATTTGCTATGAGGCTCCCCAATTCTCATAAATTGTTTAAAAATAATCCCTATAGTTGCTATATCTACTTTTGATTGAAGGAACTAATTTCGAAGTAACTCAAAATTTGGAGGATCTAATAGAAATTTTACTGATTTGCGGGGGGACGATTTTCAAATTATAATAAGAATTGAGAGACCTAATGCCAATTTCAATGATTTCAGGGACTACTTTTAATACGAAAGATGTAAAGGACTAATATCAAAAGAATACCATTTTTTAGGGTTAATTTTTAGAAAACCACCCTCAAGTACGGGAGTGTCGCAAAAAACCCCTAAACTACTTTGATTTGAGTAAAAATCTCTCTCAAAGTTGGAGGTGTTGTATATTACCACCCTCAACTTTGAAAAATTGAGAAACCGGTAAATTTTTCTCACTTAACCCCCATAACTAACATCTTTAAGTTGAACATGTCATGTTACAAGCGTGTGACTTAAAACGACCGAGATATTCTTCAACCATAAAAAAATTATCCTAGATTTTCACAGGGAGGAGGGAGGGAGAGGAAGAGGAAATGGCTCAGAGTCTCTTTTTATTGGTTAGAAGGTTTATTGAACTAATATAGGTTTTTCTCCAACAATATATTTAGGTCATTTCATATTTTGAGGTAACGGCGTCAGGGGTGTTATGAGAATAGTGTGAATATTAGGTTTTGTGAGACACTCCATAGTTGAAGGGGTTTTCTCAAATCAAAATCAAAATCAAAAGCACTATTAAATAGCAGTATTTTCTATGCTTGAACATTGGATCCCAAAGCCTCCCCCTGTCATGAGAATGAATGTATAGTCTACAGAAGGAGGGGGCACCTTTTTATGTTCATGTCCTGCTAAACCCCCCCTTGTCCCCTCAATGAGTAAAGCTTCGTATTTCTAGTGCTCATTGTTATATTAGGAAAATGATTCTTTAAGGTACCATGAAGCAACTATTAAGTTAAATTAATCTACATACTAATGCCACCCTACATTGAGATGAGGGAAAAACCATGTTATTAGTCAATTTATTCATCTTCAAGATACTTGTAACTAGTGCATGATGCATATATGAAACATTTAATTTGATTTGACCATGTTGTTATCTTGCAGCTGTCTAATTTGGATTTGTTGAAATATTATCTCATGCTTAATCCACACTCCATTCAAGCTCATGTCTCGATTCATCGATTCAGGACTCAAGAGTGGGACAAAGTTTGGGCTTTATCCGTCCATTGTGGTGAGGCTAAGTTCAAACGTATGAATACGTGATCTCACAATCAATCATAAGGAACCGACTCTTGATATCTAAGAGATAAGGAAGCATAAGCAACATTAATGTTGCCGCTATTATAAAAGACTTTTCTACTTATTTCTTCGATGAGTAGTGGCAATCAGACTATAAATCACAACCTATTTTATGCTACTAGAATAAAAAATATATGAGATTCTTAATGACTCATCAAAGTTAATAGTAATTCACAAAGAACTCTACATTCTAGTTCCTTGTAGTTGAACACAAGCAAAAATTTGTAATTTAGTGAGTATTGTCTTTCTTGTGTATGTGTAATGATTAGATTGTGGATAAAGAGATTATTTTGGGGTTGTTTAGATATGGTCTCGTAATTATTTTATATTTTCAATTTAGATCTTCAAATCATGGACATTGCTTCAAATATATTCCTCTATTAGCTTTTTTTCCTTCCAATTTCCTTATTCTTGTTGGGCTAGTGATTAATCCAACACTGTTGATTACCGTTTACCCTCCATTCATTCATTCTCGGTCAAATCACAAATTTCCATCTCCCTCTATGTATTTCAAAATGTGTTAGGATGAAGAGCATTTCTTTAGGGGCAAGTGGAGCGTTTGGATTTTACGAGTTTGAGTTTACAAACATGTTTGAGTTCAGACGTATTCTTCTCAATTCACATTGCGGCCTACGTAATTTAGAGTAACTTATATAAATTGAAGAGCTAAATAGCGATTTAGCGATTAAGGGGTCCAATTTAAGTATATGAAAAATTTAACGGATCAATATCAAAAAAATAAAATAAAATAAAACCCTTTTCCATTCAAGTTACCCAAGCTAACCTCAAAATGTTACTTAGCAAATAATGACCCCTAACAACAAAGAGGGGCCCAAGGAGTGTAGACTGTTAAGTAAAGCTAGGCATGAAACCAACACTCACTCAATTCTTATAATGACTCCACCCAATCCAACAGAGGGTAGACAATCTGTTTTGGTTAGTGCTGCTTCCAAATATTGTGGAGATCCCAATTGGGTCAGATCTCAATCCTTGTGCTTCCCATTTCCCAT
The DNA here is from genome assembly GCA_012295165.1 of Asparagus setaceus. Taxonomy (NCBI): domain Eukaryota; kingdom Viridiplantae; phylum Streptophyta; class Magnoliopsida; order Asparagales; family Asparagaceae; genus Asparagus; species Asparagus setaceus. The sequence continues at coordinate 77,356,618 of CM022702.1, forward strand.
ATGTAAATCAAAATCAAAATCAAAAGCACTATTAAATAGCAGTATTTTCTATGCTTGAACATTGGATCCCAAAGCCTCCCCCTGTCATGAGAATGAATGTATAGTCTACAGAAGGAGGGGGCACCTTTTTATGTTCATGTCCTGCTAAACCCCCCCTTGTCCCCTCAATGAGTAAAGCTTCGTATTTCTAGTGCTCATTGTTATATTAGGAAAATGATTCTTTAAGGTACCATGAAGCAACTATTAAGTTAAATTAATCTACATACTAATGCCACCCTACATTGAGATGAGGGAAAAACCATGTTATTAGTCAATTTATTCATCTTCAAGATACTTGTAACTAGTGCATGATGCATATATGAAACATTTAATTTGATTTGACCATGTTGTTATCTTGCAGCTGTCTAATTTGGATTAGTTGAAATATTATCTCATGCTTAATCCACACTCCATTCAAGCTCATGTCTCGATTCATCGATTCAGGACTCAAGAGTGGGACAAAGTTTGGGCTTTATCCGTCCATTGTGGTGAGGCTAAGTTCAAACGTATGAATACGTGATCTCACAATCAATCATAAGGAACCGACTCTTGATATCTAAGAGATAAGGAAGCATAAGCAACATTAATGTTGCTGCTATTATAAAAGACTTTTCTACTTATTTCTTCGATGAGTAGTGGCAATCAGACTATAAATAACAACCTATTTTATGCTACTAGAATAAAAAATATATGAGATTCTTAATGACTCATCAAAGTTAATAGTAATTCACAAAGAACTCTACATTCTAGTTCCTTGTAGTTGAACACAAGCAAAAATTTGTAATTTAGTGAGTATTGTCTTTCTTGTGTATGTGTAATGATTAGATTGTGGATAAAGAGATTATTTTGGGGTTGTTTAGATATGGTCTCGTAATTATTTTATATTTTCAATTTAGATCTTCAAATCATGGACATTGCTTCAAATATATTCCTCTATTAGCTTTTTTTTCCTTCCAATTTCCTTATTCTTGTTGGGCTAGTGATTAATCCAACACTGTTGATTACCGTTTTACCCTCCATTCATTCATTCTCGGTCAAATCACAAATTTCCATCTCCCTCTATGTATTTCGAAAATGTGTTAGGATGAAGAGCATTTCTTTAGGGGGCAAGTGGAGCGTTTGGATTTTACACGAGTTTGAGTTTACAAACATGTTTGAGTTCAGACGTATTCTTCTCAATTTACATTGCGGCCTACGTAATTTAGAGTAACTTATATAAATTGAAGAGCTAAATAGCGATTTAGCGATTAAGGGGTCCAATTTAAGTATATGAAAAATTTAACGGATCAATATCAAATAAAATAAAATAAAATAAAAACCCTTTTCCATTCAAGTTACCCAAGCTAACCTCAAAAATGTTACTTAGCAAATAATGACCCCTAACAACAAAGAGGGGCCCAAGGAGTGTAGACTGTTAAGTAAAGCTAGGCATGAAACCAACACTCACTCAATTCTTATAATGACTCCACCCAATCCAACAGAGGGTAGACAATCTGTTTTGGTTAGTGCTGCTTCCAAATATTGTGGAGATCCCAATTGGGTCAGATCTCAATCCTTGTGCTTCCCATTTCCCATATGTAAATCAAAATCAAATCGAACTTTGTACAGTGACATGTTACTCTACTAAAACTTAATTAAGAGTGGCTTACAAGGGAAAAAGGCCATCTAATTACTTGTTTAATACTCTCTTAAGATATCCTAACGGCATCATTTTAAAATTTCCTTTTTGACCGTTTATAATCTTTCTACTGGCGGAAATCTCAACAGAAAGAAAAGAAAAGAAAAGAAATAATTAAAAAAAACCCATCTGGGTTCTGTTCAGTTTTTTTTTTTTTTTTTTCACTTTGGCCAGTGGTTTTGTGAGAACAGGGAGTTCAAAGGTCTGGGTTTTGTTTTTAATTGAGGGGGGCAGCTGAAGACAAAAGGCCAGTTCCAAAGCCATAACTGTTACTTCTTTGGGAGAGCAGGAGGTGTCACTGACATGATTCCTCTCTCTTTCGGGCTATGAAATTGAACATCAAGTCACTTGGATTCTTGTTTTGATGCTGGGTTTTTGACTGAGAGCACTGAGAGCTAGTTTCTTAGAAATTTTGAGGAGGGTGCTCTTCAATTCTGATTTTTTTTTCTTTTTCTGATCTTTTTTTGGTTTAGTCACTGGGGAGTCCAGATCTTTGAGTCATATGAAGAGATCTACAGCTGTAAGCCTCTGCTCTGCTCTGCTCTGCCTGCTCTTTAGATTCTCTTTCTTTCATTATAATTTGCTACTTTATTCATTGTAATTTTTTTGTTTTGGATACTAATTTTTGTTGCTTAGCCAGCAGTGGAGTGAACAAAATTATTGATTAAGATAGTGCTTTTTTTGGGGGTGGGTAAACTTTTCAATTGTCTTCTTCTTCTTCTTCATACAGCTATAAAATCTAAGATGATAATGTAGAAATGGGCTCTGATAATTTCAAGTTTTTTTTTTCTTTTTTGTTGGTTTCTAGACATTAAGGGTTCCCTATTTTCTTGTTTAAGTTTTCTTATTTAGAATTCAAATTGTGCTCCTTGAGTGTTGAGAATCAATTTTCTTTTGATGGGTAAAGGATTAATTCCCTTCTTCTCTCTATCGTACTTAGCACTAATAAAGAAGTGAATTTTGGGCATTTCAAGATTATTTCAGTCTTAGATCTTAATGGGTGTCCTATTTACTTTTTCCCATTTACAAGAAAACATTGCTTAGAGTCTTGGATATAAACTAATTTTTTTCCTCTCAGTTATTTGAAGTTGCTCTACTTCTAGCATTGATTGGTGAAGCCCCATGGGCAGCAGCCTCACACAAATATGATTGCAAGAGCACGAAATCAAAGTTATATCGTCCACACAGCGTCTCAGTAACTGAGTTTGGAGCTGTAGGAGACGGCGTGACTCTCAACACTAAGGCCTTTGAGAATGCTATCTTCTACCTCAACTCATTTGCCGATAAGGGCGGGGCCCAGCTCTTTGTTCCGGCTGGAAGGTGGTTGACGGGTAGTTTTATGCTCATCAGCCACCTCACATTGTCCTTGGATAAGGATGCAGTGATTCTTGGATCCACTGTGAGCTTCACTTGATCTTTGTTATTTAGGGATACTTTTTTTTTTATTTTAAAGTACTTAGTTCATATATCTGTCAATTCTATTGTTTAACTTGAGTAGATGTTATGGAGTAATTTAGGGATGTCGAATCAAATTTCTGGATGAATTTAGTATATCTTTGTTATGATGCAATAAGCATGACTTACTAAGGGATATGTCACTCTCGAAATACCACATGAGAAGGAAAACATAAGCACGTAAATACGTCGTAGTTATGTGACATATAGTTTTATCTAACATAAGAAGTGTAAAGAAACGAATAAAGACCTAAAATTTCGGGTTAATTGCTGATAGACAACCTATAGTGTTGCTCGTTTGAACTCACTACCCCGCTAGTTTTATATTTGCAGATACCCCTCGAGTGATTTTTTTTAATCTTTTACCCTCATGGTGCCTATTTCTCAGAAAACATATTTTCTTTTTCTCTGAGCATAAAGAGTCAAAAAAATTTCACATCAGCCAAATGAAACTAGAGGGGAACTAAATTCAAGACAACAATACAATAGAGGGGCCTATCCTCAATTAACTCTAAAATTTAATAAGAGACCAGTAGCACACTACACATTCAAATTCTACAAACAACACTGAGACTGAAAACTAATCATCTTTTAACAAGTACATCTTTCTTGCAAACTAGACTAGAAATGCTATAAATAACTTAGCAACCTGTATTTATTGATTGCCACTTGAACTTATTTATTTATAAAGAAGATGGACGAGATGGAACAACCTAAACCAAATTAAAGGCTTGAATACCAATTAATTTCTTAGTTCGAAACATAACTGATGCATCCCGGATTATATCTGATCTGATACATCTTGGATCCCATATAAGTTTCGGAGACATATTTGGGGTATACAACACGTATCCGAGTAACATAATTTTGGTACCTGATACATATCCGACATAGAACTACTACATTCCCAAGTACTATAGGTTTTGCACATGACTAACATTTTTTTGATAATTTTTCCCCTTTCTTTTTGTATTTCCCTCTCTAGGATCCTTCTCATTGGCCAGTCATTGATCCACTGCCTTCATATGGACGCGGTCGAGAGCTACCTGGTGCAAGACACCAGAGCCTCATTCATGGATATAATTTGACAGACGTTGTAATAACAGGTTTGATTACATATCATACTCTCTATACTAAGATTACTCATCAATTCATAATAAACTGAAGATTTCTAAGTGATTTCGGTACCTTTTCTTATACAGGCAGCAACGGAACCATTGATGGTCAAGGGAGTTTTTGGTGGGATTCATTCAATAATAAGACTCTGGATTATACACGGCCTCATCTAGTTGAATTTATGTATTCAACTGGGGTTGTCATCTTAAATCTTACTTTCGTAAACTCACCCTTTTGGGCGATTCACCCTGTATATTGCAGGTTAGTTAGCTACATATTCTGGTTCTGTTCTCTTGTTACCTTTATAATTTGAGAATGTTTTTTCTTGAATGAACAGCCAAGTGTTCATCAAGAATGTGACTATCCTGGCCCCTCCTGATTCACCAAACACTGATGCAATTGATCCAGGTAAAGATCAGTAAGTTTTGAAAATTAATTTGTTAAAATTTAAAAAGAACTATCTCATGTTAATGTTTCCAACATCAAACAAAGGATTTTTTTAAGTGTTTCCTGAATAGTTTCATTCTTATGTCCAAATATTTGGCGAGAAAATGAAGGATCTATGTCATATTATTATATGCTTCTTGTTGTTTATTTATAGTGTCTACTAATGGAATGTCATAATATATTTCTACTAAAATAAATGATATATCAACTTGCATTATCTGGAGAAGGCAATTATATATATATATATATATATATATATATATATATATATATATATATAGCAAGGCTCCTATAAACTTAAGTTGATAGGGAGGAGTGTCGACCAACTTTTATATCCATTGATCTTGCCTTGAGATGCGTGAAATCAAGATGCACACAAATCTCAAAGTGGGCTTTATATCTTTCACGGATCCCAATGCAACATCAATGGATAGAAAAGTTGGTGGATGACTATTCCCTATCAACTTAAGTTTATAGGAGCCTTGCTATATATATATATAGATATAAAGTTAGGAATATAAGTGCCTAATTTCTTTATTGCAAAAGTGAACTGTGTGCAAATTTGATTTCAAGATAAAAGAATTATTTGAGTTTCATGTAGCTATTATCTCTATCTGGTATCTGGAACAAGATCCTTAGAGAAATTTATACATTTATTTGAAAAGGCTGCTACCTCAGGTGGAAAACTCTTTCCTCAGTAAATTGAATGACTTGTAGATTCCAATTGATACATCTAGCTTTAATGATCAACAACTTCATAAGAGATAGCTCCATTTGATTATCACGGTCCATTAAATTCAGAATCGTTGCTTAATGATTTTAATCCTGAACTTTGAGACTTGATAGAAATCACGATTAATTAGGACATGCAGAAATCATGAGTCAGCTGAAAGTTCTTTCACATTACCACCATGAACTACTTATAATACTTACAAGTTGGTCTGGCAACCTCTTTTATGTCCGTGACATGATCATTTAAGGAGTATTTCAGAGAAACGTACTTGATCTCAATATTATGTGTTTGCTTATACCTTACCATTCTATAAGACATGCATGCAAATTAAAAGTTTTTCTGGTCGTACCTAAACTTTCACCCCTCCACAGTTTTATTTCAGGCTAAATTTCAGAAAATCCCCAAGCAGTTTGCCCCATTTTTATATTTCCCTCAATAAGTTTGGAAATGTCACTCGACTCCCAAAAAAACCTCACATAACCCCCAAAAGGGGTTTTGAAAATAGATTCAGAAAACTGGAGTTTTGGGGAATTAAATGACATTTCCAAACTTTTGGTAGTTATCTCAAAATGATCCTACCTTGTCGGGTCTTTCTGAAATCTACCCTTTATTTTATGGAAATTTTCAAAACCATTCTACTAAAACTACAAAACTCCTTACTATCAGACTCTTCTAACAACATCTGCATAGAGGACTGCTACATCAGCACAGGCGATGACCTAATAGTCATAAAGAGTGGATGGGATGAATATGGAATTTCCTTTGCTCGACCAAGCTACAACATCAGCATCTGTCGCATAACCGGAGAAACAAAATCAGGCGCAGCTATTGCCTTTGGCAGTGAGATGTCTGGTGGTATATCAAATGTTAATGCTGAAGACATCCATATCTTCAATTCAAAGCATGGCATCAGAATAAAAACTTCTAAAGGGCGAGGTGGCTATGTTCGAGACATCTATATATCTAATATAACAATGAAAGATGTCGATATAGCTATCAGGATCCAAGGCCATTATGGTGAGCACCCAGATGATAAGTATGACCCAGACGCTCTTCCGATTATAAATAGAATAACCATCAAAGATGTTATCGGTGAAAATATAAGAGTTGCGGGTGTATTGGAAGGAATCCAAGGGGATGAATTCACCAACATTTGTCTCTCCAATATCGTTCTCAATGTAACTAAGAATGATTGGTGGAAGTGCTCATATATCAATGGTTATTCAAACAAGGTGTCTCCTGAGTTGTGTGAGCCTCTGAAAGAACTACCAGATGATTCATCGCCGTGCTATCAAAATGATAATTTGAGGCCTCAAAAATCTGATGCGATCCGATTGGTTAGTCCTTTGGAATACATTGGCATCATGGGAGCTTGAGCTTGGCTCTACAGATGTGTGAGTTCAAAGACAGAAAATATAAATTCCCATTGAGAGATGTGTGTATTTTGTCCAAATATGTTTAATTCTTGCCATTTTTTTTCTGAATATATGTTGTTTTTTCTTGCAATTGTGGGAATTGGTAAGTGCTTCCTTGGCATAATAAGCTAAAAAAAAAGTTTCAAGTCCGCTGTAAATTCTTGTAAACAAGCAAAATAATGCTGAAAGTGTCTTCTTTAAGAAAAGAAGTTGCCCATTTACTTAAGTAATGGCTTACAGATTATTTGCAGCAATTAAATTTGTTTGATTTCTCTTGAAGCCCGTTCTTAATGGTGTTGGATAGTTGCATTTGTTTATAGTGGTACATTTGCTGGACATTTGGTATATTTCTAAATCGATCTTTTCTTCCCTCCATTTATTGTATTCTTCAAAGAGTTGAATCGTCCTAGTTTATGTAAAATTCTGTGTATTCAACTCCAAAGGGTGCTCAATGTAAGTTATTTTTCTTTCACTGCATGTCTCAATCTAGGACAGGGAGAACTATGTTATTGATACACAGCAGTCAGCATGAACTACTGCAGGTTTCAACAAAATGAAAGAGTAACAGAACTTATCCCCGTCAGAATACGGTTATGCCAAAATAATTTCTGTAGTATTCCCAAACGTATAACTAGAAATAATTACCAGCAATGCTAATTTGTCGAGTATTCAATATAGGAAACATGATAGACCCACAGAACCCAGTTGCATGTGCATGTAACAGGCTCAACCAGTAAGAGATGTCACAAAATGGTAACTGATATAAACTGTTTCAAATGACTGAAGCAAATCAGGGATAAGTTCATGGATATCATTTGCATAACCCGCATAATCAGTCAAATTGTATGCAATACATCATTATCGTCAGAATCACTTCGTTTCGGGATAAAGCCAACCAAAATGGTTTTGTGACACTAACAGATGGGGATAACAAAATGCATAGCTCCATCAATCAATTCTAAAATCTGAGAGTTGTAAGAAAAAGAATGCAATCACTTTAGGTCGTCATAAGCAGCGATGTTCTGAGGTTCACATTCTGGACTAAAGAGGTGCACCAGCAAGGCCGAGCTTGAGCTCACTGAAATTGCTCCACATGAAGCCCATCTGAGACTTCTTGGAATAGTAATTCTTGGACCTGTATTAGATCACAAAATTCGGATTAATTGGGAGAAAGTTTCTGAGCTCGAAATCTCAATTAATAAAGAAAGATGGCAGCATTTGATATTGACAGGTGATACATATAAATTTTAACTGCAACATGTAACTTACTCAGAATGTATATTTTAGCTGAGAAAATTGTGAAACTTAAAACTCAGCAACAAGTCAACAACCCACCCCAAAAAGTTCAATAAAAATAAAAGATTCATGCAAGGATCTGTACAGCTTGAAACTGTTTACTTCTGCACAGATCATATAATTTGATTCTTAGAGTCTAAAGTTGGTATTCAGACAGTATGGTGAATCATCAAACCACAACCCTAAAGCAAAGCGGAAAATGGAAAGTGCAACTCGAGCTGCTACTTTATCTGAATCAAGTCACGATCATGGGAGAAAAGAATGCAGGGTTTGCCTTAAGAAAGTCTTCAGAAGTAAATTCACTGACTTTTTGAAAAAAAAATTATGGTTCATAAATCCTGAATTTAGAACACACAATACACGTGTTATGAATAGATGCATGAGAAACATTATGAACTAGGGAAATTGTTCCACCTTCTACAAACTTTCACCATATAGTGCCCCTTAGGGGCACCCTCCTCCCCAGCGGCACAACCAAAACACAGTCTCACACACACTCACACACTCTTAAAACATATTGAATCTACACATTATATTTGTTGAATATCAAATTTAACATTTTTCTATTCTCTCTTCTTTTATCGCTCTCTCTCCCCCTATATTACCTGGGTACTTCTTATTTGAAGCCATACTCGTACCGGACACGTGTCCATACCCGTACCCATACCCAAACTCCTTGGAACCTCCTTGCATATAAGCATACATCTATTCGGGCATGTGCTCAATTATACCATACATGTTTAAATTTAAAATAGTTGTCATACATTTTTTAGGCATACATCCTACAATTCACATACACTTCTTGAAAGTTGTTGGACATAGGTCATGTTCCAAATTATGAATTTGAAGGGTCATTTGGATGTCTAGTTCAAAGACTAGTGATTTTCCAATTTATAATCCACATTATAAAAGAAACATAAAAGGTTATAGGAAATTTAATTCTCATTCTTATTCCCATATAAATTATTAATTCCAATATATAATATATGTGTATATAAATAATTATATAGTCGTGTCCCCGTACCCTACCTTTTACAAATTTTCCGTGTCCCGTACCCGTACCAGTATTCGTACCTGTACCTGTACCTATGCAACATAGCTCTCCCCTTTATTCTCTTCACTCTCGCCTCCCCCCTTAATCCCTCATCCGCCTTCCCCATCAATCTTCCCTCAAACTGTTGATCAGATCTGAATCCAAATTTGTAAACATATAGGGGTACAGTCATATGCCGATCGACCAGAAGTACTAGATTATTAACCAGGCATCATAATACCAGAATACCGTTTATGACTGAGTTTCTTTCCAGTCTCATTTTGGTGGCAATAGAGAGGAATTTATTGTCACTCGACAAGGATCACAAGGCTTCTTCAGTTGAGATTGTTACCTAAGAGGTTGATTGAGACATTGATGTTGGTGTCTTAATAATTCAGAGAAATCAATGAGTTCAACTCTGAGATCTTGCCAATGACATTGTTGATCTAGACGAGACTGGAGAAATCACAGCAGGGTGAAGAGGTGGATGGATGAGTTAGTGGGAGGTAAGAGAAAAAGAGAGAAGAGGAAAAGAAAGACAAAATAGTACTAATATTTTTAAACATTTAAGCGATAAAAAGAGGATAAAGAAAAGCTTTCAAGAAGGTAGAGCGACATTACATTTGACAGGTCAATTTCCAGAGGATCACATGTTTCTAAATGTATAGGAGGTGTTAGCCCTTTTTCTCTTCTAGAAAATAGTGTGATCAATACTAAATTTACGAATAAAAAAAGCACAATGCTAGCTAAGTACCAGCTGTTGCAGTTGTTTTAGAGCCACAGTATCAAGTATGTCAAGGCCTATATCTGAATGGCCAAACATATTTATATCCAAAAACATGGTTTAGTGCATATAATGCATGTAGATTAAGCCTATTTTGCATGGCATTACGACAGAACATGATTGCTAATAAATGTGATATTATATGCTTTTCCTAAATCAACATAAGAAGGATTGAAATCAGAGGTAGAAAAATGGAAAAAACATAAAGGACAATAGACAATCAAACACATGCTACTTCAATGAACCATGTGGCTAGTTCCATCTTAGGTAACTACTAGAGAGTAGGAAAATGTCAATGCTACAACTGAACTATGCGTACCTTAACAACTAATAAGTCCTAAAGACCTAACAATGGTTACAACAAGACTTCGGTACGTCCAAGTATGACAGAAAACAGCAAGGCCGTCCTTATAAAATGCTAGGGGGTCAAAAAGAGGGAAACTAAAACTATAACCACCCACTTCCAGCAATTCATGACTGATATGTGGCTAAAGGGCAATATAACCATCCACAAGGGCTGGCTTTCTATTAGCCTAGTCCCCGTCGAACATTGAGATACTAATGTCGCAACCTTGGCTTTATGCTATCATTATTCCTGAGTGGACACTCCAACATCAAAATCACCACTCTCATTAAATGGCACAATTCCAATTGGAAGGCAATTATAAGAGATACCTTTCAGAAGGGGGTAATCCAAATATGTAACAAGTCATGTCAAAGTTACCCATATAGCCTATGTGTCAATAAGAACCAAAAATAGGATTGTGCACAATATTTGTAAGTTTATATACTAGTCAAGACACTAAGATGCTCTTCTAGAGAATTCAGCAACATCAAACAGTCACTGGAGGAGGTTTACTTTCTGCTGAGCATTTTATCAAACACTTGGGGCGTCAACAAACAATTCAGTTTAAGAGGGAGAAGGAGATACCGTAATGGAGTCTGCAGAGGACCCAGAAAGCGAGACCGCCGCCGACGGTGAAGATACCGGCGGTGTGGCGCATGAGCCTGGAGCAGGGCTTGCAGTCGGATCTCATCAGCTCCCCTTCCGACCACCCAAACGCCCTTCTCAACGCCATCCTCTTCCTATTTCTTGTGCTCACCAACACCGTGAAGGAAATGAGAGAGAGAGAGAGAGAGAGACTTGCAGCTGTCTATCTATAGACCTCCAAAGTCCGAACCCAAGCGAATTACGTTCGGGTTGCAGCCCGTTTCAGTTTTAACCCTCGTGTACATTATTTGTTTTCCGATTTACTCCCTTGCATCTTTCATATTTCGAAATTGGTCCGTCAAATAAATAAAATTGCTCTTAGGTACCCGATTTTTAAGCAGTTTCAAAAGCAGTTCCTTGCATCATTGAAATTGTCAACAGTTTGTTTTGATTTAATCCCTCCAATTGCTAATTCTAGTCTCGGTTAAAGGGACTAACTTCAAATAACTTAAGAACTACGGGGCCTATAGTAACTTCACTGGTTTGAGGGTCTAATTTCAAAATATGAAACGTTTAAAGGACTAATATGAAAGAAAACCTTTTCATACAATTGATCAAATAAATTGTTCGTTACCAGGCTGAAAATAAAAAATGCAAGCCTTATCACATTTGTAATGCAAAGAACGAAGATCAATTAGTTCCTCAATTCTTACTGTCACTTAATGTTAACACGTCTTTTTGAGCTAATAAACAAATGTATACTATCATACAAGGATAAATAACGAGAAGCGTAGTACAGATAATTCCATGGTACATTTTTCACCTTGGTTTAGTAATCTATTTTTATTATCCATAAGTAATCGAGAAAAGAAGAGAATACGTACGCATTGTCGTCTGACATTCTTCAAGCATTCAGTTGCAGATTGGGATGTCTCCTGCAGATTGTTGGAAAATTTCTTTCCATTCACCAATATACACCGCAGATTTAGAAGAGCAGACATGAGAACAGAACTGTCGCTGACAGTGGACGTTAGAGGAGTAAAAATAATACAACGATAAAAGAAGTTTGCATTAGATGATTGCAGAAGAGACAATAAAAAAAGTGACACAGTTTGATGCACTCGGAGCATATTTCGTAGTCATTCAAGCGCAGAGGGATAAAAGCCACATCGAAGAGAGTTTCTGCAAACAAACAGAGGTTTCCCGCGGGCATATGACATTATACACGGGAGCTCAACTGATCATTTGAGATATTTTCCACTTCCACAGTTTTGTGCAACTATGACTTCAAACCTTTACATCAAAATCGAAGACTATTGAAATATGTTACAAATCTTGATCGAATCAACTAGGTTACAGAGATGAGGGAGCTATATAAATACATACAACAACGTTAAAACCTATTCAACCTACATATATGCATATACAAGAGGGGAACAAAACCAGAAAGAAGGAGACATCCTTGTTTCAAAATTTCAGTCTCTGAGCCTTTGGGGAAGTATCTGGTGCAGTAGAACAACGTTTTACAAAGGAGTCCAATGTCTTCTGCTTTCCAGGGCTCAACATCTGATTTTTAGGGATGGATTTATGCTTCGCAGGGCTGCTGCCTGTCAGATTGATGGTCACTTCTAGCTCTTTTTGTTCACCATCAAGCACCTGTCAAACCAAAATGCAGAGATTTAAAAATATAAGGGAATTTAATCTGATAAGTCAGGCGATTTTATCTTTTAAAGATATTAGTCCAACTAAAAAAGATCAGGGGATCAACTTTGAAATCCTAACACCAGAAGAGAATTTGTATGATACCTTCTGGGGTTAATTGCGGATGTAAACCCTGTACTATCGCTAACTTGAGCTTACTACCTCTTTAGTTCCATTGTTGTAGACAACCTGGAATTTTTTGACCCTTTTCAGGGGTCTATGTGCAGCGTTAGATTTTCATTCAGGGGGAGTCTATCTGCAATGATAGAACTCTTTTAGGGGGTTTATCTGTAAGACTGTGAAAATGGAACTACAAGGGTAGTAAGTTCAATATGGTGATAGTACAGGAGTCTCTGCAATTAACCCTATATTCTAAACAGAAGCAAGATGGTTGTCATACACAAATAATTTTTAAAAGTACAGTTCGAAAATAGACTGGATAACCAAGTGTGACTAGGTAAACATAAGGAACAGCTAAAACAAGGGTTTAGCAGCACAGTAGGTCAGATCTATCTTATCTCCATTGCTCTACCCATTGAATGCAATGTTTGTTATATCAGTTGACCACAAACTGATCAGATGTCAGTTTTCAATAATTTCAACTGAAGGACCCGAATCTGAGATGGATCAGATTTAGCATTTTCCGTCATGTCAGACAAGCCAAACTTAACAAGACACATACAAGTGATACGCTACTCTAGTCAAAGTACATAAAAGAATTTGTATAATCTCATTACAAATAAACAAAATGTATAAGTTATAACATGGTGGAGAAAAGCAAGATGGTGCGACGTATTATCAGTCTCACTCTTATCCATATATTTATATAATGTAATAATTATGTACTCAGAGGAGTTTGATGCTTTTTAAAGAAATATGTTGCATGATTTCAGAGAGAACCTGGCCCACGTTATCCAATTTGCTCTGAATAACGTCCCTGGAGAAATCACAAGTCAACAATCATAAAAAACATCTTCCATACTTACAAAACAAATTGTGGGAACAAAAAGAATTAAAGACGTGCAGTAGGGTGCAGAGACATACCACATTATGTCATCTGCAGTATCATAAGCAAGCAGGTAATATACATTAACTGATGAAACCTAATAAAGGCAGAAACAAGAAAATGTCTCAGAATAAACAATTATTCACATATAATTGATATCTGCAGAAGAAATGCTTAGTAAAATAGAAGATGTAGATGAGTCCAGATTGTCATAATTTGAAATAAATCGAACCTCGTTATGTTAATCCAATCAGCTCAAGGAAGTAGAGCTCGTTCACTTAACAACATAAGATATAATTAGTTACCATTTTCACTATTTGAATCTGGTTTCAAGTATTCAATTTCTGGCTTGATTTTGTAATTGTCAGGTCCTACTAGCTTGTTGAGGGAAACATATCATTACACCGCCTTTATCGACTCCGATTTAAATCATCTTTGACCTTCAATGATGTAACGTTCAGTTTAAAGTCTCCATAAACCATGGATTGATTGCAAGGTGGAGTGGGTTTTCTTATCAAATATTCATGCAAACAGGACTATACCAGTGCCTCTTGTGTACTGTGAAGAGAATTTAGTAACTTCACTAGTGCCATATGGTATCAACCACCCAATAGACTATGCACATAATGAGCAGTATCCGGTAGGCGTGGAAGTGAACCAAATAGTTAACAAATAGTTCGGTAATTGCTCGTCTAATTATTCTGTTTTATTCAATTAAAATGTTCATTTAGTAGTAAATGAATAATTTTAGCGTTTGGTTATAAATGAATAGAATTTAACCAAATATCTATTCGATTAGATTGATTATTAACTATTCATTTATATTTTACATTTTAATCCTAATTAGAAATACTATTCACCCCTATTTTTATTACAAATTCAATCTATGTATACAAAATAAAGAAGTTTATGTATCTGGCCATTGAAGACCTCTGGCCCAAAAAAAGAAATGGGCCCTATCCCGGCTGGACCGATAATTCTAGCTATAGAGAATATCCGTGCTTATGCTTTACATTTTCTTTCCTAGTTATCCCCTAGTTTACACTTTAGTCCTTAGTTTTCAACCACCTCTCACGTGACTGCCTCAGGCCCCCCAAAATTCCCAATACTCCGCTTTCTCTTCCTCTCTTGCTCAGATCTATTTCTTTCTCTCGCCAACACATTCTCAATATCAGCGATACTCTCTCAACTCGTGTGCTCTTGCCAACATTCTCCCAACTCGCGCGCTCATTCTCCCTCTCACCGACACTCTTTCTTGCCGAATATTCACAAATAATTTTTGAAGGTCTGTGTATATAAACAATCTGAACCCGAACACTATTTAGCATTGGAATCAAATCAAATTCGAACCGAATCCGAATCCGAGTAGTGCACTACTCGATTTGATTCCTTTCCACCCCTAGTTTCCATAACCTGGACCCATGAGGCTTCAGGCCATCCATTCAAGTTACAAAAGATTGCACAGTTTTTTCATGTGTGCGATTGTGCTTGCATATGAAGGTCGCCGTTTATATAGTGTACCATGCCATTGCATTTGGAGGTTATAAAGTGATGAGCAAACTTGACTCCAGTTCTCTAACTGCCAACTCTTTAACTGCATCCTTGTCTAGTCTAAGAAAGTCAAGAGGACAATTCTAACGTTAGATATAACTTCTGGATGACAAACAAGTGCCATTACCCAACATGCAAAAACAGATATTCATATACAACATTATTTGAAAATGTCAGATTATGTGCACAACTGTCTCTTAAAATAGAAAAGCATCTGGCGCAAACAATTTCATGTTTCATCCTGATGCATGTAACATTATTTTAGCATGGATTACCATTCCAGTAATTAAAGTAAGCTCCAGAGAGAACTTTAGTAGGAAGTTGAATAAACAAAAGTAGTTTGCTTCCAAGATGCCAAAAGTAAACAATAAGATACCAAAAGTAAAGAAAGAACCAAAAGTAAAGAAAGCTAAGTTGCATGGAAACGGGTACGAGTACCAGTACGGGTATGGGTACGAGACACGGCAAAATTGTAAAATGTAGGGTACGGGGACACTATATATATATATATATACCATTATAAAAAGTTGGTGGACAAGGCCTCCTATCCACTTAAGTTGATAGGAGCTCATATATATATATATATATATATATATATATATATATATATATATATATATATATATATATATATATATATATATATATATATATATATATATATATATATATATATATATATATATATATATATATAGATGAGCTCTATCACTCCACTCATCTTGCCTTTAGATTTGTGAAATCTCAAAAGGCTCTTCATATCTTTCATGGATCCCAAGGCAACATCAATGGATAAAAAAGTTGGTGGATGACTATTTCCTATCCACTTAAGTTTATAGGAGCTTTTCACTATATATATTGAAATAAATACTTTACATAAGATCATTATTGTCTTTCAGTTCATGTGTTATTAGAATTAAAATTCCTATCACATTTTTAAGTTTCTTGTATCATGTTTATTATTATAAATTGGAAACTACTCATTTTTGAATTAGACACCCAAATGACCCTTTAAAATTATAGCTATGAACTTGGGTATGGGTTGAAATGAATCCGAACCATGTCTAACGAGTTTCAAGAAATGGATGTGAAGTGTAAGATATATGTCCAAAAAGTGTTTGACCAATGTTAAAAAAAACAGCTTAAACGGCCGATTAATCAGTCAATTAATCGGATGCGGGAGAAAACCGCAAAGAAACGAGCAAATGCGGTCAATTATGCTGTCAGCCGCATAATTGAGCGCATAATTGGTTAATCCCCCACATAAAGCTTTTATGCAGGTGTTTTTTGTTTAAAAGTTTTCGGGTTTTAACCCGTTCTGAACCAAAACCGACCCGCTTACATAAAAATAAAATCCTAACCCTATCTTTAATCGCTATCCTCTCGTTCCCTCACCCTCTGCGACGATTGCGGCTGCTCCCAAACCCTAGCAGCCCCTCCGACCATCTCCGGCCATCTCCGACCTTCTTTGACCCTAGAAAACCCTTTTCGAAGCTCGCAGACCCTAATCAAAGCTCGTCGAGGCTGCTCCGACCATCTCCGCCGCTGATCGAGCTTTCTAATTCCTCTCGTCCGCTGACCCTAGAAAACCCTTTTCGGTAGATTATGTTTTCTATTTTTTATGAATTATATATATTTTAACATATAATAAATAATTAATATATATTAAAAAATTTAAAAACGCATAATTCCATATAATCCGATTAATCAAATATTTTATCCAATTAATCGTTATGCGGTCCTGGACCGCACGCATAATAAAACTGTGTTTTTGAACATTGTGTTTGACAAGTGTTTTAAGTTAAAACATATATCATATAATTGAGTACGTGTCTGAATAAATGTATACATATATCCAAGGAGTGTCCATGAAGTTTGGATACGGGTAAATGCCGGGTATGTGTCTTGTATGGGTGCGGCTCCATGATAGAAGTACAGGGGTAACATAGAAAGAAAGATACCAAAACAATAGAACTGTCACAAAAAAGGAACACAAGCACTGTGACATTATATCACCTGGCCAATCCGATGAGCACGATCTTCTGCTTGTATTATATCACCTGGAGTCCAGGTTAATTCAGCAAAGATAACCGTACTAGCTGCTGTTAAAGTCAATCCAACACCTGCAGCTTTAATAGAGAGCTGCACAACAAAAATTAGCATCTTAATATAAAACCTAAAAAAGCAAAAAATAGGGAACAATATGATAACGAAGGACAAAAATTATATACTGTAGCAATAAGAAAATTGACAGCTAAATTGAATACAAAGCAACTCCAATATATTTTAGAATAAACCATACAACTGCTGCCTTGATTCCATCATTCTCTTGAAAGTCATTCACAAGAGCCTGCCTGGATGATGATGCAGTATGACCATCAATTCTGATACACCCAACTTTCTTCTTCTGCAGAAACAAAAAATGATCACTGTTGGGAACTAAGCGTCTGTTCAGAAAGATTGATAAGGTTATTCTTACCCTGAGAAATTCATGTATAGCATCAATCATCGGTTGGTGATGTGCAAACACTAAGAATTTGCAATCTGCCTGCAAAAAAAGGGATCATGAAAGGAAGAAAGCGCAAAATAATAATGCAATTGTGCCAACAGCCCAAAGGGTTATGAGACAAAATTTAATTGGCGATGCTATATCACATCAGATAATAGAATCACCCAAGTCAAACACGGTTAGCATCAGTTCTACAAACTTCAAAATAAGAACAAGCATCCTAGCAATAAATAGGATGCTGAAACAATAAAAAAACATTTTAAACTATAAAGATATCTACTCCCAGAAGAAGAATCGAATATGAAACATGCTCATGCAACAATCATGGGGACATAATTATGAAAGGTCTACAAGTTACAGGGGAAACCTGGAAAGCATAAGCCAATAACAAGGAGGATTTCACTGGTTCACCATTTGATTCTTTGGCAGGAGCATTTTTTTTTTTACTTTACATTGGTGGTGTACTGTTCTTTTCATCATTACTTGACTGCATGATAATTATTTTCTAAAAGTCTATTTGTTACAGTGTGCAACTGAGGTTTGACTCTACAAGGATGTGTCGTGTTTTAAAATCACTGCTCTTAGACGATTCATCCCAATGTTATTGTCACAGATTTTTGGTACAAAGGTGTTTGGAAAATTATTATAGAAGGATGCATATTAATTTATCCCTTCCCTCTCTTCAAGAAGTGCTGCACGGATGATGGTCAATAAAATTCCAAAATCACATAGAAAAAACAGTTAAGCAGTAGTAATCCAAAACTGATGGGAGTATTTTACGTTTGGAAGATGATTAGGTAACGAGATATGAGAGGAAACAAAAATCTCAGATCTCCCACAGGGGTTTGTCCCCGCTTTACCCAGACATTGCACCAAATTGTCAAGTATATACTAAACTGTACCATACAGCAAATTTTTAAAAATAGGATAGGACAGGAGTATGTGTACATATTACTGTCGCATGTTTGGTGGACCAGTATGCTCTCTTAACATTTTATATTAACATAAAAATGTTATGTTAACAAAAAGAATATGACAATGATTATGAATCTTTGGATTATAGTTGGAGTAAGGAAAAAAAAAACAGAATAGTCTTTACTATGACTTGTTTTGATTCTTCCCTTAAAGATCCTTCACAGCTCTTTCCCCCCATCCGTGACTCTCTCCTTTTTCCCCCTCTTTTACACAACTTCCCTTTTTTCAGGTGAGTTGTTCCCATGTTCCTACCACAATGTTATTTTATGTATCTGCATTATGCAGTGAGATCTGGTGCCTGATAATACATAATTGGGATATGAACTATTACATGGTAAAGACATTTTGTGTATTTTTAGCAACTGTAACATGTTCCAAAAAAAAACTACTGTAATATAAACAATAACCATAATTCATGAAGTAGTTGGAGAATGCCACAATATATAGTGTAAAAAGTAAATAATTAATGCGTATCGTCACTGAACTGAGTCTATGTAACAAGTAACAATATAACAGGTACAGTAATAGTTAACTTCTTAAAACACTTAGACAGCTAATAATAAACATATTAAATTATTAACACAGTAACAAGTAACATAACAAAATAGCAACAACAAACCATTGAGTAAGAATCAACAAACAAATAAAGTACTAAATAACAAGGATAATTACCATTGTAACCTATAAGAATATTATGTGGAGATAAAGGAATTATGTGGTACTATGCCCATAATCAATATTGCTATTATAGAGATTATTTTATTCTGTGCACCTGCATATTAGACTATATCATGGTTGTGCGGCTCGTCTATAAAATATACCTGCCAATATGATATGGCCATAGGCTGCATAACAATCACATAATCAATGTTTTAATGGCATTGGGGAGACACGAGCATTCATGTCTCCATATCCAACACAACCAGATTTTCTGAAAATGAAGGGGTCAAGTAAAACTGGTTTGCAACTTTGCATTTTGTAAGGTAGATATGAACATATATCACATGGATATGATAGGCGGTGATGTATAGATTGCAGATTAGTATGTTGGGAGAGGGAAGTGCGTATATGTTCATAGAAACAATTACCTCAATAACAGTACCCAAATAATCCAGAACTGCAGGAACCTTTGCTTCAGCTGAGTCTGTATAAATCTGGAGTTTTGAAGAGGGAGGAAATGATAAAGAAATTAATATAAATGTTTGTATGTCGAATATAGCACAAGGCAGTGCGATCACAAGGTAAAGAAGATTTCACATTTATGAGAGAAGGTTCTTTAAGTTAAATAGTATGACCTATGTGAGTTCTACTCAAGAGGATGAGTGTTCGACATTATTTTTCATTCAGGTAATAAAAAAAAAGCAGAAGCATAATTGTCCAAAAGAAATAATAAATTTAGAACCACAATAACATTATAAATTCTATGGCAATACGTTCAATAGTAATGGTTTTGAGAGTCAAATATTAAGAAGTATTCAAACAATGCATTTAATGAAAAATGGTTCCTCTGAGGTGCTTTGCTTAAGCACTCAAGAGTTCACAAAATATATGGCATCCTTCCAAACTGTCAGGAATTGTTAACGGATAGATAATGTGCGCCAATATGATGTTAACTCTCAAGTTAGTAACAGATTGACTTAGTAGTGGATCCTGTACCATCTTTCTAGTAACTAGATGAACTGAATATAGAATGTCAGGAAAACTAGAAGCGAAAGAACTGCGGTATATAAAATATCTGCAATGTATCTGGCTAATCAGATTGCAGGGTCAATCATGATTTGAGGAAATTAGTCATGCATACAAACAATATTTTGAACGACATATAACCTAAAAACTTCTTATCCTCTCCATGAGTTAGGTTTTGAGTAGTAGTGCAATAAAGAACAACAAATTTGTACAAACCAGAAAAGAAAGGTAGATTTCCTAACTATTTATTACCAAATTTAACCAGCTCATCCATAGGCTTAATATTTACTATGCATATATACTCAGAATTCAGAGTTGGAACAGAATACTAAAGCAAATATACACCCAACAATCAATCAACAAATAATTTGGGGGAACAATCAACTAAAACTAAATAATTCTTCGAATTCTCATAGAAATCTCTGTTGGTAACACCATTATGTCATTCGGCATAGCTGACTGAGGAGACTTTAGATAAAATCACCAAGTTAAAAAAGAATAGTAACAATATTGGTTCTGTGGTTGGTTTGTGGTGATGAAGACATCTGAAATATAAGTAGCATCATGAACATTTAACGTGCCTCCACTTAAAACCAGGTCAGTTGTAGAATGCAGCTCTATATTGAGAAAGGAAAAGGTCGAAAAAACTACAAGTGGCTGTTAATCTGATATCAACTCTCTGTCACAGTACCAATTTCCTTGTGAAGACAAAGACTTGTGACAACTAACAAGACCAGATAGGTCAATATGGTCAATATGCAGGCAAAACAGCTACCTTATTGATTATACAGTTCAAGGTACAACCAGAGAGCAACCAAACCAGAGATTTGCCTAGATGAGAACTGTTTTCATCTCTGACGCATGGCATAACTCGAGCCAAATGAAACATAAGTATGAATCTTGCACCGAATGAAACATAAGTATGAATCTTGCAAAGCCAATGAAAGTGGAGCCGAAAAATTAAAATGAATAAATGATCTTCATAAACTAAGATAACAAAAGCACTATAATATGTACACAAAGAACCACATAAAAGAAAATATCAGAATCAATTTGATCATCATCCCAACAAAGGAATCTCCACAACCAAATAATAAGTATGTCGAAAAACTTGTAGCTTTTAGAAAGAAAGATGCCGCACTTATTATTAATAGAATTAGTAAATGTTTAGACAAAAGATGGACGTAAAAATGGACGTAAAACTTGTAGCTTTTAGAAAGAAAGATGCCGCACTTATTATTTGGCACCAAGCAAAATAAAAAGAGATGGAGTTGGGGTCCTTAGGAAGGATTTTGAGCCATATTCTTTCCAACAGAATTAAATGAGGGCATCCATTTATATGATTTGCTTTGCTGATCAACATCATTTAAGAGTCCAAAAAACCAAAACAGATATTTTAGGTTCTTCTGTCCACGCATCAAGTAAATACAACATGTATGTCTAATAATCGTATATTGTTTAGATAAACACTTTAGGGTATAGAAATTGCAATCCAAATACTTGATCACGAGCTAAATACTTTGCACCAATTTTTGTTAGTTTTCAAAATAACAACATTAATAACCCACCCCTCCCCCCCAAAAAAATAAAAAAATAAATAAATGAGGGGGTGAGGGGACTGTATCTCCTGATACATGAGCAATACATAAAATATTGGTTTTTAAGCACCTTAGAATGTAGAAAGCGTTTAATAGACTGGTCTTCACTATGAATGGTCAAGCATCAAATTTGAACGGAAAAGTTCTGCTACCAAATTCTTCCAAAAATGGCCAAGTCTATCTTGCATCAAAAAAACGTGCAAGGAAATATATGCAATAAGAGCTTGCCCACCTTGTTGATAAGATGTTTCTGAGAAAGTTTTAGTGATTCGAGCTCTTCTCTGGATTCACTAGCTTTCATACTGTTCTTTACAAACTCCAACTGCAATACGAGCACCACAAGAGGCATTAAGAAAAGGAATAGCAATATGTAACTAAAACAACAACCTCGATCTATATAAGCGAAATACACTGCATGAAGAAAATATGATAGCCGGTTGTAGCATTAAAGGTTGTATGTGTGTATATATTTTCTTTTCAAACTTCAACTGAAGATGCAATTATGTACTATTGGATATGCTCAGAGTGAACTCCATGTGTTTATGCCGAGCTAGAGGCATCATTCTAATTGCGAGAAGAAGATACAAAAATATAATAAGTGAGGGATTAAAATATCCACAAATGTTTAGTAGGTCCATAAGATATTTATTTTTGCAAGTAGATATGACTAATTCATTATGGAACATACAGTTTGTCCATCCTGAATAGTTTCTGAACAGGGTAGGATGCGGATATTGATCCATTGGTCTCTATACAACTCAAATTTGCTATCGCTTAAAAAATTTGAGGAAAGCCAACTATTTTTCCTCACCTAAAGGTTCAGTTTGGTCTGAAAGTCTCATGTGTTTAACTGAAGCCTAGGTGAGATCCAGTTGTGCTTGATTCATACATCATCAAGCAAGAAGGCGAAGTACTTAGAATTTGTATTAAACCAAGGCTCAGACTGTGTGTTACAGTTTGGCGATTACTTAATGGGTATGGCCCAGTGAAGCTCTACTTAGCAACTTGCAATATAACAAAAACACAAGTAATGTTGTTAGGAGTTGACATCCCGCATAACACTACCTGAAATAGCTCTTTTGTTATCTGTCCGAGTTTGGAGAATGGTTATAAATAGTGGGATAGGCTGCTAGAAAAGCCTGAAGTACTTGAATGGTGAATTGTTTATGTGAACACAAATGCAGGTTATCCTTCAATACTCCACAGGCTACATAAACATGGGGTTAATTCGTTAATGCCAAATTTCCAAGTATTGGGTTCTGGATGCATTATCAAGCTCAGCAGATAACATGCAGGAACCCTGACAGCATGACAAGGCTTTCTTCTATGGGGAGTTATGTGAAAATGAACTACTAAAACCCTTTGAAATCTTACCAAATCATATAATGTTATCTATTGACGAGCACAAGAGAATTAAAGATTACAAACTTGTACCATTTTATCCATTTAAAATTTGACGTCCCTGGTAATAGTATCTGAATTAGCTGTTTAACAATTTTCAGTTGGAAATATATCGAACCAGTTGACATTTCCTTCCAAAATCAGTGATCTATCATGTTTCATTACCAATATGATAATTAAATAGTGTCTGCCGATTGCATTCTAGCTTTGGTTTAAACAAAAAGAACCTGAAAGTTTTTTTTTTAATTTTTGCAATTTACCAATTATCATAAAAGATGTACACAAGTTATTAGCTAATAAAGTCAATTGTGCTGATCACCTCGCGAAATAAAGCACGGATTTGTTTCGTGTCTTTCTCACTCAACTCCAAGAAGACCTGCGATATTGACAAGTATGAATGAAAAAATATGTACAAAGCACTAACAAAATTCCCCACTATTTGCAAAATAAACTATAAGTAAAAGCTTAGATGAAGAAGATAGCAGCAACAAATCCATTCATCCCATTCAACAAGGCATAAATTTTTTACTTCCTGTTCAACTTGCCCCTGAATGGATAACTTGAATTTATGTAGCTAAACCACCAAATTAGGTCCATCAACAAATAGCTTGTTCGGGTCCAGAGGTTATCAGGACCTTGTACAGAACTTTTTTTCTTTTTTTTTAAATTAAAGATACATTTTTGAAGATGTAATGCTGCAAAACAGAAATTTCAAAGCGATATGATTATTCAAAGAATGAGTTCAGAAGTACAATAGGCATAAAGGCAAGGAAAGCACTAACAGTTCAGCATAGTTTTACGATCTTCAACTATCATCACAGATAAAAGAGGGATATCATTGACAAATTGGATAATATTATTGCAAGTCATAAGTAGTTCTTCTTAAAGTGAAACCAGACAGAGGTTCTCTATGGTTCTGATGGGAGTGAAACCTAAGAATAAGTGGAAAAAGTGTTAAGTGGTCAATCAGGAGAACATGTTTGAACTCAATCAAGGAATATGCCAAACCACTATTCTTCTGTTTTTTTCCTTGTTTGAAATGACATGTGAAGGATTTACAATCAAACTATAATTGTATACAAGTGGAAATATGGAACAAGCGTGAGTCAATATATAGCTAAATGGAATCTCACACAAGCTATGTTATATACTCCAGTTTAACATCAACATTGACCATATGTATTCTAATGACAAGCACCATATTCTAAAAACGTCAGTTTTCATCTATCATACTTATAGACATTTATGAAATGTAAAGATGCCATTGCAAAAATAATCTAGTTTGTATAGTAATTTTGGCTAGTTGAAGATGCTCTCTGGTTTGGAAAAAAAAGAGAGAGACAATAGTATAGTACTGATACATTACCTGCTGCCTACGCTTTACAGGGAGTTCTGTAAGAACGTCTTTCTTCAGCCTACGAATCATCACAGTAGTTTTCATCAAACTATGCAATTCTTCATGATTGCTTGCACCTTGATATAATCCAAATACTCCCTAAAAAATTATAGTTCACATATGTGATGCGGTAGTACACAATTGAATCACAGAATTACATATTACTATAAGGTCAACTTTAATATTCACTTACACCTTTGCAATATCTATTACCATAGTCGTGAACGTTTTTGTACACATCAGGATACAATGCCTCAAGCTGCAGTTAAGGTAAATGAAGCTTTTATAAACGAAACATTGACAAACTAATAAATAAAACAATAACTAACCGCCTCTTTAATAGAGAAGAAGTGAACCTGTTTGTACAACTCAATAGGCCGGGATAATGCAGGAGTTCCACTCAGTAGAACTGCATACTGGGCTTTCTGTAATTATTAATAGCAATAAAGGTTATACGATAAGTATCTGATAAATATTATATCTATTCACATGCAAAGATAAGGATGATCAGACAATAATGTACAAAAGAAGGTTCCCTGTGGTGGAAAATAAAGAGAGAGCGTGTAAAAGTTGGGTTCAAGAAAAGTTATCAGATCAGTAGATCAACACAATCCTCAAAGGTTAAAATGAAACTGTTCAATATACATGTCATTTCCCTCATGACATTCCGCCAAACAAAACCATAATGAAATGATAAAACAACAACTAAAAAAACAAGGCTTTCACCAGAAATTGTTGGGGTTCTTACATGACTTCTTTTCTACCATTCAGCTCTGTTGAAGGACCATCTTCTATATTAAACTAACAAAAATCAGATCTTTTTAATTGCCTCCATCCATGTTAGTTTATGCCTGCATCTAGTCCTCGTCGCTCCTTTAAATACAATCCCATGACTTTTTCTAACTGTCAGTGGCGCTCTTATTGGTCAAGACTCACAAGTTGCACATATTCAAACCAATTTGGGCACAAAATAATAGCAAGTAATATTTTTTATGCTAGCTAAGTTCAACTTTATGTGTAGAAGGCCTTATGATGTAGGAAAATTTAAAGATCAAATCCAAATTTGGTTGAAGCGTCCTCGTCCGGTGGAAATACTAATTTCGATAGATAAATTTGTTAGGGGATTAGGACATTTAAATCTAAATTTTAAAGTTTGGTTTGAATTAAAATTCTAGGAGTTTGATTTGAATTTCAATTCTAGAATAGAGTTATTTTAAATTGTAGTAGAATTCAAAGTTTATTTGTATTTGGAATTTTAGTAGAGATAGGATTTTAAACCCGATATATATGGATTATGCTTTATTGTAATCAGACTGAAAATTTATGAAAACTTGAGAAAAATGTAGCATGTGATTTGTTGTGGAGCATGTGATTTGCAAAGGCATGAAGCCATCGTTATCTCGAATGTTAGATGTCTGTGTGTGAAACCGATCTAATCTTATTTATCTATTATCTTTCCTTATCAGTTCAATCTTGTTTTCTGCTAGTCTTATTTTCTTTGCTCAATCAATAGAAGCTGCTGCCTTCTTACTCCACAAAAGGAAAAAATAAAGCCCAGCTTTTCTTTAAAAAAAAACAATCAAAATCCTATTCCCTGCAACTCAAACCAAAGCAAGCAACAGCCAGATCAATTTGCATCCATCTTTTAATTCACATCAATGTGACATCATCATCCACTATAACAAAAAAAGAAATAGCACAAATCCCCATTGATTTCTTCTTCTTTCTCCCAGACTTTGAGTCTGAAGAACCCAAAGGCTTTTGTTTACACTTCCTTTTGTCACTAACTATTTCGTTCTGCATCACCTTATACCCCAAGTTTTCTCCTGTTGCTTTCTCTTTACCTTTGAAAGAAAGTGTAGGGGAAAACTTTATTCCAGATCATTGCGCCAGCCACCCATAGCAGAAAATTACTAAGAATCTTGACTCTGATGATTTACTATTGTACAAGTAGTCCTTTTATCAGATAACCACTATATGTAAAAACTTACGCAGATAGGCAATGGGTCATTATTTCATAAGTTGAAAATAGCAGATGATACCAGGAAAAATAGCAAGGACTATTATTATCATGATTTCCTTCTCTAACCTTACTTTAGTAAAACAAATTACTTTATTAAAACATCATTAGCATATTTTTCCATGACATGAAATATGGAGAGGCTAGCAACAAGATAACTAATTTTCCATGACCAACTTCCCAGATTAAAAAAATTTTAAATCAACAGTTAGCCTCAATTGTAACAATGTTCATAACAGGACTTGTCCAGTGAGATGTGAAGAAATGCCACACCTGAATAACAGGAAGAGTAGCACTTGTTCTCTTAGCTTGAGCATTCTTCAAAAAATGTGACTCGTCAGCAATTACAATCTAAACCAGCACCAGATTTAAAAAAAAAAAGTGAGTAGCAGACTCAAGAGTAAAACAAGGATAAGTAAGCAAGCACACAAAAGACAAATGCGCACAGATACACAACACAGAACAAGAGATACTTTTCCCTCCGAAAAGGATTTCGATCTTTCCATTCAAATTGCGCACAACTCCATTCACCTTGATCTAGAAGCTTTATAGTGCAGAAAACCAAATACAAAAAGCTGTGCCTGTGCATGTAGTGGACAGAAAATAGATAGCTAAATTACCAAGTTCCAAAATCCAAAAGACAAAAACTGGTGTGCTAGGGCTTGAAAGTCTTCAGATCAACAGTTAAATTCTCCATAAACCATTAAACAAAATTCCTTTCGGATGCCCATTTGATAGTCACTTGATGCATAGGGGAAAAACTCCTCGCGTTTCAATTTTGAGTCTAGGATCTATAAATGTTGTAGATGAAGATCAATGAACTAACCTTATGAATTGAACATCTTGTGTTTGGATGAGAAGAATTTGCTTTCAGAGACTCGCGAAATAAAGTGCATATGTGTGCGTGTGTTTGTGAGTTGAAGAATGTTACAGTTTTACTAAAAATTCTTGAACAAGTATTTTTATCACAGTACACAAAATCTTTTATATATATATATATATATATATATATATATATATATATATATATATATGGGAATGATGTATATGAGGTGACGGCTCATTTTGCTAAATGAGCTACCAAGAGATAGAGTGGTGAGGTCCACATCTTTTGATGTGACTAGCAATGTGGGCCTCACCACATGGCTATCTCTTGGTAGCTCATTTAGCAAAATGAACCGCCACCTCATATATATATATATATATATATATATATATATATATATATATATATAGAGCAAGGCTCCTATGAACTTAAGTTCATAATGAATAGTGGTGCACCAACTTTTTTATCCACTCATCTTGCCTTGAGATTTGTGATGCACAAATCTCAAAGTGGCCTTTATATCTTTCACGGATCCCAAAGCAAGATGAGTGGTTAGAAAAGTTGGTGCACCACTATTCATTATGAACTTAAGTTCATAGGAGCCTTGCTCTATATATATATATATATATATATATATATATATATATATATATATAGATTAATGGGTATCATTGACATATGAGGATTCCCTCATATCTGTTGACGTGGCACAATCTCCACCAACTATGATGTTAATAAAATAAGAGGCATTCTCTCTCCTACTTTATTCTCTCTCATACTTGGTGGAGATTGTGCCACCTATATGAGGCAAATCCCCTCATATGTCAATGATACCCATTATATATATATATATATATATATATATATATATATATATATATATATATATATAGATGAGCTCTATCAACTTAAGCGGATAGGAGGCCTTGTCCACCAAACTTTTATCCACTCATCTTGCCTTGAGATTTGTGATGCACAAATCTCAAAGTGGCCTTTATATCTTTCACGGATCCCAAAGCAAGATGAGTGGTTAGAAAAGTTGGTGCACCACTATTCATTATGAACTTAAGTTCATAGGAGCCTTGCTCTATATATATATATATATATATATATATATATATATATATATATATATATAGATTAATGGGTATCATTGACATATGAGGATTCCCTCATATCTGTTGACGTGGCACAATCTCCACCAACTATGATGTTAATAAAATAAGAGGCATTCTCTCTCTACTTTATTCTCTCTCATACTTGGTGGAGATTGTGCCACCTATGTATATGAGGCAAATCCCCTCATATGTCAATGATACCCATTATATATATATATATATATATATATATATATATATATATATATATATATATATATAGATGAGCTCTATCAACTTAAGCGGATAGGAGGCCTTGTCCACCAAACTTTTATCCACTCATCTTGTGTTTAGATTTGTGCCATCAAGAGATGTACAAATCTTAAAAGGCTCTTCATATCTTTCATGGATCCCAATGCAACATCAATGGATAAAAAAGTTGGTGGATGACTATTTCTATCCACTTAAGTTTATAGGAGCTTTCCACTATATATATATATATATATATATAGAGCAAGGCTCTATGAACTTAAGTTCATAATGAATAGTGGTGCACCAACTTTTCTAACCACTCATCTTGCTTTGGGATCCGTGAAAGATATAAAGCCCACTTTGAGATTTGTGCATCACAAATCTCAAGACAAGATGAGTGGATAAAAAGTTGGTGCACCACTATTCATTATGAACTTAAGTTCATAGGAGCCTTGCTCTATATATATATATATATATATATATATATATATATATATATATATATATATATATATATATATATATATATATATAGAGCAAGGCTCTATGAACTTAAGTTCATAATGAATAGTGGTGCACCAACTTTTCTAACCACTCATCTTACTTTGGGATCCGTGAAAGATATAAAGCCCACTTTGAGATTTGTGCATCACAAATCTCAAGACAAGATGAGTGGATAAAAGGTTGGTGCACCACTATTCATTATGAACTTAAGTTCATAGGAGCCTTGCTCTATATATATATATATATATATATATATATATATATATATGGTAATATGGTTGAGCAGAAGAAGTATCTTGTGAGCATGTAAAGGAAAAGAAATTGTTAATTACCTTAAACTCGGAAGCCATAATTATATTTTGGAACTTAAGCATCGCATCATAAGAGACTATGTTGAATATGCCACTGAAGCTAATATTTGTCTTTACATTTGAGCGCAATATCGTAAATCCTCCTCTGCTTGCTCCTCCTGTTGAAGATAGAAGTATCTGCATACAAAGCAGCCCACCATTACTTCAGTTCTAAGGTATATTCTACCGTACACTTGCATGTGTGGATTGAATAGAGAGGGGAAATAGGGGTGGCCTTATAGCAATCAACAAGAATGCACATAATAATTGGGACCATGAAATTTTCAGATAATTTATTATCCTTCAACATACATATATCCGGCTGCTAATATAACAATTTATGCTCCATGGTTCAATAATTTAAGTCCATCAGGTACCATTACCAGTCGAACAAAAGTATATTTCCAAATCCTCTAGCAATTAAGCCAGAAATCAGAATAATACTATTTGTCTTGCATAGGGACATTATGAACCAAAACAGTACTTGTATAAAGATATATATATGATCATTGTTGTCATCTTAGCCTCTTCCAATCAAAATATGTTCTTGGCCATAGAGTGAAACTTCATTTCAAGAAGGCTTCATGAAAAATAAATTGACAACTTTTCACTTCCATGTATGGTTGAGATCAACTCTAAGAGGGTATTCCCGAAGATCCTCGAAAGAAGGGCTTAAGGAAGTAGATAGTAGGCAAGTCGGCAGGTACTGAGAAATCAATTATTGGTTATGCAGTTTAAGTTAAAGCAAAAAAGGAGTAAACCTCCAAGTATCTCCAGACTAAGAAAGAGTCCAGAAGAGACCAAACACAAAACAAAAATTCATTATCAATATATCACGAGATCTAAGTGTGTTTATGTGTGTGTGCATGTTAGGGGGATGAGACTGATCTGGGTAGGAGGGCAAAAGAACATGTCATACGGAAAAATGCGAAAGAACCAAAGCATATCATATGATAAAACAGGTAGAATGTATCACGAAACTTCTAGTTCTGTCATGGTATCTTAAACATGTGGGGCACATGGCACTCCTTTGACACTGGGGATATGTACTTGATCACTTACTAGATGTGTCCTCAACTTTAAAATATTTTTTATTTACTATTTTCATAGAACTCCCTCTATCAGGTTGCTTCCTATTAGCCCCTCAAATTATGTTTATTTTCATACTGATCCTAGAATCATTTACTTTGCACCAAATTAGTACCTCTTGTTACATTAAAATACTAATGCTCAGAATATTTCATCAATTCTAACTCCAAATGAAGTTAAAGCCAATTTACCCCTCTACTAAATCACATCCTTGCTCCTCCACAAATTATCTGCAATTGTCATCTTTCCATCCCAACTCTATTAACACGGCCAAGAACCAAACACATCGAGATTCACATCATAGCAGCTTTTCCAATGTAATTTTTTGGAGGATGTCATATGTCCATGTATAAACCAGCAAAAAACTAGGAGTAGGACATTAACAATTTTGGCACTGACATTGTTGTAAAACTGCAGGATGTCCACATCTTCTTTCATCGACTTATCATACAAAAGTTAAAAAGAGAGAGAACTTGTTAGCAATTAAGGACCCAATTGATTAAACAAAATTTAAGAGACTAGATCCAATTTCTAAGAAGAATCCCATTGACCTCCCTTTCAGCCCAAAAAGCCACTCACCTCTTTCTCTTAGGACAGTAGTCTAGCTATGCTCTGTAATCTTTTTCCTTTGTTCTGGCTTCTCTATTTTTCTCATTCCAAGTTTCCTCCTTTCCTCTCCTGTTGCGAGAAGATTTTTGTTGACCTCTGACCACTACTTGTCATTAAACTAGTAGGGACATTTTTCAATTTTCTGGGAACTTTCAACATCGAAAAATATATAAAACATTAAAACCATCTCTTCTCAATTCTACATAATCTGACAATGTAGTTCTAATCAGACGTATCAATATGTGCTGCCTAACCTGCTAAACTCATGCATAAGGAATACATGTTTTGAAAAAACAATGTGATAAGAAGCTCATCACAGAAGAATAAACTTATCTATGAATAACAATGAAAACATTGGATACTAACATTAATTTTTTTCAGTTAAAGCATCAATGTTATATATTATATATAAATGACGCAGGGCCAGTCCAAATGGTGTTTATTACATGCACTATTATACAGCATGTACTAGAGAATGACACAGGTAAGAATTCAAAACAAGAGAAAGGATAAAGACTTGTAAAGGTGATCAGATACATGCCAAGATATCTTCTGCAGGAACGTTGAGCCACTGCTGAATCATCTGCAAAGAAAATTAGACAACTGAGAAATTGATAGGTTAATATAAGTCTACATTATGAGTTATAAACTTGGTCAGACACAAATAGAAAGAAAAATTATATGATGCCAGTCATAGAAGAGCTTACAGAAGCCCAATGTAAACGCAAGGAAGAGGGGGTAATAACAAGAACTGGCCAGGACTCACGAACACATGCAGTAAAAGCAATTGCCTGCATAGATCAAAAAGGTTTTAGAGAAGGAAAGAAAGAAAGAAAGTTTAGCCATGAGGTGTCTGTCTGATAAAGAAATTGAGAAATAGAAAGCTCAGGCACAAGATATATGTTTGACAAAATGAACCCAAGTTTAGGAGACTGAGCTCAACTCCAATACGTCACTTAATAGCAGCTACAGCCAAAGCTGTCATTCCTATGGCCATGGAGTATTGCTGATATCATCTTCAAATTTACAAACGATGTTGGAAACTTGGAATGATCTTGTTGCTGAGCTGAATCGGAAACTAAATTAAAACAAACGACAGCCTAACTTACCATTAAGACATTGGCAAGTTTTCAGAGACAAATCAAGAAAAACTAAGAAAATTCTCCTCATATTTAGAATTCTTGATAAACCACAGCAATGTACAAGTGTAGAACAGTACAAGAAGTAGTCAAGTCACTGTATTGAACAAGTTGGGATTGACCTGACATCTAATGCCTCTAATCATACCAGATTGCAACTTAGCAGTAGTTCATTTAGCAATTTCTAGAAACTACCTGTAAACTTAAGCATTAATAGCTATCAGTTGAAAATAAGTGGACATTTGTAAAGCAGTCCAAACTCATAAATTAGGATCTTTCTGAGAAGTACGATTCAGGGTAAGCAGAAGAAAGAATTAAGAGACTTGGGGGACAGAGTTTGTGCCTGTAATGTCTTTCCCAGTCCCATCTCATCAGCTAAAAGCGCCCGTCCACCATGCTGCAACACAAACCTAATGCAGATATATAATGAGTTAATATCACATAAGAAGGCACTCAGGTTGTGACTACACAATTGCACAAATTGTTGCTTATGACATCATGTCGAAAATGCACTTTGTGGTATAACCTTGTAAGCAAATCAAGGCTACGTCACAACCATAATCGTCATATGACCTTTAAAAAGGTGAAAATACTTAGTTTTGCAGAACATCCTGTTCAGAGGTTTATCGACTATGATGAGAATAATAAGATGTTAACCATTAATTGTTTATACATTTCATCCCTACTGAACAAGAGAAAGCAGAAGTAATAATACAACGAACTAAGTACACATAAATAAGTTATGCAGTGATTAAAATTATAAATGAAAAAAGACTATGAATGTAATTTAGTTATAAATGAAACAAAAAGTAATATACTGAACAAAAAAACAGAGAAAACTTTATACGTTGTTCGTTTTCTTCAACCATATGACCCAGGAAAGGCAGCAAACAAAAAAAACAATTTATTGCTCTTTTCCTCTAAAAACATGTCAAAGTTTCAATTCTTGTAAATACAATTTTCTTAACCAAATAAGAAATAGCATGCACATACCTAACTCCTTCTCGCTGAAAGGGCAGAAGTTTAGATTCAATATAGCTTGGCATTTTATCATACAGAGCTGCTCAGAATATTAAGAAGTTAGTGACCAAGTAAACTAATATAAAGAACTACATTTAGTTAGCAGGGTCCAGCAGCACTCTAATATATGTTTAAAAGGCTCTGTGCAAAGTACGATGTATCAAAGATAAATCTCAAATATCTTTCACCATTTGCAAAGCCCCTTGATCAGGAATTAACAAATAGAATAAACAAGAAAGAGCTCAGAGATTGTACATTTCTACTTGAAGCAAATATCAGATCATCATAGAAATGATAAAAGTGAACAAAAAGCAAAAGAAAACAAGAAAACAAAACTAAAAGTTAACATTTTTTGTTCTAAAATAGTTCATTTGCTTCATGTTCCTTTTTACATTCTGAAATTCAATTCACAATGAGTGCCTCTCGGAAAAGATTAAAATTAAATTTCACGAATTCCTGAGAAGCAAACTCCAACTATAAGAGATATTATATCCTCTTAATTATGTATTTTGATGAACATAAATTAATGGAAAAATAAAAGCTGATAAAATTTATGTGAAATATACAATAACCTGCAACAGTACCATAATTCCAGGACTCATTACTGTTCAAAATCAAACATAAATTATTATTATTATTATTATTAAGTAACAGTGTAACACAACACAAACATGCACAGTTCAGGCTTCTTAAGCCCCACAAAGGGTAAATCTTTCAGCGGAGTATAAAAAATTCAAAGTCTATCTATTGGTTGTACCGACGCCAGTCAAAATATTTAAGAAAAAATAGAAATCGAGACTTTGAAATAGAACTCTGAGGAGGGATATCTGCAATCCTTGGCAAGAAGAGATAAAACATGCAAAGGCACACTTCTACCGTGACACGTCCAGATAATAAAAATAAGATAAGTACAAAATTTTCTTGTCTGAAAATATACACTTCATTATTTAGAGCATGAAATCTTTTTTTCCAGAAAATTTTATCTTTGCAAATGTTTTCATCTCTGATTTATGCATAGATCTCCACCACAACCATATCTTTAGGCAAGTAGCGGTCACATATGGGCAGTGCTAGAACATGGCTTGACCACTTTTAAATGTCAACTTAGTGTGTTAAACAAATTCTAAAATGTCTATGTGATGTTATAACATTCATTTCAAGAGCCATCGGAACTTTTTGCATACGATCTTAGAGTTCTTGGATATTTTTCCTATATGCATTGCCCAAATTGAGATCTGTAGTCACATAAGTACTAATAAACTAGGATGACTTTCAATTAGAAAATGTAAGGACATTGAGCTAATAAAACTATTGTATAATGAAAGAGATTTAACAGCCAATGTCCATTGTCTCCATCGACTAGACAAATTTTTATGGTTGATATTCATCATAAGTAAATATATAGGTAAAGTAGGGGAGCCCTCACGCAACAGTAAGAGTTATTATCGTGTGAGCTGAAGCTCCCGGGTTCGAGGCGCGGAAAAAACCTCTTGTTAAAAAAATGCAAGGCTGTGCACAACAGACCCAAACTGGTCCAGCTTCTACCTGGAGCTTCTGTAGTGCACCGGGCTTCCCCTTTTTTCCAAATTTTAAGTCAAGTGTCACAATAAATGCTTGCAATTATAATGTCATAATAAATTCTAAGATGTATCAATATAAGAATTTTGAGAATCATCTAACTAGTGTACAAAGGACGGAGGGAATATGAAGAACCAGCTATTAGGCAATGATGCAATACAAATGTGTGAGGCATTAATTGTTGTCCTATATAACCATTAGACCAAATATCAAAAAACATGATGTTATTATTCATCATATTGAAAATTTGTAATATTATGTTTTGATTGGCCAAAACTTGGCATACCATGTCGCACAAAGTGTTCTCTTCGTGTTATATTTGCATGTCATTCTGTTCTCGTTTATGTTTCGTAAAACAAATTATATGTTAGTACACAGTATTAACATATTACCTTTGAGAGGTATATTCCTAATAACTTGGCATAGTACCATGCGCAAGCATGAGCTGCAAAAAGAGTTGCTCTACGAGTAAAAGAAAATTCTAAACAATATTAAGACTAACTTTGCATGTGAACTCCTGTAATTTACATAGAAGTATCTTGTAGTAAGTTGCCCCTCCAATTTCTACAAGGTAGCTTCTCTCATAGTCTCATTCATTCCTTGAATGCACAATATAACATAAATTACATGAAGGCCAAAGAAGGGGGAGAATGATAAGACCCCCTCAACTGAAGAGCTGCAAGGTGAAATATATACAGTATTTTCTAAATAAAATTGACATGATCACGGACCACAACAGCATGCACTCACCCCTAAGGTCTGGAACAGCACTAGCGGCAGTAAGGGCACGGTAGACCAGAGGGTCTAGCTTCTGGACCTGGCAGATTGTACCCTCACGTGAGCTACTGACGTGAATAGATCAAAAAGAATAGGTATACATGATTGAAACAAGTCTAGGATATGGTAACTTGTATCCTTTTGTATTTCTACTTCAAGTCATTTGAATAAAACACAACAAGTAATATAATGATACAAAAGTTGATGTCAGAAGATAAAATGTTGAGAAAACATGACATCTTACCTCGACAATTACACCAGTCACTTGACTTAGAACCTCTTCAGCTGTTGCCAAAGAGTAGATCGGGAACATCCATACCCTGAGCATACCATGATGAACGATAATGAAGACCAGATAGCATTTAAAGCAACTTACAATGGCATAAATAACAAAGAAAAGACCGAGAATAAAATAAAGCCTACAAGAACAACCTTTCTTTTCCATGCCAGCTAGCTTTGGGAATCTTGTGAAAAGCCTCCACAAGTAACTGGGGATTTGACAAACATATCCAAGAAAGAGGTTACTAAAATAATGCAGTTAGTAAATTGGCTGTAGGGCAGATAATATACCGTGTGATAGGGAAATTTTGCGGCAATGACACCACTAGCATGAAGGTATAGTCGGACAGAGACCTTTTGAAGGTCAACCGCACTATTGTTATCTAGAAATCCAACATACAAAGTAAATCATCAGAATCCAATTTACCAACCAAAATAACACCTGCAGCAGTTAAAAGAAAATATAGATTAAAGCAAGAAAGCAAAAGATTGAAATACCATTTTCTCTGGATACATGCAATCTTGAAGGAGAACCTTCAACCTTGACAAGAGAAAATAAATTAGTTTAGGAGCAAATCACCTAAGAGCTTTGCAGGACTACAAACTAATGTTACTAAAGAGGTGGTGAAAACATAAACGGATGTCAAAAAGGAGAAAAATATAATATTATGATGAATAAGAAATAAGGAGGCAAAATTCTCAAAACACTCAATGAGAAAAACCTATAATTCAACTGTTCAAGCACTACAACCAAGACTTTTCACATAGAAAATGAATCAAAGTTTGTCTACAAAGAAGATCGAAGAAAAGTTCCAACAAAATATATTTGCATGTTAGCTTTAATCATATATCTTAACGCACCAGAAATCAGGAAGTCAAACTCTAGCATCCGCTAAGCAAAGAACCACACGACAAGATAAGTGGAAAGACATTTATTTTTTCAAAATTTGAGTACAAGAAAGTAAGAGACCTTGGAGAGCTCACTCTAAATTGAGTACAAGAAAGTAAGAGACCTCGGAGAACGTAAGAGACCTTCGAGAACTCACTCTAAATTGAGTACAAGAAAGTAAGAGACCTCGGAGAACTCACTCTAAAAGTAGCTAGTTGTTAGCAGGAGGGAACCCAAATCCCTTATAAACCCACAATTGACTCCCCATTTAGTCAATGTGAGGCTAAATGGACCCTAGTAAAGAAAACCTTATTCCTTCAATCCTGTATCTTGATGCACTAGAAAAACAAATTAATCAAATTCACCGCCCTAAGCAATCAGGTACCAAAATGAAATTTTGCATAGAAAATCATCAAGAACAATCAAATAAAAACACTTATAATTTAAATTTCTCTCCTCATTAGAACCTTTACTTTCTAAGCACATCCATATAAGCATTGCCCTACGCCAAACAATTCAAACAAAGAGGATTTTGGCGAATAGATCAAATTATCCGCTCTAAACAAGTACCAAAATGAAATTTTTTTCATAGAAAATCATCTAAAACAATCAACTAACAAAACTTATAACTTAAATTTTAAACAAATCCACAAAATCAACACGAAAACCTAAAACTGACCCCAAATTATACAACCAAATACAATGCAAATAAACAAGGGGATTCTGAGGTTTACCCTTGCATGGCAAGAATCCGCGGAGGCCGTCGCCGATGGAAACTGCTCGAAATTTCTCGAAGGAGGGTTCTTGTTAATGGCGGGCTGAGGAGGGGCAACAGAAGAAGAAGAGCAAGGGGCGATCGCAGGCGAGGTTTTCTTTTGTGAGAGCTTGTTAATGGCGTCTTTTTCTAAGAAATCTAAGTCTTCTGCGCTTAAACCCCAATCGTCGAGCTCCTCCATTTTTTTTTTTGGCCCCGCTTTCTGTTTCCCAGAAATTTTGATGAAGAAACAAAATAGAAGAGGTTTTGGAGGGGATACGGGAGTTTTAACTTTTTTGGGTTTTGTGACATTCGTTCCCAAATGTAGGGTCCCCAGGAGGGACAAAGATAACCCCAAATCACAATTATTTCAAGCCGTCCCTAACTTTGTAACGAGTTAAAGAAGCTTTTTTAAAGAGCCTTTTTCTTATATAGTGGGTTAGCTTGTTTTAAAGAGGGAGGGGAGGAGTAAGAAGGTTACAACGTTAAGCATTCTCAACTTATGTTTGTTTATAAGTTTTAATTAGCAAGGGAAAGATTGGGAGGGTTAAAGAACCAAATTTCCAATTGTTCCTAAAATTCAGTTAATATTTGTCATGTGGTTTCTCTCCGTTCATATTCTCTGCTATAAACAAATACAAAATATAGTGTACCCTCTCTTTCCTTAGTTATCTATTCAAACACAATTAATTTTATTCCCGTCTCTAATTTTCCACTCTCATTAGGATTTACTTTAATCATATTTCCCTACCTACCCTTTTTTGCATCCAAACCCATCAGATCTAGGGCAAATTTTAGAAAACCCTCAAAACTTGTCATTCTTTATGAAACCCCATGAACTTTGTTTCCTCCAATTAAACCCTGACTTTCCCCAGAAATCCTCCAACTTCAACATCGCCAGGCTTCAACCATTATCTCTGTCCAGAGTTAGTTTTTGTCCGGGATGCATTTATAGAGATTTTGTATAATAACTTTTAAATAATAAACATATATATCTTCAATTAAATGAGTTTGGATGAGAAAACTATTTTCGAAAACTAATCTAAAATTTTATATTTTGCTAATGTTTGAAGGAAATATTCGACGGAGAATACGTGAGATTTGAAATTTTTGAACAAGTGAAGGAGAAAAAAAAAAGAATAAGGATCTGCAGCCTTGCACCTCATAGAAAAGAAAGTTGTTGCTTGCGTAGGAAAAGCTAGGGGTTTTGCAGGAAAAGCCAAGGCTTTAACCATTTAGTGGGGTAAAGCAAAGTTCATAGGGGTTTCATAGAAAGGATCCAATTTTTTGAGGGGTCTTGAAATTTATCCTTTAATTTAATTAAGTTTGCTTCCGTGCTCTTTAAATTAATTTTTATTTAATTTTTAATAAAAGTGTAGCATTGTACTTTCCTCTTTCATCTTCTCCGTAAATCATCACTGTTTCAAATCTGAAACCACAATTTTTTTTGGTAAATGAATAAATTTTCCATTCCCAATTGAAATATGTACAGGACAAATAGCCCAACAAGGCAATACAAGAGCTAAAGAAATTCAAAAGCTATAACTATCAAAGATATCGATATATACAATGATAAGGTATCCTAGCCTTAAAGACTCGAGACAAAACTTCATACTTGATAACAGCAATCAGAGATTGAGTAGTAGAGAACTTCTGAGCAAAAATCTTTGAATTTCTCTGACACCACAAGTGATATACGGCTGTAGCAATACTGGACCTGAGTATCTTTCTCTTCACCGACTTCCCTCTCAATTGAGTGCAATTTCGATACAGAACCTCTGACCACGAAAACGGATATGAAGACAACCTGTTCCATGCTAATATACTAGTCCATACCTCAGCAGAATAGGAAGACTGGAAAAACAAATGCTCAATGCTTTCTTCCTCTTGCAAGCAAAGACAGCAGCGATTTGAGCTCCCGATCCCCATACGCATAAGTCTGTCTTGAGTGAGAAGACGCTTCCTTGCTGCTAGCCCACTCAATAAAATAATGTTTTGGCACTGTTAAAGGACTCCAAACCAGAGGAGACCAAGAACAAACTATATTTTGATCATATAGCATGTGGTAGACTAATGATATTTTAAATTTGCATCCAACAACGCAATGAGAGAGATTATGAACAGAGGCATCAGCAGAACCCCATTTTTGTATCAAAAAGTCTCTAACATTTAAAACTTGCTTCCATTGCCATGAGTCCCCAGTCTTTGATGATACATGCCAGATGTCATAGTGCCTCGGATATGCTTCATGAATCCATTTTATCCATAGTGTGTCTTTCTTGCATTGAATTTCCCATATGAGCTTTGAAACAGAAGCAAGATTCCATCCTTCTGCATGAAAAATACCCAACCCTCTAGCATTTTTAGATTTGCAAACATCTTGCCATGCAACAAGAGGAGTCTTATGAGTAATGCCAGAACCCTCTGTTTGAGTCGAAAGTTGTTTCCATTGTAAAACTTGAGAAAATTACACTTTTGATTCTCATTTACAAAGAAATTTAAATAACTCTCTCACAAACTCGAACAGAAGACGCTACACGCGTAGATCTCTTGCTTTTGTGGGTCTTTGCCTGTGCCGGGGACGCGTAATCCGTGGACCACCGAGCAACGATCGTCGAATCGACGGGGTTTAGTTGATGCTTCGCAAAGGAAACAAGAACTTAAGCAAAGATCTTAGCAAAGTAAGATATCTACTCTTCTCAAGAATAAGTCTGTAGGCATCAAAAATTGCTGAAGAACCTCAAATATGACTAAATTATGAGAATATCGAAGGACAACGTCGTTGAAATCTCAAGAAGCCCAACACGGAAGATTGTGTCTCGCTACTAGCGAGACACCTTGATGTGTCTCGCTACTAGCGAGACACCTTGATGTGTCTCGCTACTAGCGAGACACCTTGATGTGTCTCGCAACTAGCGAGACACCTTGATGTGTCTCGCTACTAGCGAACACTTGTTGGTGCCTCGCCACGGCGAGACACCTTGATGTGTCTCGCAACTAGCGAGGCACTTACTTGTGTCTCGCCAAACACGAACACCGAGAATACTTGAAGCGAGCTCTTGAAGGGTCTAAATCAATGCTGGTGGGGCCCACTTGACTTTATCGGTAGAGAGACATTCAAATACTTTAAACCGCGCAGCGAAGATCGCCCACTAGGCGTGATTCTAGGGCATTTAATCGTGCCTAAAAAGCGGAAAACCGTTACAACGGTGGAGGGCGACATTGCCTCGCCGCCAGCGAGGCGCTCTCATCCGCCGCCACGGCAGCTTATATCGCCTGCCGCCAGCGGTATCGACACGCCGCCGCGAGCTTAGGTAGCTTGGCGCGAGGCACTCGAGCCGCCACAACTACAAATTCCCCGACAGTGTTTCTTCAAAGGGCACGTTTCCCAAAGACTATAAATACCTTCCTCGTCCACTTGGGCGGGGGTTGGCCATCGAAGGGCAATCGAGATCCAAGCTTCGGAGTTCAAGAACACGATCCACACGGAGATTCCTCGAGTTTAAGCTTTGCCTTAATTCTTGAGAAGAGTAGATATCTTACCTTGCTAAGATATTTCTTTGAAGTTCTTGTTTTCTTTGCGAAGCATCAACTAAACCCGTCGATTCGACGATCATTTCGGTGGTCCACGGATTACGGCCCCAACATTGCAAAGTCCCACAAAAGCGGAGATCTACACTTGTAGTGTCTTTTGTTCGAGTTTGTGAGAGAGTTATTAAATTTCTTTGTAGCGAGAACCAAAAGTGTAATTTTCTCTAGTTTTACAAATGGAATCAACTTTCGACCCAAACACGATGGCGACCACGATGGGAGCCAGCGGTCTCGGCTTCGAGATCGTTGTGTCGCAACCTGCGCCGACAAACACCTCATGGTTGATGGACTAGACTACTTCTTCGATCAAGCCAAGTTCGAAGAATATCTCTCCTCTTCCTCATCAAAGTCCTCCTCACCCGCAAACATCGGAGGATCTCATCGCCTAAGAGGAGGTTCGTTACGTTGTGATGCGTAGCGATTCTCGTTAAACTGCGGCAGGCGATTTCCCCTCTCAACAAGATCTCAACCGATCGGCGAAGAGGGCTCGCCAAAGCGGCGTCAAAAGATGGCTCGTCAATTAGCCAAGGCCACGGAGTCGGCGGATGGAGTTCACTATCGGGCGAACTCACGTGATCAAAGCGTCAACAAACTCTGGCGCTTCAACCCGTCGGTACTCTGCCAAGGAAGAATGGATTCGTCAAAAGGACCCGATTGACAAGGAAGGAGCTGCTCAAAAGCGCCGTGCGCTTTGCTCGAGCACGCGTCTTTGTTGTTCTCAAGGCGCAAGAGTCAAAATCAACCCGACAAATGGCTCAAAATCGCCAAGCATGGATCCGAAGTCGACATCAAAATCGGCTCAAAATCGCCAAGCATGGATCCGAAGTCGACATCAAAATCGGCTCAAAATCGCCAAGCATGGATCCGAAGTCGACATCAAAATCGGCTCAAAATCGCCAAGCATGGATCCGAAGTCGACATCAAAATCGGCTCAAAATCGCCAAGCATGGATCCGAAGTCGACATCAAAATCGGCTCAAAATCGCCAAGCATGGATCCGAAGTCGACATCAAAATCGGCTCAAGAATCGCCTCGCCAAAGCGGCGATCCTCCATGCCTTAGCAAAAGCGGACTTTTCGCCCTTTCTTCCACTTCTCGGTTGAGGTATCAATCGCTAAGTCCGGAAATCCGTCAACCGGTGTTTAATCGTCTTGGTCCACAGCCAGGAAATAAAGGCAAGGTACCAGTGAAGAAATGCTTGGATTACACAGTCCAGAAGAGTCCTGATCAAGCTGAAATATCTCGAGTCTCTAGAATTTCAATTGCATCTCGTTTGAGCATCCCACAAGGGGTCCACGAGTCTGGCGAGAAGAAGAAGTTGAGGCGGTGACTCGCAAAATCACGAGATGACCGGACCCTCGTGATTCATCTGGCAACCGGATGTGAAGCCAGCGGCGGAAGTTGTTTCTCAAGTCAAATGGCCGACGTCCCCAAAAGAAGACGTGTCCTCCAATTAAGGACAATGTTACACTTGGGGGTGGAAGTGTAAGTTGTGGTAAACCATACCAACCACACCATCAGGGGGGTGGCAACACAAGAAAGAGGGCGATCGGCGAAATAGATTGTTCTTGCTCATGTGCAAAGCGATTAAAGGCATTGTTATCGGGATGTGTGCGTTACGAGTCGAGCGCTCACCCACAAAGAGCCTCAAGATTCGAACGGCTTTCCCCGTTAGCAACGGAAGATCCGCCACAGCCAAGACGACATCGAAGAAGAAAGAGATCATCCATCCAGTTTGATGAGTTTCCCGAAGTGACTATCAACATGGTGAACAAAGGGAAAGGACCAGCAACGGATGCAGATCCTGACTTCACTCCTGGAGGAAAGATCGGGCCTCAAATTTCTCAGAGAATGTCTCGGTTGCAATTGCGAGCTACCCAACACATCGACTATAGAAGGATGCATGAGGGAAAGTCATCTGAAGATGAAGCTTCCGACAGCAATTCGGCGATAGCTTCCGATGACACAATGTCAAGTATTGGTCGCCATCCCAGAGAAGCTTTTACCATTACTACCGATGTCCTGGCTCAAATGTTACAAGAAGCCTTAGCCAAGCAAAGAGAAGAGCTTAAGGCCGAAATGAGAACAGAGATGGAGCTAGCCATGCAACAGATGAGGGAGTTGCAAACCCATACGGTTGCACAACACAGGTCGATCAACGATCGAATCCGATCAACAAGGTGGAGTTACCCACCATAATGCCCATAATGTCGAAGACAGCGATTCGGAGATTGATGAACACATTTACGCTGATCAACCTCCAAAGAAAGCTGCATCTGATGCTCAAGGTGGAAATGGTCCAATTCCTCCTATTGGAAGCGATCCAAAACAAGGGGAGGATGATGGCGAAAGGATGAAAGAGCTTGAAGATAAAATCAATGCTTTGATGTCCGCACAGGAAGTCAAAAGGACTGGTATCCCGTGTCCATATCCTAGAGAGTGGGATTCAATTCCTTACCTTAGAAATTCAATTTGATCAACTTCCGCCATTTGGCGGAGAGGGTCACCTACACAACACGATTTACTTCAAATCACATTTGGGGTGATCTCGGAAATGAGCCTTTGATGATTCGGTCATTCGTTGGTACCCTTGGCGGAGTGCCGATTGGTATCGAAGACTCAAGGCGGTAGCATCAACTGTTGGAATGATATGGAAAGCTTGTTCCTCGGCAACTTCTTCGATGGCGACACGAAGTCTCGATTAGAACCCTCTTGGATGAAAGCGAGAAGAATGGGAGACAATTGACACTTTCGTTAAGCGTTTCATAATAAGGCCATAAAGCGCAAAGATCCAATCACCAAGGAATTCATATTGCGGACGTGCCACAATAATCTCTCCATTGATCTGTTGGAAGTCATGGGGTCGTCCGCCAACTACATGGAAAGATCACGAAAATCACGAAGACAGCGATTCGGAGATTGATGAACACATTTACGATCAACCTCCAAAGAAAGCTGCATCGATGCTCAAGGTGGAAATGGTCCAATTCCTCCTATTGGAAGCGATCCAAAACAAGGGGAGGATGATGGCGAAAGGATGAAAGAGCTTGAAGATAAAATCAATGCTTTGATGTCCGCGAGGAAGTCAAAAGGGCTGGTATCCGTGTCCATATCCTAGAGAGTGGGATTCAATTCCTTACCATGAAAATTCAATTTGATCAACTTCACGCCATTTGGCGGAGAGGGTCACCTACACAACACGATTTACTTCAAATCACATTTGGGGTGATCTCGGAAATGAGCCTTTGATGATTCGGTCATTCGTTGGTACCCTTGGTGCCGATTGGTATCGAAGACTCAAGGCGGTAGCATCAACTGTTGGAATGATATGGAAAGCTTGTTCCTCGGCAACTTCTTCGATGGCGACACGAAGTCTCGATTAGAACCCTCTTGGATGAAAGCGAGAA
The DNA here is from genome assembly GCA_012295165.1 of Asparagus setaceus. Classification (NCBI taxonomy): domain Eukaryota; kingdom Viridiplantae; phylum Streptophyta; class Magnoliopsida; order Asparagales; family Asparagaceae; genus Asparagus; species Asparagus setaceus. The sequence continues at coordinate 77,401,548 of CM022702.1, forward strand.
GAATGGGAGACAATTGACACTTTCGTTAAGCGTTTCATAATAAGGCCATAAAGCGCAAAGATCCAATCACCAAGGAATTCATATTGCGGACGTGCCACAATAATCTCTCCATTGATCTGTTGGAAGTCATGGGGTCGTCCGCCAACTACATGGAAAGATCTGAAAATCTGAGGAGAACAAGCGACGTTTCCTCGGAAGGAAGAAAGTTGAAAGAGGCAAAATGGCGGTGATCCCTCGAAGTAAATTTTCCTCTCGTAATAGAGGAAAGGCATCGTGGCTGCTATTAGTCAAGCGTCGCAACCACGATCGCGCCAAAAAGCTTCTAAATCAGAATTCCACAGGACATACTCTTTCAGAGACGAAGAAGTTCCGATCATCTTCAAACACCTTCTTGATAACAACAAAATCAAGTTGCCTCCGATTACAAATCAAGAGGAGGCTGACAAGACTTCGGACCCTAAATACTGTGCGTACCACAGGAGGATCCTCCATCCTACTAAGGATTGCTTAGCTCTCAAGGCCATCATCCAAGCCTTGGTCGAAGCCGGCGTCTTAACGCCGAAATAAGCCGAATGAGGAATTAATCCTCCGATGAGTACAAGAGGTTAAACTGCTTCTCCTTCTTACTCCAATAAGAATATGAGTATAAACTATTCTAAATGAATGCAGTCCAGTTTTACAAAGGGGGTGGATAATCCATGAGCGGAGATCCACTTCAGTTGGCGATCAAACCTTCCTACGGTTAGGATTGTCTCAAAATTCCTATCTGGTCAAACCTTCCTACAGTTAGGACCATGGTCAAAGTCCCTCTCGATTCCTTCCATGAGCGAGAGGTCCACTTCCACATTGAGCAATCAAACCTTCCTACAGTTAGGATTGTCTCAAAATTCCTATCTGGTCAAACCTTCCTACGTTAGGACCATGATCAAAATCTCCTCGATTCCTTCCATGAGCGAGAGGTCCACTTTAGGATTGGCGATCAAACCTTCCTACGATTAGGATTGTCTCAAATATCACTTTGGTCAAACCTTCCTACGTTAGGACCATGGTCAAAGTCCCTCTCGATTCCTTCCATGAACGAGAGGTCCACTTCCACATTGAGCAATCAAACCTTCCTACAGTTAGGATTGTCTCAAAATTCCTATCCTGGTCAAACCTTCCTACAGTTAGGACCATGATCAAAATCTCCTCTCGATTCCTTCCATGAGCGAGGTCCACTTTAGGATTGGCGATCAAACCTTCCGGCAGTTAGGATTGTCTCAAATATCTGCTGGTCAAACCTTCCTACGATTAGGACCATAATCAAAATCTCCTCTCGATTCCTTCCATGAGCGAGAGGTCCACTTCGATTGAGCGATCAAACCTTCCTACGGTTAGGATTGTCTCAAAATTCCTATCTGGTCAAACCTTCCTATAGTTAGGACCATGGTCAAAATTCCCTCTCGATTCCATCAATGAGCGAGAGGTCCACTTTCAAATTTCTATTACGGTCAAACCTTCCTCTGATTAGGACCATAATCAAAATCTCCTCTCGATTCCTTCCATGAGCGAGAGGTCCACTTTAGGATTGGCGATCAAACCTTCCTACGGTTAGGATTGTCTCAAAATTCCTATCTGGTCAAACCTTCTTATAGTTAGGACCATGGTCAAAATTCCTCTCGATTCCATCAATGAGCGAGAGGTCCACTTTCAAATTTCTATTACGGTCAAACTTTCCTACAGTTAGGACCATGGTCGAAATCCCCTCTCGATTCCTTTTATGAATGAGAGGTCTACTCCAATAACAGGGTTCGTTTTCGCCCCAAGAGAAGACACAACGGGTTCGTTTTCGCCCCAAGAGAAGACACAATTCCAAACTGTCTTGGCAACTCTGAGGCTCAAGGCAGTATATTCAAAACAAATCGGTTCCATATAGAAGCTTTCCTGGAAATCTGATGTTTAGAAAACCAGATGACGCTTTTTCTCTGAATGACTCTCAAGGCATCTCAATTACAACCCAAGTGGTGATTTTCAAGATGAAGATGATTAGTCCAAAATCGACTTCGACATTTCAATCCATTCAAATACAAATGCAACAGTTATTGAACTCAGAATATGGATAGCGACATCGGCGTACCGAGTTTGGCTGAAGCAAAACACGGGCCTCTTCTACAAAGTTCAACGTTGAACAGAAGCAAGGCGCATCTTATCCAAAGTATTCCAGACCCCTCGACAAAATACAGAGGAGTCTGAAAACTTTGGAGGGGGTATCTATAGGCATAAAAAATTACTGAAGAACCTCAAATATGACTAAATTATGAGAATATCGAAGGACAACGTCGTCGAAATCTCAAGAAGCCCAACACAGGGGAAGATTGTGTCTCGCCACTAGCGAGACACCTTGATGTGTCTCGCTACTAGCGAGACACCTTGATGTGTCTCGCTACTAGCGAACACTTGTTGGTGCCTCGCCACGCAGCGAGACACCTTGATGTGTCTCGCTACTAGCGAACACTTGTTGGTGCCTCGCCACGCAGCGAGACACCTTGATGTGTCTCGCTACTAGCGAGCACTTACTTGTGTCTCGCCAAACACGAGACACCCGAATACGAAACAAGCTCTTGAAGGGTCTAAATCAATCTGGTGGGGCCCACTTGACTTTATCGGTATGAGAGAGCGTTCAAATACTTTAATGCGGTTACGGCGAAGATACGCCCACTGCGTGATTCTAGGGCATTTAATCGTGCCTAAAAGCGAGAAAACCGTTACAACGGTGGAGGGCGACATTGCCTCGCCGGTTAGCGGCGGCTCATCTGTCGCGCCGCCAGCGAGGCAGCCATACCTCGCCGCCAGCAGGCAGCCGACTGCCTCGCCTGAGCCGAGCAGCTGGCGCGAAGGCGCTCGAGCGCCGCGCTAACCAATTCTGCACTTATGACATTGGTGTTTCTTCAAAGGGCACGTTTCCCAAAGACTATAAATACCTTCCCTCGTCCACTTGGGCGGGGTCGACCATCGAAAGGGGCAATCGAGATCCAAGCTTCCGGAGTTCAAGAACACGATCCACGGAGATTCCTCGAGTTTAAGCTTTGCCTTAATTCTTGAGAAGAGTAGATATCTTACCTTGCTAAGATATTTCTTTGAAGTTCTTGTTTCCTTTGCGAAGCATCAACTAAACCCCGTCGATTCGACGATCGCTGCTCGGTGGTCCACGGATTACGCGTCCCCGGCGACAAAATCCCACAAAATAGGAGATCTACACTTGTAGCGTTTTTTGTTCGAGTTTGTGAGAGAGTTATTAAATTTCTTTGTAGCGAGAACCAAAAGTGTAATTTTCTCTAGTTTTACAAATGGAATCAACTTTCGACCCAAACAAAGTCAAAGCTTAAACTCGAGGAATCTCCGTGTGGATCGTGTTCTTGAACTCCGGAAGCTTGGATTCTCTCTCTCTCTTTGCAATAGCTCGCTTATCGATCTCGATTGCAACCCAAGTGGTGATTTTCAAGATGAAGATGATTAGTCAAAATCGACCGACATTTCAATCCATTCAAATACAAATGCAACAGTTATTGAACTCGAATATGGATAGCGACATCGTACCGAGGTTTGGCTGAAGCAAAACGGGCCTCTTCTACAAAGTTCAGCGTTGAGCGGAAGCAAAGCATCTTATCCAAAGTATTCCGGACCCTCGACAAAATACGGAGTGCGAAAACTTTGGAGGGTATCTATAGGCATAAAAAATTGCGAAGAACCTCAAATATGACTAAATTATGAGAATATCGAAGGACAACGTCGTCGAAATCTCAAGAAAACAACAAGATGTGTCTGATTGAGGGCACTTATGTGATACCTGCGCCACTAGCGAGACACCTTGATGTCTGTTGCGGCGAGAGACACTTCGTGTGTGCCTCGCCACTAGCGAGACACCTTGATGTGTCTCGCTACTAGCGAACACTTGTTGGTGCCTCGCCACCAGCCGCAGACACCTTGATGTGTCTCGCTACTAGCGAACACTTGTTGGTGCCTCGCCACCAGCCGCAGACACCTTGATGTGTCTCGCAACTAGCGAGGCACTTACTTGTGTCTCGCCAAACACGAGACACCGAATACGAAACAAGCTCTTGAAGGGTCTAAATCAATCTGGTGGGGCCCACTTGACTTTATCGGTATGAGAGAGCGTTCAAATACTTTAATGTGCGGTTACCGGCGAAGATCGCCCACTAGTGATTCTAGGGCATTTAATCGTGCCTAAAAGCGGGAAAACCGTTACAACGGTGGAGGGCGACATTGCCTCGCCGGTGCGGCTCATCTTCGCCGCGGCGGCATATCTTGCCCTCGCCCGCCCGGCGGCAAACCTTCTGCCCTCGCCGGTGGCGAGCAGCTTGGTATGAGGCAGCTTCAGCTGCCAGCGCTAACCTAAATTCTTGCACTTATGACATTGGTGTTTCTTCAAAGGGCACGCTTCCAAAGACTATAAATACCTTCCCTCGTCCACTTGGGCGGGGTCGACCATCGAAAGGGGCAATCGAGATCCAAGCTTGGAGTTCAAGAACACGATCCACGGAGATTCCTCGAGTTTAAGCTTTGCCTTAATTCTTGAGAAGAGTAGATATCTTACCTTGCTAAGATATTTCTTTGAAGTTCTTGTTTCCTTTGCGAAGCATCAACTAAACCGTCGATTCGACGATCATTGCTCGGTGGTCCACGGATTTGCGTCCCGAACGAGGCAAAGTCCCACAAAAATAGGAGATCTACACTTGTAGCGTTTTTGTTCGAGTTTGTGAGAGAGTTATTAAATTTCTTTGTAACGAGAACCAAAAGTGTAATTTTCTCTAGTTTTACAAATGGAATCAACTTCGACCCAAACAAAGTCAAAGCTTAAACTTCGAGGAATCTCCGGTGTGGATCGTGTTCTTGAACTCCGGAAGCTTGGATTCTCTCTCTCTCTTTGCAATAGCTCGCTTATCGATCTCGATTGCCCCCCGCTTGAAGTGGATGTAGGGGGTATTTATAGACTTTGGGGCGTGCCCTCTGAAAAACACAAGTGTCATAAATGCTCAACATTTGTAGTTAGCCGCGATTGGTACGCCTCGCCAAGCTACCTAAACTCGCGGCGATTATCGCTACCTGGCGCTGGCGGCGATGTCGTCCCTCCGGCTATTGTAGCGGTTTCCGCTTTTTAGGCGCGATTAAATGCCCTAAAATCCGCCTAGTGGCGTATTTTCGCGTGTAACCGCCCATTAAAGTATCGAGCGTCTCTTTGCGTTGATAAAGTCAAGTGGGCCCCACCCGCATTGATTTAGACCCTTCAAGAGCTCATTTCAAATATTACGGGTGTCTGCCTTTGGCGAGGCACAAATGAATGCCTGCCTATAGCGAGACACATCAAGGTGTCTCGCCGCGTAGGCACAAACAAGTGTCTCGCTAGTAGCGAACGCAATGTCTCGCTTGTAGCGAGGCACAAAAGTGTCTGCTAGTAGCGAGACACAAGCGAAGTCTGCGCTTGTAGCGAGCACAAACAAGTGTCTCGCTAGTAGCGAGACAAGCGAGTGTCTCGCTTGTAGCGAGCACAAACAAGTGTCTCGCGACTATGGCGACACAATCTTCCCATGTGTTGACTTCTTGAGATTTTGACGACGTTGTCCTTCGATCTTCTCATAATTTAGTCATATTTGAGGTTCTTCAAAGAATTTTGATGCCTACAGATACCCTCCAAAGTTTTCGTGACTCACTGTATTTTATCGAGGAGTCTGGAATACTTTGGATAAGATGAGTCCTGCTTCTGCCCAACGTTGGACTTCGTTGAATGGACTCATGAATTGCTTCTTAATTTAAACTCTGTGACGTCGTGACCATCTTTTAAAATCAAGACATTGCGGTTGTGGTGAATGGTTGAAATGATGAAGTCAATTTGAACTGATCATCTTCATCTTGATGGTCACCACTTGGGTCATAATTGAGTGTTTTGAGAACCATGTTGTCTCAAGTTATTGCTTGTGCGATAGCTATAGGCTTTTTGGCAAACCCTCGACCATCAGCGAATTTGATGAGCCTTTACCAACTACCGTTTGAGTTGGGCTAGCATGTAGTTTGTCTAAGTCCGTTCTACATGTTACGTTGTGCTAAAAGAATGAACTCTCTTAGACTTTATGCTCACGATATTGAATCGTAGACTTGATCAATTATCACGGAATTGATTACGGCATGTGTTAGGCGGACTTATCTCGGTAAGGGACAAAGATAACATCCCTATGCATGAAGGCATAGTTTAGGTGTCATTAGGTAATAACATCTATGCTACGATATTGAATACGTGAAGCGATCAATTATCACGGAATTGATTACGGCGTGTGTTAGGCGGACTTATCTCGGTAAGGGACGAGATAACATCCTATGCATGAAGGCATAGTTTAGGTGTCATTAGGTAATAACATCTATGCTACGATATTGAATCGTGAAGCGATCAATTATCACGGAATTGATTACGGCGGCGTGTGTTAGGCGGACTTATCTACGGTAAGGGGCGAGATAACATCCTATGCATGAAGGCATAGTTTAGGTGTCATTAGGTAATAACATCTATGCTACGATATTGAATCGTGAAGCGATCAATTATCACGAGAATTGATTACGGCGTATGTGTTAGGCGAGACTTATCTACGGTAAGGGCGAGAGATAACATCCCTACTACGCATAAATAGGCGTAGATTTATGATCATTAAGTCGTGTAAGGCTGGCTATATATTGAATACATAGACTTTATTTATTATTTTTGTCTTCTCATGGGGTGAAGGCGAACCCGTTGTGTCTTCTCTTGGGCGGCGAACCCGTTGTGTCTTCTCTTGGGGCGAACCCGTTGTGTCTTCTCTTGGGAAGACAAACCCGTTGTATTGAAGAAGAAGAAGGTATTTTCTTATCTTCGCTTCAATTGACAACTCCTTGTTCACGAATCGAGAGTCAAAAGATTCCTAATGCACGTGCACTAAGAAATCTATAGAGAAACTCAAAGTGGGATCTCCACTTCGAGAATCAAGTTGGAGTCGGGCCACGTGGCATTGACTCTGAAGATACCTTTTAACTCATGTGAGTAAAAGGTGAAATTTGGATAACCCTAACTGCATGAAGGTCTGATTACCCAATTTACATGGCTTGGCCCTAACTATTGAAAGTTTTGACCAAGTGGGAGTGAAAATTTAAAATGACCCTAACTGTTCAAAGGTTTGGTCAAGTGAAGAATGACCCTAACTGTTTAAAGGTTTGGTCGTACTGGACCCAGTGGGAGTAGATTTGATTTCTAAACTAAGAATTAACTATCAGAGGTAATAGTTAACATGATAGTTATTTTCTTTGTGGTCCTGTCATCCTATTGAAGAGGATTGGTGGGAGAGTTTAGTGGAGTTATCAGAGATAACTTTCTTGTGGGCCTACCATCCTGTTGAATAGGAATTGTAGGGGATTTTGGAAGAGTTGACAGAAGATGAAGGAAAGAAGGTATTTTCTTATCTTTTGCTTCACAAAGGGGAGTTTGGAGACCGTGACTATTCAAAAGTTTGATCATCCAAAATAGTGGGGGTAAAATTGGTGAATGGTATTTCTAGGCTATCGGAATATGATAAACCTGGGTCCTTCATCATAAGACGGGTTATCCTGAGTACACTAAGGATAGTATCTCTTCAGGAACTTCCCATTAATTGGCATTGTGATCTTATCAACGTCACGCTACCATGTTTAGCGAACAAGCCGGATCGCCTCATTACCCACAGGGTTGCTCTTGTAGGTATCCGGTAGATACGATAGGCGAAGAGCTTCACCAAGTTCGTCACTTTGGCGTTATGATCCGGCATCAATTAGAGCACGGATCTGTCTTTAAGGACAAAACAACTTTTGGTAGGATGATGGACCCTCACGTAGTACGCCACGGTATTTAGGATCAGTCTTGTCGACCTCCTCGATTTGTAATAGGTGGCAACTTGATTTTGTTCTTTGTCAAGGAGGTGCTTAAAATAATCGGAACTTCTTCATCTCACGAAGAGTATGTCCCGTGGAATTCGATTTAGAAGCTTTTGTTGCTCCCGAGGTTGTTGGCGTATCGTAATTGCGACGTTTGATTTACGCCGACAGCAGCCACAGATGCCTTTCCTCTATTACGAGAGGCAAAATTTACTTTTGAGGGGTCAGCCATCTTTTCGCCTCTTCGGCTTTCTTCCTTTTAAGAAAAGCGTTGACTTGTTCTCCTCGTATTTTGAGATCTTTCCATGTAGTTGGTGGGGCGACCCCATGACTTCCAACGATCAATGGAGAGATTATTGTGTACGTCGCAATATGAATTCATCGGTGATTGGATCTTTGCAGTTAATGGCCTTATTGCGGAAGCGCTTAACGAAACAGTCAATCGTCTCTCCACTCTTCTGCTTTTTATCCAAGAGGGTTCCAATCGAGACTTCGGTGTCGTCATCGAAAAAGTTATTGAGAAACGAATTTTCCATGTCATCCCAGCAGTTAATGCTCCCAGCTTTGAGTCTTCGATACCAATGGCGACCATGAAAGTGCAAACCGAATGGCCAGGACCATCAAAGGCTCGTTTCGAGATCACCCCAAATGTGATTTGAAGTAAATCGAGGTCTTTGTGTAGGCGAACCCTCCCATCAAAAGGTGTGAAATTAATCAAACTGAATTTGGTGGGTGGATTGAATCCCACTCTCGGATATGGACACGGGATGCGGTCTTCTTAACCTCGTGGCGGACATTAAAGCATTAATTTTGCCTTCAAGCTCCTTCATCTTTTCATTTTCACCCTCGCCTTGTTTTGGATGATTTCCGGTAGGAGGAATTGGAACATTTAAAACTGGGTATGAGCATGCTTTTCTTAGGAGGTTTATCGGCATAAATGTGTTCATCTATCTCAGTATCCTGTCTTGACATTATGGGCATTATGGTGGGTAACTCCACCTTGTTGACTGGTGTAGGCGTTGAAAAATACTTGCAAGATCCCCGAAACAAAACTCGTGACGGTGGGTTGACAACCAACGATCCATTCGACAAACCGACGTCGCAAAACGCATCACGCCACAAAACGCGTAGAGCGAGTCGACGAGCGCATAAAGTGAGTCGGCAAGACGTACGAGCCAATGAAACGACGTGCCGAGTTGACTAAACTCAAACGTTGACGAGACGGAATCAACCGTACTTAGTCCGTCAATGCAAACGAGCCGTTTTGAGCTCTGAAAGTTGATCGGGCACGGACTCAAACACAACGGCGACATCACCGGAGCAAAACTAAGCCCGAAGACCGAAAGAATCGACGAGAAACAACGCGAGGCGGCGGAGCATAGCGGCACCGACCAAGTGGTAGAGGTGCCTCGACCAAGTGGTAGAGGTGCCTCAGCGGGTAGTGCCTGGCCCAAGTGGTTGGAGGAGCGACCACTTTGGTAGAGCCACCTCGGAACATGGCGGTATGGCAATGGCGAGGTGGCTCGGCCATGGTGGTAGAGCCCACCTCGACCAACTTGGTAGAGGGTGGCTCCGACAGTGGTAGAAGCCACCGGCCCTTGCAGCACCCCTCTCCATTGTATAAATAGGGGGTCTTGGTGGATTTTGGCGGATTAGAGAGGACTTGGGCTTGGGATTTTGGAGGATTTGGCTTTTGGGCTTGTTGATTTTGGAGGATTTTTAGAAGAGTTCTCCACGAGATCCTGAGCCGAGTCGACGCGTTCCGAGCAAGCGAGCACAAGTCGATCGACGTCGATCTGGCGGAGAATAGCGGATTGGTCGAACTCTGAGATACCCTCTAGGTTAAGCTTCGTCTTAACCTCAAGGATAGCGCTGTGATTTCTCTAGTAGATCTCACCGCTCGTCGATCCTCTCCTTCGTGGGTGTGATCCATGACGATCCTCTCCTTCATGAGTGTGATCCCCTCGGTAACCGTTTCCTTAGGTAAGCGAGCCCCATCTGTAGTTCCAACAGATCAATGGAGAGATTATTGGGCACGCCCGCAATATGAATTCATCGGTGATTGGATCTTTGCGGTTAATGGCCTTATTGCGGAAGCGCTTAACGAAACAGTCAATCGTCTCTCCACTCTTCTGCTTTTTATCCAAGAGGGTTCCAATCGAGACTTCGGTGTCGTCATCGAAAAAGTTATTGAGAAACGAATTTTCCATGTCATCCCAGCAGTTAATGCTCCCAGCTTTGAGTCTTCGATACCAATCGAAAGCAGCCCCGCGAAGGGTACCGACGAATGACCGGACCATCAAAGGCTCGTTTCCCGAGATCACCCCCAAATGTGATTTGAAGTAAATCAGGTGCTGTGTAGGCGAACCCCTCCCATCAAAAGGTGTGAAATTAATCAAACTGAATTTCGGCGGGTAAGGGATTGAATCCCACTCTCTCGGATATGGACACGGGATGCCGGTCTTCTTAACCTCGTGAGCAGACATTAAAGCATTAATTTTGCCTTCAAGCTCCTTCATCTTTTCATTTTCACCCTCGCCTTGTTTTGGATGATTTCCAGTAGGAGGAATTGGAACATTTCCGCTTTGGGTAGCGAACGCCTTTTTCTTAGGAGGTTTATCGGCATAAATGTGTTCATCTATCTCCGTATCACTGTCTTCGACATTATGGGCATTATGGTGGGTAACTCCACCTTGTTGACTGGTGTAGGCGTTGAAAAATACTTGCAAGATCCCCGAAACAAAACTCGTGACGGTGGGTTGACAACCAACGATCCATTCGACAAACCGACGCCGCGAAAACGATCACGCCACAAAACGCGTGAGAGCGAGTCGACGAGCGCATAAAGTGAGTCGGCAAGACGTACGAGCCAATGAAACGACGTGCCGAGTTGACTAAACTCAAACGTTGACGAGACGGAATCAACCGTACTTAGTCCGTCAATGCAAACGAGCCGTTTTGAGCTCTGAAAGTTGATCGGGCACGGACTCAAACACAACGGCGACATCGCCGGAGCAAAACTAAGCCCGGAAGACCGAAAGAATCGACGAGAAACAACGCGAGACGACGGAACGCCTAACGCGCACCTCGCCAAGTGGTCGAGGTGCCCTACCAAGTGGCCGAGGTGCCTCGACCAAGTGGCCGAGGTGCCTCGACCAAGTGGCCGAGGTTTCGCCATGGTGGTCGAGCCACCTCGCCAACATGGCCGAGGCGCTGGCCAGTGGGCGAGGTGGCTCGCCATGGTGGTCGAGCCACCTCGCCAACTTGGTCGAGGTGGCTCTGGCCAAGCCGGCCACTCCACTCGCTACAGCACTCTCCATTGTATAAATAGGGGGTCTTGGTGGATTTTGTGGATTAGAGAGGACTTGGGCTTGGGATTTTGGAGGATTTGGCTTTTGGGCTTGAGCCGATTTTGGAGGATTTTCTGAAGAGTTCTCACGAGATCCACGAGCCGCCGACGCATCGCCCGAGCACCGACGAGCACAAGTCCATCGGCGTCGATCTACAAGCGGAAGGTAGCGAATTGGTCGAACTCTGAGATACCCTCTAGGTTAAGCTTCGTCTTAACCTCAAGGATAGCGCCAGGATTTCTCCTAGTAGATCTCACCCGCCCGGCGATCCTCTCCTTCGTGGGTGTGATCCCCGCAGCGATCCTCTCCTTCATGAGTGTGATCCTCAGCGCCGTTTCTTCGTGAAACGAGCCCTTTACATCTGTAGTTCCGAACCCGGGTCTCTACGGATTGGAATTGCGGTGGTCCACGGACACAAAAGTCCCTAAGACAGCAAAGAACCCACGCAGTTGGTGGACCTCGATATAACAGAGATCCTCGTGTTTGTTCACAAGGATAAAAGTTGTAATCTTTTTATTTTCATTGTAAGCCTTAAAATAAAAGGTGATATTTCTCTTTGAATTTGTCTCAAACATCGTTTGTAAGCAAGTTCAAATCAATGACAATCAAACCGACTTTTCCCGCGAACAACTGGATTCAGGCTGTAGATGAGGCGTTTGATTTTGCAATTCCCTCATCTGCCGCATGGCTAATTCCATTTCGTTTTCATTTCGCCTTAAGCTCTTCTCTTTGCTTGGCTAAGGCTTCTTGTAACATTTGAGCGGGACATCGGAGTAATGGTAAAGCCTCCCTATGGTGACGACTCATACTTGAAACAAGATCGCCCAGTTATCATTGAGCCGCCGGAAATTTCATCTTCGGATGACTCTCCTTCTTGCATTCTTCTATAGTCAATGCGTCGCGTAGCTCGCAATTGCAATCGGGACATTCTCTGGGAAATCTGAGAGCTAACTCTTCCTCCAGGGGTAAAGTCTGGATCTTCATCATTTGCCGGTCTTTTCCCTTTATTTACCATGTTAATAGTAATTTCAGGAAGTTCGTCGGTTCGGATGGCAGATCTTCTCTTTCTTCGGGGTCGTCTTGACTCCGGCTTCAAATCTTCCGTTGCTGGCAAGGAAAGCCTCTCAAATACTGAAACTCTTTGTGATTGAGCGTTTATTTCGGAACAGGCACATCCTGACAACAACGTCTTGATTAGTTGTGCACACGAACAAGAACAATTTATTTCATCAATCGTTCTCTTTCGTGTGTTGCCACCCCCAGCCTGATGACACAGTTGATGTGGTTTGTCACTGGTTGTACTTTCACCCCCAAGTGTAACGTTGTCCTTAACTGGAGGACACGTCTTCTTTTGGGGGCGTCGATCATTCGACTTGGGAGGCACCTTTGACATTTTAACTTCATCTGCTGAAGTTGTTTTGGCATGGATCATAAGTGTTTTATCATCTCTCGTGACTTCACGAATCACACGCCTCAAGTTCTTCCCTTTAGTAGACTCGCGGACCCCTTGCGGGATGCTCAAACGAGATGCAATTGGAATTCTAGAAGCCTGAGATGTTTCAGCTTGCTCAGGACTCTTACGGGTGGGTAATCCAAACGTTTTCACTGGTACCTTGCCTTTATTTCCGGGCTGTGGACCAAGACGACTAAACACTGAAGTTGCCAAATTTCCAGGCTTAATTGTTGTTATCTTAGCCGGAGAAGTGAATGAAAGGGGCGGAGAAACCAAATTTTTTGCTAGGCAGATACGCTGGCGGTAAGCTGGCCGCTCATTGACGCTGAGATGCTTACACCGCCATTGCTGGCGAGAAGTAGCTTAGTCGCTCGCTAACGGTACTCGAAATGCCTCAAGGAAGATATCTGGGCCGATTTTGAGGTAGACTTTGGGACCCAAACTTTGTGATTTTGAGTCGATTCCCTGGTTGATTTCAACTCTTGTGCCTTGCGAACAACGCATCGCGATATGAGCAACGCTGCACGACGCTTTGCCAGCCCTTCCTTGTCAATCGGGTCCTTTTGGCGAGAACTCATTCTTCCTTGGGAGGAGTGTTGGCGGATTGAGATTGAGGCGTTGTAACTTGCTGACGCCTCTGATCATGCGAGTTCGTGTTGTAATGAACTCCGTCTGTTGATTCCATGGCCTTTGCAAGTTGTCGGACCATCTTTTGACGTTGTCTCTGACGAGCCCTCTTCGTCAGAGCGATTGAGATCTTGTTGAATGACTCCTTCTTACGAAAGAGTCGACTTGGCGAGCTCCGGCTTTGAGATCCACCGGGGTGTTGTTGAGAGGGGAAATCGCCTCCGTCGCAAGTGAACGAGAATCGTTGCGCATCACAACAGAACGAACCTTCCTCTTAGGAGATGACATCCTCCGATGTTTGCGGGGTGAGGAGGACTTAGATGAGGAAGAGGAGAGATATTCTTCGAACTTGGCTTGATCGAAGAAGTAATCCAGTCCATCGACCATGAGGTCGGCTTGATCGCTGCAAGGCTGCGACACAACGATCTCGGGCTCGAGACCGTTAGCTCCCACTATGGTCGCCATCGTGTTTGAGTCGAAAGTTATTTTCATTGTAAAACTTGAGAAAATTACACTTTTGATTCTCATTTACAAAGAAATTTAAATAACTCTCTCACAAACTCGAACAGAAGACGCTACACGCGTAGATCTCCTGCTTTTGTGGGTCTTTGCCTGTGTCGGGGACGCGTAATCCGTGGACCACCGAGCAACGATCGTCGAATCGACGGGGTTTAGTTGATGCTTCGCAAAGGAAACAAGAACTTAAGCAAATACCTTAGCAAAGTAAGATATCTACTCTTCTCAAGAATAAGTCAAAGCTTAAACTCGAGGAATCTCCGTGTGGATCGTGTTCTTGAACTCCTAAGCTTGGATTCTCTCTCTCTTTGCAATAGCTCTGCTTATCTGATCTCTGATTGCCCCCGCCCAAGTGGATGTAGGGGGTATTTATAGACTTTGGGAGGCGTGCCCTCTGAAAAACACAAGTGTCATAAATGCTCAACATTTGTAGTTAGCGCCGCGCCGAGCCGCCGCTGCCGCCGCTTCGCCACCGGGCGCAGGTAGCAGTTACGCTACCGGGCGCGCGGTAAGATGGGTCACCGCTAAGCGGCGCGGCAAGCGTCGCCCCTCCGCCTATTGTAGCGGTTTCCTGCTTCTTTAGGCGCGATTAAATGCCCTAAAATCACGCCTAGTGGGCTTATTTTCGCGTGTAACCGCCCATTAAAGTATCACGAGCGTCTCTTTGCGTTGATAAAGTCAAGTGGGCCCCACCGATTGATTTAGACCCTTCAAGAACTCATTTCAAATATTCGTGTTCTTTGGCGAGGCATAGCAGTGCCTCGCCTATAGCGAGACACATCAAGGTGTCTCGCCGTGGCGAGGCACAAACAAGTGTCTCGCTAGTAGCGAGACACAAGCGAAGTGTCTCGCTTGTAGCGAGGCACAAAAAGTGTCTCGCTAGTAGCGAGACACAAGCGAAGTGTCTCGCTTGTAGCGAGGCACAAACAAGTGTCTCGCACTATGGCGAGATACAATCTTCCCATGTGTTGACTTCTTGAGATTTTGACGACGTTGTCCTTCGATCTTCTCATAATTTAGTCATATTTGAGGTTCTTCAGCAATTTTTGATGCCTACACCCTCCCCAAAGGAAGTTCTCGCAAATCTGGTCAATCCCCTTCAAACTGATTTAGGAAGCAAAAAACCATTAGTCCAATACACTTGAATTCCAAAGAGAATTGATTTAATCAGTGCAACTCTCCCAGCATAAGAGAGTTTCCTGTTTTGCCAACAAGTAGTTTTTGCCAATAGCCTATCAAGAAGAGGCTGGCAATGGAGCTTGCTAAGTTTACCATTAGAAAGAGGCAATCTGAGATATTTAGCAGGGAAGGAAGCTTCAATGAAACCAAACTCATCAAGAATTGCATGCTTTATAGTAAAATCCACACTTTCAAAATAGATACTACTTTTAGACTGATTTGCAGAGAGGCCAGAAACCGAAGAAAAATGAGAAATACCCTCGTTTAAGCATCTAGCTGAAGAAAGATTTCCTTTAGCACATATGAGAATATCATCTACAAACAGAAGGTGACAAATCCCCAATTTGGCACGCTTAGGATGTAATTTGAAGCTGTTATGAGTGCACATTCTCTTTAGTCACCTAGAAAAATATTCCATGCATAAGACAAAAATGTAGGGGGAAATAGGATCCCCTTGCCTAAGTCCTCTCTTTCCTTGAAAGTAACCATGAAGCTCACTATTAAAAAAGATAGAGAACTTAGCAGTAGAAACTGCCAACATGATCCACTTGATGAATTGAAGAGGAAAGTTCAAACCGAATAAAACTTGCTCCAGGAAAACCCAGTTTACAGAGTCAAAAGCTTTTCTAATATCAACTTTGAGCATGATTATAGGTGATATAGTTTTCTTCTTATAGTGTTTTAAGAGATCACGTGCAAGCAAAACATTACTAACTAAGGATCTCCCTTTAACAAAAGCAGTTTGAGCATCATTTACAATGCAAGGCATAATTTTTTGCATTCTGGAAGCTAATATTTTAGATATAACCTTGTATGAAAAATTAACACAAGATATAGGTCTAAAATCACTCACTTGAGTAGGATTTTGAATTTTTGGAATCAAAGTGATTGTAGTAGAATTCCATTGTCCAAGTAGCTTACTATTTTGAAAAAACTCCAAGATAGCGGAACAAAAATCCTCTTCAATAATAGTCCAAGTGCTCTTGAAAAAACTAGATGAAAATCCATCAAGTCCAGGGGCTTTCAAATCAGAAACAGAAAAAACTGCCTTTGTAATTTCTTCTCCAGTTATAGGCATTATCAGATCATTCTGCATTTCAGTGGACAAAACAGTGCCATGTCCCCAAACATTGTTATCAATAGGGAGAACAGAGGTTGAAGTACCAAGCAGGTTTTTGTAATGAGCAAGAGTTTCATTTGCTATAGTAGAAGGATGGACTAGTTTCTCACCAGCAGCATTATAGAGAGCAAGAATAGAGTTTTGTTGATATCTAGCTTTCAAAGATTGATAAAAAAAATCTAGAATTCTGATCTCCAGAAGCTAACCAGTCAATTTTTGCTTTTTGACAATAAAAAAGAGACTCAGCTGCAACTAACCTGCTATACTTTGTAGTAAGCGCGTTCTCCTCTTGAACTAAATCAGAATTGAGGTGGTCTTGTTGAAGTTTGAGCTGAATATCATCCAATTTAGCTTTGCAAGATACCACCTTATTAGAGATGCCAACAAAATACTGCTTATTCAACAAAGATAGATCTTTCTTAAGTCTCTTAAGCTTT
This sequence comes from Asparagus setaceus, assembly GCA_012295165.1. Lineage (NCBI taxonomy): Eukaryota > Viridiplantae > Streptophyta > Magnoliopsida > Asparagales > Asparagaceae > Asparagus > Asparagus setaceus. The sequence goes on from CM022702.1 coordinate 77,418,156, forward strand.
TGAGAGAGCACAAACATTTTCGAGCCCCAAACATGAGCCTGCCAAGAAGATTTGACCAGAGGAAGAAACTCATGATGTTGAGTCCACATCTTGAAGAATCTAAAAAGTTTCTTACCCATAGGAGGACCACAATTAATAATAGAGATAACTCCAGGGGAATGATCAGAAATATTGAATGGGAGAAAGTCTACATAACTATTAGCATAAGAGTTAAGCCAAGTCTGATTTACAAAAACTTTGTCAATTCTTGACCAGACCCTTTCATGAATATCCTGGTTGTTGGTTCATTGTTTGTTTGTCCAAGTGAACCAACAACCCATGGATTTCAAATGAGTAAGACCTGTAGCAGTAACACAATCTCTTAGTCCCCTAGTCTCATGATCAGTGACTGGAGTTCCTTGGAACTTCTCATTTTGGCCCATAACATTGTTAAAATCTCCACAAATAATCTAAGGATCATTAGTAATATTAATGCTTGTAAGAGAGTTCCACAGAACTTGTCTATATTCCAGACTATTATCAGCATATATAGCTGTGAGATATGAAGAGAAAGAGCCATTAGCAGTCCCAATGTGACAATGAATAAATTGATAACAATTACTTATTCATAACAATCTCTTAAAATGATATCGTTTCTAAATTTATATATCAATAAAATTATTTTGTTTATCTATCAACAAAGTCAGGAACCTCTCATACATCATCAAACAATTGAGAAATTGTTCCAACAAATTAAGAATTCTTTGTACCCATTTTTCCAAAATCTGATAATGCCCAAATCTTTCTCTTGTTTTGAAACCTTCTAAAGAGTTAATCAAACTTGTTAATAAATGAAAAATCTAAAGTCTCTTGTCCTGTTTGACATATATTTTCTAGAATTTACAAATAATTTTCATTATTCCCTTTACCTATAAGAGTGGCAAAGAAGAAGAAAACGAGAAAAAGACAAAAGCTAAGATATGATTTACAAGAACGAGAGACAAAAATTGATGATGATGATGATAGAGAAAGATTTATGGTAGAATTGTTACACATCAAGAGATCAAATGAGGACGAAGATGATAGACATAATTTCTTTAATTGCAACTGAAAGAGATAAATATTACAGGACTGAGAAGGGGAGTCTAAAGACTAATAGATGATGGGTTCAACAACGATTTTTACCCAAAGTAACAATTTAATTGATGGTCAAACCACCAATGAGGAGAAAGAAGATGGTTAGACAAAGTAAAGTTAATAACTATCCTTCAAAGTTTCAGGAATTATAAAAGAGCTTTGCTTTGATACTCCGACAATAGTACTTTTTATTCATATTTTAATATTTCTATATAAGAAAAAATTGGATGAAAATCAAGAAGAATATTTTGGTACTTTTACCTTGAACTTATATTTTTAATTTATATTTTCCCAAACAGTTTCTCTGCTCCACCTCGTAACCGCTAGCATCATCCCTTCTCTCGTCGTATATGTGCTTTTTGTAATTAGAACATTATAAAGAATTTAAATATAAGGAATAAAAAAAATTCAAATCCTCTCAATATAAAAAAAAAACTATGAAATCCTAAAAATTATTTCATATTACAATTGAAACTAGACTGATGCTTTAATGCTCTTAACAATTAATTATTATTATGTAATATATAAAAGCAATAACCTAAAAAAATTCCAGACTTCTACAAAGGCATTCAAAATCAGTGTAAAATGTTCAAAAACAATAGAGAACTAAAACAAAAAGAATTCATATCTAAATTAATCAGCTTCTCAAATAAAAAGTAAAAAGAGGATTCACATACTTTAAAACAAGAATCAATTAACTTGGTAAAGGGAGAAAAAAGATAAAGACAAAAGTTTTTCTTTAAACAGATTCTATTTAGTGATTTTAATAGTGATGAAGATGACGGAGTCATGGAAAGATAGCAAAGGAAGCAAGTTACACGGGAGAGCAATCTAAGGCTCAAAATTAGGCATTAGCTTTTGTTTTATTTACAAAAATGACAGTGGTACATGAAAGACTTTTCTGTTATATGCCAAATCTATCGTGAGAGAGAAAAAATTGGAATTAATTACCATAGATGCCATCGGTACTCTGCAAATTAATTTTCGGAGTACCGAACCTGTCGGCTTATAAAAACGGTGTGGAACTCCGTTTTTAGTGGCATCGAATTTTCTCGGGAGTTAGAGAGCAGATATTAAGCATCCTAATTATCATTTGTGCCATTGGTACGCCTAAAATCATTTTAAGGAGCATTAAAGTTGTCGGGTAAGTTTAAGTAACATTCTTTATTGCACTTGTACTATTTATTTCTAAGGCTAAATATTAGAAAATTCCCCTTAAATTAGAACGATTATCAGAAAATCCTCCTTAACTTTGGAGGACTATCGTATAACCCCCATAACGTTCAAAATATCAAAAAACACTCTAAAGTATAGAGGTTATCGGAAAATCCCTTTTAACTTTAAGATAGTTTCATAAACTCCCTAAAAGCATGAACCCCAATCTTCACCGACAGAAATATTCCCCTGAATAATTGTACCCATCCATGTGAAAATTGTGATTAAAACTATTTAGGAGGATTTTCTAATAAAATCTTAAAGTTAAATGAAGTTTTTCGATAGTTCCTAAGCATAAGGAGATTTTCGATAAAATGAAAGTTATGGGGTTTATTTGATAACAATCATCCGAAGTCATGGGAGTTTATGATATTTAACCTATTTTTAATATTATTATCTCTCTAGTTCTCTTCAAGATGAAAGTTATGGTGTTTATTTGATCATAACCGTCCAAAGTCGAGGGTTTATGATATCTAACCTACTTTTAATATTCTTATCTTTCTAGTTCTCTTCAACCCAACCAATTTCCTCATTTCTCTCATTCTGTTTTGTCTCACTATGTTCCTCTCATAAATAAATAATATTTTGATAAATTACAAGCCAAGTGAACAAATTATAAACTGAGGGGCTAATTTAAGACAACTTAAGTGGGGACTTATTAAAAGCATCTGTATTGGGAAAAATAATTTGAAAATACGTTAATTTATCAGAAAACCCTTTTACCTTTTAGAGGCTCTCGAGGTTGATCACTATTTAAAATCGTTTTTTACCATGTTGGTATTTATTTTAACTTCGACAACATTTAGGTATTAATTTTTAAACTTCAGGTCAACAAGATATACTTTGTCGCCCGCTATTAGGAAATTGGCGGATAAATATCATGTGACCCCACGTGATCAAAACTGAGCTCTATTCAGAGCTAATGTGATAGGATCGGGATCGCCTCTTATCATAGTATTCACAATATATCTTGTCGTCTCCACCTTTAATTTTGTGGACAAGTACAAAGTGAAAGGTGGAGCCCACAAAGTGAAAGGTGGAGATGCATTAGCAAATATTAGGAAACACTATGCATTAGTAGAGGATCTCAATCCAATGTGATAGGGATTAAGTGACGTGATAGATGTAAAACTCAGAGTTTAATAAATTTCTAAATTCTCCCATTTCCCGGTGGGTCATTGGGGATCTGACTTCATAGTAACAGCGGCGAGGATCATTAGGATTTAATAATTGAATAAAAACCCTACATTTTGAAGATCTTGTCTGAAATTTACAAATTAGAGTTTATATGAAACCATGTCCAGTTCTAACATGCGTTCCTAAGCCCTTTGAGCTTGGGCTTGAGTTTGAAGAGGGCATAATTGAGCTTCCCCTGAGATTTCTTGTTGTGCTGCCTTCTACGAATTCATCTTCTTCTCCGTTAGAGTCAACAGGAAACTCATTTAAATCAAAATGTCTACGCGTACGTTGTCCATTTTTTTATTCAAGAGAAAATAAAACAATTAATAAATAAAATAAACAAAAACAAGTTAAGTCTGCTCATTGTGTATAGACAATTAAGGAAATTAAATATTTAGTATATACCTTGTTGGGGTCAAGAAGAATACACAGTAACATTCCTTGTTGAGCTTTCAATTATTATTTCTGTTGATTGAGCTCTATTTGCCATTTCCCTCTTATTCTTTTAGATAATTTGCTACTTGTATAAAATGGAGAATGAAGGTGAAAAGGTTCCCGATTGATCCTCTCAAATTTGTCCACCACATACTAAAGAAGTAATAATTACTTACCTTTGTTAGTCTTGTTCATCCCAACCTTTTATGCTAAAGATTTATTGACGTTCTCAACTTTTTAGGTATTAGGTTATATAATATATTAATGCTAAACCAGTGCCCCAGGGACAGTGGTTAACAAATGCGTTCCCCAAAAAAAAAAACCAACAATTTGATGAAGGGGTCTTTATGAATATACCATAACTTAGCCCATTTCGAATCCTTCAACTTGGTGCCTCCTGATTTGCAGGAAAGCTTCTTCTAGACTCTTTTGACAAATTAAAAAGTACAAGAATTATAATTCTAAAGTAAAATATTTTGACATATCGTTTTCCTTTTAATTTTTCTCTATGTTCTCTTCTACTTTTTCTTATGTTTTTTTATCCTTTATACATCTGTTGTTCACTTTTTAATGAAGACAATGAGAGTTTGTCCTCTTTTACCGCAAAAGATATTCTTGGGCTTCTCTATGGGCCAAAATTTTTAGATTCTATCGAAAAAGTGTCATATTTCTAGAAGATGACACTGCAATATTACAATGCTAAATATACTTATATTGTTTAGCTAAGTTTAGATAATAAGTTGAGAAATATATGATTAATTTTAATTCGATTCCTCCATTCCTAATTTATTAGAAGTGAATTTTGACCTGCCTTGGTTATGGTGCTTAGATCCTCTCTCTTCAGTATTGCACAATTCTTTTTCTCCTAATGCTTCTAGTTGAATCTTCTTTTATTCATAACTAGTTCTCCGGTGCACGTGGCGTGTTTATTATATAGTATAGTTATGTGTAAAAAATGTTTTGACATCTTAATAATCAATATTAATACCAATTGATTTTTAGAAAATTATTGCTAAAGTGATATAAACTATATTACTATTAGAAATGTGGGGAGTGGAAGGAATTATGAAGTAGGGGTATTTCTAGATCTTTTCAATTTTGTCCTAATTTATTTCAGCGTACAATAAATTGTTGAGCATATATATTGAATTTTTTTGAAATATTGACATAGATAGGGATAGTTTTTCCTTAATAATAGTAATAGATAATAGATATCTATTACTAATAGATATCTTCTAATAAAACAAAAGTATAAAAACACTCTAAAAGTTTTATACGCCTCATTAGCATCAAGGTAGGATCATGAAGGTATATACTACTTTTATATGGATGCAACAAAGTCATCCACCTATAAGAGTCAATAAAAGTGACACATAGAGATCTAAGATAAGATTAAACTAATTACAAAGTTAATTAGTTTAATTACCAGCAAGTAAAATGGATTCCTCATCTTTGATTTTGTCATCTTTTGGTGTGGATAGAAAAGGACCTCATGTTCCATGAGTCTTGAAAACATAACTGCAAGAATTATCTTTTGTCCGAGATATTTTCATTTATATCGTACGACCTCCTCCGCCAGCAGTTAATGGAATTACTGAAATAGACATTGGCTTTGTGGGCAAGCCCTAAGTCCAGTTCTTGGAAGAATTTGCCGACATTTTTTTTTCTTAATAATTTATTTAGAGGAGGAGTCTCGTCATTACTTGACAAACATCTGTGATGCGATTGGCTCTCTATTTTTTTTATTTTTTGCAAAATATAAGCGTTTCTATGTATCGCATTAGTAAAGCTTCATGATCCTGTACAAGAAGTTTAGAGGGTTAATTTCACAAACCCGTTGAACTTTGAGGTTTTTCACATAACTCTGCAAATTTTTTTTATCTCACATGATCCCTCTAAACTTTAAGTTGCCACACAAAAATTCATTAACTTTAAACTCTCTTTTTGGATCGTCATGCTTACAGTTGACAAATAACTAAGCTTTTATTGAGAAAAAGAAATTCATATTTCTCCGTGTCTCGTTTATAGACAACTTTTATGCTTTATTGGAATTGAGAATTTTCAATTTTAATTGTTTGTTAATAATCCGGTAGGGGTTGTTTGGTGATAAAGTTCTAAACTTTTTTTTTGGGAGGTTATATAAGATAAATAAAGGTTAGGGAGTTTTGTGAAATTAACCCAAGTCAGGACTCCATCTTTGTGATGAGTTTTGCCATTTATTTGAGGAAGAAAATTATAACTTGATGAACTGAATATTTCATATTAATTTGGGAAAAGTAGAAAACAAGGTTAGGCTGGTGCTAAGACACCTAAATGCCAATATATTGCAAACTAATTTCTATTCTTGGCCTGAAACCGTGGCAAACAAGAACAAATCATAAAATATCAGAAGCAGACATAAAAGCTCACTGACGGGCTTCTCATCTAAAGCCTAAATTATTGGCCCATGTAAAATTGCCATTTCTTCAAACTCCAGGGGTAAATTCCTCAGACGATGCAACTACTCATTTTAATTTCTCAACTGCTGACGGCGGTGCTAAAAAAATCTAGCTGTTCCTATCTTCCTTTGGTGGGTATAAGCATCTTTCTCTCCCTTACTCAAGACTCTCAGCTGTCCTTCTTCAGTGTGCAGGCCAAAGCTTTAACGAAGGTAAAGAGCTCTCCCTTCTCTAATCTCAGTTCAGGCCCAAACCCAGTTACTAAATCTGATCATTTTGTTCATTTCTTGTGCAATTTCTTTAGTAACTTACAGCTAAAAGCATCTCTGTTGTTTATAATTCTTAAGGCCCTATTCTTAGCTTGTTTAATCATTTGTTTGTATGTTGTGGGTGACTCTAAATTTTAGTAGTACTCTGTTTCATTCCCTTCTTATTTTTTTTTTATTCTGATGATATTTGCTAAGATCAGACCATTGGACCCATCATCAACTACCATTAAACTATTGAATTTAATATTTGAGCTTGTGTTGTTCTGGGTGAAAGGTCCAAGAAAGAAAAATCCCTCTTTTTTTTTTCTTTTTATTTTAGAGCTTTGGTGAGGATTTTTTTTGTGGGGACTAAAGTAGATTAGGTGATTTATGTATGTTTGCTGCTTTATAGTTTGATCTGGAGCTGACCCATATCAGTGATTTTAGGTGAGAGACTGTCATGATTTATATATAAAAAAATATTTGTGTAAGATCACAGATAGGATGGTTCTTCAAGTGGGAATTTGATTTAGTCTGCTGAAACTTCTGAAGGTTGAAGTCAGCAGGAGTTCATTATCTTTGCAATTTTCCCGTCATCGTTTCAGTCATCATTCATTGTTCAAGTATTGAATAAATTACCTTTGCTAGTTTTTTGATTTGTAAATATGTTGCAAAGATTGTTGACTTTTGGCAGAAACTTCTTGTAACAGCCACTACTCAAGGTGAATTGTTGTTTGTGGATGGTATATGATCATTTATTGTTTTTGTTTTCGTTACTCCTTTTATATTTTTATTATACTATGTGTATGCGGTTGTGGACTTTTAATAACAGTTTTATATCCTTCAATTTTCTCCTTTCTCATTGCTATACCCTAAACTTTTCCTACATAAACTGTTTGTTGATGTTCATTTGGCAAACATGTGACTTACAGTTGTTTTAACATGTGACTTAAAGTTTTTTAACCATGTACTTAAAAGTATCATATACTTACATTTCCTTCGTTCCAAGGCTTTAGATGCCAATCTCTCACATACAGTTAGTCTGCTCCGAGGTGATACTATATCTGAGTAAACCTTCAACTATAGCTCCTCTATTGAAGAACTAATATTCGAACTAATTTACTGTCTTTTATATCTGTTCTCCAGTAACAAACTCTTAAAATAACAAAAACAAACCAAAAAAAAAACCATTTGTATGCCCATTGCATATCTTGTCAACTTTGATTTTTAAAGCATGTGATGCAGTTATTCACTCTCTTTGGTTTTTAGCTGCAGATTCTGTTGTGAAAAAAATGGGGCAACAATATCTGTTACTGTCTATTTGTTTGTGGGCTCTATCTAGCTTATTGATCCTTCATGCTTCATCTGATGGCCTACTGAGAGTTGGGATCAAGAAGAAACCGTTGGATATTGATAGACTGAATGCAGCAAGGATTGCAAGGAAAGAGAATATCCATCTTCGGAGCTGTGCTTTTAATAGGAATTTAGGCGATTCTGAAGTGGAAATAATATCTTTAAAGAACTATATGGATGCTCAATACTTTGGAGAGATTGGTATTGGCACACCTCCACAAACTTTTGTTGTTATATTCGATACTGGAAGTTCCAATATTTGGGTGCCATCATCAAAGTGTTACTTCTCTGTGAGTACTTTATTAACTACATTATTTTCTAATAGTTAAGCTTTTCCCTTTTAACTTTTTATTAAAAATGTTATTCTGCAGCTTCCTTGTTATTTCCATTCCAAGTTCAGAGCAACTAAATCAAGCAGTTACACGAAGAAAGGTTGGTCTCTACTAATTTTTTTTAATTACATTGGCCTCATTGACACTGTTCTAGTAAAATGAACTGATGCCTGCACATGGTTATTTCTCTAAGTAACAAAAAATCCTACTTGTGATTCATTTAATCATTATGGATCTCTAGATCACAAAAAAATTGATATTTTAGCTGTTTCAAAAGTCGGATTCTGCTATATAATTTATTGGAAAATTGAACTTCAAAAGTTCTCACAATTTTCTCCTCCTTATTGCATCTAAAATTCTTTTTGGTACTTGGGCATCTTTATACATACAATATGCATCCGATGTTGTTTCTCCTATGGATTTATTTGAAGAAATTTCTTCCTCATTGATTGGATATATATTTTTTCACATTCCCCATTTGAAATTCCATGATTACTATTTAGGGGACAAATGCAAAATTTCTTATGGTTCCGGAACGATTTCGGGTTTCTTTAGTGAAGATGATGTTCAAGTTGGAGACCTTATCGTTAAAGATGAAGTAGGTCCTTTGTCACAAATACCTTCTCTTTTGCATGTCATATCCATTGATGCTTCAATGCTTTAACTTCATTTCAGAAATGGTAAAGAAATTTTTCATGTTCCAGATTTTCATTGAAGCAACACGAGAGGGGAGTCTTACATTCTTGTTGGCAAAGTTTGATGGCATTGTTGGGCTTGGATTTCCTGAAATTTCAGTTGGAAATGTTCCTCCTATTTGGTAGTTTCTTTTTGCATAATCTGATGTCACCATTTCGACGAGTTTATTTGAAGATAATTAATCTTTTTCTTTTCTTCATGACAGGTCTAGCATGCTAGAACAAAAGTTAATAAACGAGAAGGTCTTTTCTTTCTGGCTCAATAGAAATGCAGATGAGACAGATGGTGGTGAACTTGTTTTTGGGGGTGTTGACCCAAAACATTATATAGGAAACCATACCTATGTTCCAATTAGTCGGAAGGGATACTGGCAGGTATTGACAGTTTAATGACTTTATATATGCAATATCACTAACATGACTTTATATATGCAATATCCCTCTAATAATCCTATGTGGTTTGTCTTTTTTTTTTTTTTCCTTTCTTCTTCTTATTTTTAGTTTGACATGGGAGATTTTTTAGTTGGCGGCAAGTCGACAGGCTATTGTGCTGCAGGTTGTGCTGCTATTGTAGATTCTGGGACTTCCTTGCTTGCTGCCCCAACTGTATGTTTCTTTAACTTTTTTGTTTTTTAATTTAGCTGTCTAAGCTATACATCTTCCGGTCAGGTATAGAAATGGCATGTTTGTCAAAAGGAAGTAAATGGCAAGATGACAAAAATTGGAAGCTGGATCTACTTTTTTTTTCCTTTCCTGTTTGGCAGTTGGAAAATGACCGGAAAGTAAATGAAAAATTAAAGTTTCTACATCAGCTTTTTAATACCTTTCACTTTATCAATTTTCTCAGAAAATTGGATGGAAAATGAATTGTGAGCAAAGAAATATTAATCTTTATTCTCAACTTTCAACCTTTTCACTTTATATCATCCAAACAAGATTAGCATATAGAACTTGACGAGAAAGCATTTTCTTTTCATTTTCTACTTTCCACTTGCCTAATACCTCGTATGTGATCAGAAAATAGAAAGTCACAAGTAAGTATTTTCTGTTCACTTTCTACTTTCGCGGTGCCGAACACCTCATATGTGATTTAAGTCTTCTAAATGTCAATTGTTGCATTGTATTTCCTTATCCGTCTAATTTAGCAATTGTTTAATCGCATAACCATATTCTCGCTAGATTTCTAGAATTATTCTTTTTTTCTTTAATGCGTTGTCATTTGATTCTCCTTACAAATAATGCATACTTGCTCATTGACTAACACTCTTAATCTTTGGTTCAGGGTGTGGTGGCCCAAGTGAATCATGCAATTGGTGCAGAAGGAGTTGTCAGCATGGAATGCAAAGAAGTTGTATCACAATATGGGGAGATGATACTAGAACTTCTCCTGCAACAGGTTTGAGCTTATATTCCTTTCCCTCCCGTTATATATCACATTAAAGATGAAAGATAATTTTAATTTATTTAACTTCCTATTGAATAGCTTGCTAATTGACTTAAATAATGACAGATCCGACCTGGCAAGATCTGCAGTCAAATTGGTTTATGCATATTTGATGGTGTGCAGTATACCAGGTAAGTTTAGCTTTGTGTGTGTGTGTGAGTGAGTGGCTTGTCTTGCAATTGAACACAAACTTAAATCCATGCAGTACTGGCATCGAGACTGTGGTTGAGAAGCAAAATAAGAAAAAGACATCCCTCAATGACGATCTCTTCTGCACTGCTTGTGAGATGGCTGTGGTCTGGATTGAAAATCAGCTTAGAGCAAATGAAACTAGAAAACAAATACTGACATATGCCAATGAGGTAAATTTTCCGATTATCTCTGTTTTAATATTTGTGGCTTGGAGGCAGTACTTTATTATATGATATTAGCTAAGTATTTTTAATTCTCTGTAGCTATGTGAACGCTTGCCGAGCCCTGCTGGAGAATCAGCAGTAGACTGCAACAAGCTTGCAATGATGCCAGATATTTCATTCACGATTGGAGATAAAACTTTTAGCCTCACCCCTGAAGAGGTGCGAGATAATTCAACATTTAATAATTGATTTCCTACTGAATGAACTAAAAACATTTCAGTCCATTTTAGCAGTATTGTGCAGTGCACATTGCATCATGAGATAACTAACAATTTTCATGCTATGTCAGCCAAATTATTTATGTGGTTTACTGCACGTAGCATTATGACCATCTACAACCTTTCTTACTTCATCTAGATAGTTGTCTTAAACTTTCGGCCCAGGAAAATTCAGGGTGATGGTATTTTTGCTTGATGATTTATTGCTCTGCTTTACCTCCAATTGATCATCTTTCTTTTGTTCTTTATAATGTTATGTGATGTGATTATAAGTTAGCAAATAGGGTGGGTTGATCAAAGAAATTTGCTTGCTCAGGTTCAATCTCACTGCAATATGAGTGTATTAATATATATGTGTAGCCGAAGCAAGGCCAAGGAGGAGGATATAATCCCACCCCAATTTAGTTTAAACAACCAATGAAACAGTTTGCAGCTAGAATCATTAAAAAAGTATAATAACCAGAGTTTTCAATCTTCGAAATTCAAGCAAATGCAGATTGATGAGCATGACTGACAACTATATTAATTTGATCTGAGGGATTTTGTAGCAGCAGATTGAGCTTGCGTGAGAGATTTCTTTATTTTTCCTTTTTTCTTCTTTTTTTTTGTTTTTTTTTGGGGTGGTTAATTTTGCTAGCATGTGCTATTTCTAGAGGAGGAAAATTAATGCTATAGTTTAAGAACAATTTCAAATTTGTATATCCTCATCATTCTTTATGAACTAGCTTTTATATATAATTGCCAATTATGTTAATGACACCATATTGGCACATTATCCCATCATCGGTTGGCTTACCATTTTGTAACATTGATTTCCTCTTATCAACCCTACTTTACTTCATCCTCTCATAGCTATTTCCTTATTTAATTCAGCTGTCCTCCTCATCAAAACTAAACATCGTTTTTCTCATTCCCACAACATGAAAAGAAAATTAAAAAAAGAAGCTTTAGGTTTAGTTTTGCACGTTCCATTTATTTGCTTGTGTTTCTTACATACTCAGTAATGTGAGTCGAAAAAGAAAGTTGCTGGTGTTAGTAGCTTTGTTCAAACTGTTGCTTTTAGAACCATGAATTTCATAATTTTTTCTCTCTTGTGCCCTTTCAGTATGTTCTGAAGGTAGAACAAGAAGGCACGGCTATCTGTTTAAGTGGTTTTATGGCATTTGATTTGCCTCCACCACGAGGCCCTCTTTGGTATGTTGCTTTGCACTTTTATTTGGATCTAATTTAGGGTTTTTGTTATATTAGATTCCCGAATCTTTGTTAATTTTATATTAGATTCACAAATCTTCATATTTCTAAATTAGACCCCAAATCTTCATATTTCTTCAAAACAGGTTTCTTATTTAAAACAACTTAATAGATTTGAGTCTTATTTAAAACAACTTGATAACTTTGAGGATCTTATTTAAAACAAATTAATGGTTTCAGGTTTTAATATAGAAATATGAAGAATTGGTGGTCTAATATAGAATTAACCAAGATTTTGGGGTTTTAAATGTCCCCTGTACTTTACTATTCAGTTTACATACTTGAGAAAGCTCCTTAAAGAAAACCTATTGCAGCTCTTACGATAAGCATTAATGCATGCAGGATCCTTGGAGATGTCTTCATGGGTGTGCACCACACTGTTTTTGACTTCGGTGCTAACCAAATAGGATTTGCAAAGGCTGCTTAAGATGAGACCTTTTTAATCCCACTCTTTTCGTAGACGTGGGTGTAGTGTTCATCGGTGCATTCCAACACTGTAGGTGCAACACTGTAGATAATGTACTGGTGTAATTTCATGGATATATGAAACCTCTATGTAGTTGAGGAATGTATGCTAGTCCTGTATCTATTAAGGGTGTGATGTGCTTGTTATTTGGGACCAAGACATAAAATATCAAGTGGTTGTAATGTTATTGTTTACATGTTGTAATTAATGGTTGATATGTTTTATGACCATGTGATGGTTCTTTCTTAATATGACCTGTGTTTTATCCGCTACATCTCAGAGTGTTATGATATTTGATCCTCCTCCTGTTTTTCTAGAAACCGAGAGGCCCTTCACTGTCAATTTTAATGGGTCTCACAGGAGTGCAATCAGTGTATAAGTTTGATCCAGAAGCTATTCATTTTCTCGTATAGTTTGCTTGCATCAAAAGCTTGGTAAGCCTGTGCTTTCTAAGTTTGCTTCACCTACATGAACGTATAGTTAATGTCGACTGATTTATCCGAAGCCTGAGTTTATCACTGCCCCAGCGCAACGTACTAATTGTTACTTTTAGAAGCAACTTGTTTACTGTTACGTGAAATAAAAAATCTCATACGAGTTCTAATTGTTACTTTTAGAAGCAACTTGTTTACTGTTACGTGAAATCAAAAATCTCATACGAGTTCTAAGAATGTAATGCAATTGGGAGCTGTTGGAAGAAAAACTTTTCAATGCGCAAACACATCATACACAGGGGAAAATGCAACTATTTCTCGCAAACTTTTGCAGAGTTAAGCTATCAATGCTGAGTACAGCATAACAGGTTCCATTCAGTTCGATGTTGACTAAACGAGGAGTCAAATCTAAATTTACTATAGATTTGAGTTTCCTCTCTCGACCAGCTCGATTTGTCGGAGTTGGTTTTTCTCAACCTCCAACAGTAGGGATCCACCCCCATCTTCTTAGCTGTGAGCGAGCGGCGCGGGTGGTGACACGGGTGTCGTAGTGTTTGTCCGGGACTAGTCTAGCGCAAAGCCAAAGGATAAACCCAACATGCACAATATAACCAACACTCAAAATTCAAACTTCAAATAAGCTCATAATTTTATACAACAAAATCATCAAATATATATACATATCTACATCATTGCAAGAAATACCCAGACAAAAACAGAGCAAAAGCAAAACCCAGGCTACCATAAATAAGCAGCGCCTTCTGACCCGAAGTCAGGGTATTCCCTCCGAGCCCAAACTGCTGGTTCTGCGCGAACCCCGCGATCTCCACACTCTTACTCTCGAAGAAGCTTTGCGCGGCTCCACAGGTCGGACATCTCCAATCTTCTGGAAGCTTCGAGAAGGGCAGCCCGGGCGGTATCGGGTACGAGGAGTCGCCGACGGACTCGTCGTATTTGTACCCGCAGGACTTGCATTCGAAGACCCCGGTGTTCAGGACTGCGAACTTCTCCTCGAGGCGGCGAGGGTCGATGTTGGGCTCTGCTTGCTCTTGAATTGGTGGTTCTTGTTCTTGGTTGGGTTCTTGTTGGGAGAGGGGTTTGTCGTCTTGAGAGACGTCGACGGAGTGGGGGAGGATGACGACGTGGCGCTTGGGGAGGGCGATGGGTTGGTTTTTGGGGAAGGGGAGATTGGATTTGGAGGGTCTGGGGCTGGAGGAGGACTTGTGGAGGTTGAGGAAGGAGAAGATGGGTTTTGTTGTTGCTGCTGAAGCCATTGAAGCTTGATTCTTGGAGCCTTCTCTCTTCTCTCTCTCTGTTATTTGGATTTGGGTTTTGTTGGGAGGGAGGGGAGTCTGAGTGATTCCGAGCATATGCTGATATGGGGTTGGATAAGGTGGTGAGGTGTTTGGTTTTGTGTGTTCACCACACTTAGCTCGTGAAATTTACGTATCTAGCCTTCACAGATTTGCAACTTCTCTTAAGGCCCTGTTTGGTTGGCTTGTTTTTGCTTGAAAGCTAACATAGCTGTTGGGCTACAGCAGTTTTCACGCGTTCGTCCAGTTTAGTTGTGCAAATAGAAGGCTGATGTGGCAATAAAAAAACCTCGCTGGCAGCTTCTGACCAATTCTCACCAAAATAAACCGTTTTGGGTGGATTTTACTGTAGCTGTCAGGTCCAGTTGGACAACTGGTTTCCTAACTACAGTTGTTTTCACGTGGTTTAAAAAAATAAAATAAAACCAAATAGGTCCTAACATGAAGCTTTGGAGCGACAAATTATTCCGACATTAGGATAGCAGCAATTTTGATTTTTTAAAAAAAATACATTTTCGACTTTTAAATTTAGTATTTGGTAGGATACAGATATAAATATTAAATATAAATATCTGGTAAGATAAAATTGGATACATATACAAATATATAATTAAAATATTCAGATTTGTATTCAGAATATATTAATATTTAGATTAAGATTTGATATCAGCTTAATAGATTGTCAAGCATATTGATGGACTGTTATTTGAAAGTTTTATTATATTCAGACATTTTTGTACTATATTCTCTAATTATTTTTAATCTTGTATGCTTTGCTCATATCCATTCTATATTCGTATATATCTTCTATTATGTGGTCTGTATCAACATTCAACATTAGAGGATAATGACTATCAGATCCTAACAAAGTTTTCCTTACCCAATCCTATCTATATCCATATATTCTTCATTAGTAAGTGAATTCAGATTTGATAAGTGACATATCTGAATGTCCGATCTGTTTGCACTATGTTATGCGTATAATCTGAATTTTGCAATTGGACTAGTTAGACCATGCCACGTCAGCAGACGACTCGGTCAAAAGGTAATCAACTTAACTTGTGAAAGTGTGAGACAACTACACTCAGCATACTTAACTGAGGTCACGACACTAGGTCTGATCAACAAGCCTGAGTAGGCAGCCAAGACCCATGATGACCAATCTAACATTAGTTCGGATATCATGCCTTGCTCTAACCCGACCCAATCTTATGGAGGTTCGCCCTGATCAGAGATGATTGATTCGAGTCGTACATTTTCATCAAGATACCATGTTAGGAGATATCAATCGATAATCAATCTCTCTAATTGCTAGCTACTATAACTCCTCTGATCCTAATACACATCAGAGGAACCTTCCCTCGCGAATGAGATCGTGCCCGCCAAGTAACTACCACGGTTATCTCACCCGATAAGATGGTGACACTTGTACCACCCGAATTGTCCAGAAAAATCTCTACAAATATTCTAACCTACTGTAGGCATCAAAAATTGCTGAAGAACCTCAAATATGACTAAATCATGAGAAGATCGAAGAACAACGTCGTCGAAATCTCAAGAAGTCAGCACATGGGGAGATTGTGTCTCGCTATAGGCGAGGCACTTACTTGTGTCTCGCTATTAGCGAGACACTTGATGTGTCTCGCTATTAGCGAGACACTTGTGTGTGCCTCGCACGAAGCGAGACACCTTGATGTGTCTCGCTATTAGCGAGACACTTGTGTGTGCCTCGCACGAGCGAGACACCTTGATGTGTCTCGCTATAGGCGAGGCACTTACTTGTGTCTCGCTAACTGGCGAGACACCCAGAATACTTGGAACGAGCTCTTGAAGGGTCTAAATTAATGCTGGTGGGGCCCACTTGACTTTATTAATGCAGAGAGCGTTGAACCGTTAATAAGCGGTTACCGCGGCGAAGATACGCCCACTAGGCGTAATTCTAGGGCATTTAATCGCGCCTAAAAGCGTGAAAACCGCTAAAGAAATGAAGGATCGCGACCGCCGCCTCGGGCCGGTGGTGCTTCATACCGCCGCCACAGGTGCCTCGACACCGCCAGCTTAGCGAGGTAAAGATAGCGCCGAGGCGCCTTCACCGCCGCTTAACCGCAAAATCTCCAAAGACTTATAACACTTGTGGGCATGTTTCCCAAAGACTATAAATACCCTCCTACGTCCACTTGGGCAGGGGGTCGGCCATCAGAAAGGGAAAAGTCAGAAATCCAAGCTTCCGGAGTTCAAGAACACGATCCACGCGGAGATTCCTCGAGTTTAAGCCTTGACTTATTCTTGAGAAGAGTAGATATCTTACCTTGCTAAGATATTTCTTTGAAGTTCTTGTTTCCTTTGCGAAGCACTAACTAAACCGTCGATTCGACGATCGCCGCTTCGGTGGTCCACGGATTACGCCCCCAGACAGCAAAGTCCCACAAAAACAAGAGATCTACACCTGTAGTGTCTTTTGTTCGAGTTTGTGAGAGAGTTATTTAATTTTCTTGTAACTGAGAACCAAAAGTGTAATTTTCTCTAGTTTTACAAATGGAAACAACTTTCGACCCAAACACGATGGCGACCACAGTGGGAGCCAGCGGTCTCGAGCCGAGATCGTTGTGTCGCGACCTTCGTGATCGGGCCGACCTCATGGTTGATGGAATAGACTACTTCTTCGATCAAGCCAAATTCGAAGAGTATCTCTCCTCTTCCTCGTCGAAGTCCTCCTCACCCCGCAAATATCGGAGGATCTCATCCCCTAAGAGGGAGGTTCGTTCTGTTGTGATGTGCAACGATCTTCGTTCGCTTGCGACAGAGGCGATTTCCCCTCTCAACAAGATCTCAACTGATCTGACGAAGAGAGCTCGCCAAAGACGACGTCAAAAGATGGCCCGTCAGTTCGCCAAGGCTCTGGAGTCGACGGATGGAGTTCACTATCAGACGAACTCACATGATCAAAGGCGTCAACAAACTACAGCGCTTCAACCCGTCAGCACTCCTGCCAAAGAAGAATGGGTTCTCGTCAAAAGGACCCGATTGACAAGGAAGGAGCGCGCCCAAAAGCGCCGTGCACACGTTGCTCATGCACGTGCCATTGTTCGCAAGGCGCAGGAGTCTAAATCAACCCAGCAAACGGCTCAAAATCGCCAAGCATGGATCCCGAAGTCGACATCAAAATCAGCTCAAGAGTCTGCTCAACAATTCACCGAGAGCAGTAAATCGCCAGGCCAGCCGGTGAAGTTAGCCGCCGCCAACAAATAGGTAGTAAACCGCCTCGCGAAGACAGTTCGAGCTGCCGCCAACAAGGTAGTTAAATCGCTCGGCCAACAGATAGCCAACCGTCTCGCCAAAAGCGAGACAGTCCTCCATGCATTGATAAAAGATGGGCTATTCCGCCCCTTTCTTCCACTTCTCCGGATGAGGTATCAATCTTTAAGTCTGGAAATCCGACAACTTCAGTGTTTAGTCGTCTTGGTTCACAACCAGGAAATAAAAGCAAGGTTCCAGTGAAGAAACGCTTGGATTACCCAGTTCAGAAGAGTCCTGAGCAAGCTGAAACATCTCAGGCTTCTAAAATTCCAATTGCATCTCGTTTGAGCATCCCACAAGGGGTCCACGAGTCTGCTGAGAAGAATAAGTTGAGGCAAGTGACTCGCAAAATCACGAGAGATGACCAAACCCTTGTGATTCATACAGAAGCAACTTCAGATGACGACGCCAAGCGATGGAAGTTGTCTCTCAAATCAAAAAGTCGACGTCCCCAAAAGAAGACGTGTCCTCCAATTAAGGACAACGTTACACTTGGGGGTGGAAGTGCAATTTGTGATAAACCACATCAACCACACCATCAGGCTGGGGGTGGCAACACACGAAAGAGGATGATCGATGAAATAGGTTGTTCTTGTGCACAACTAATCAAGACGTTGTTGTCAGGATGTGCCTGTTCTGAGTCGAACGCTCACCCGCAAAGAGCTTCAGTATTCGAACGGCTTTCCCTGTCAGCAACGGAAAATCTGAAGCCACAGTCAAGACGACATCGAAGAAAAAGGAGATCATCCATCCAAATTGATGAGTTTCCCGAAGTGACTATCAACATGGTGAACAAAGGGAAAGGACCGGCGACGGATTCAGATCCTGACTTCACTCCTGCAGGAAAAGTCAACACCCGAGTTTCCCAGCAGATGTCTCGGTTACAATTGCGAGCTACCCAACGCATCGACTATAGAAGGATGCATGAGGAAGAGTCATCTGAAGATGAAGCTTCCGACAGCAATTCGGCGATAGCTTCCGATGACACAATGTCAAGTGCTGGTCCCCATCCCAGAGAAGCTTTTACCATTACTCCTGATGTCCTGGCTCAAATGTTACAAGAAGCCTTAGCTAAGCAAAGAGAAGAGCTTAAGGCCGAAATGAGAACAGAGATGGAGCTAGCCATGCAACAGATGAGGGAGTTGCAAACCCAAACGGTTGCACAACCTGGGTCCAGTCAACAGCCTGAAACCAGTCAACAAGGTGGAGTAACTCACCATAATGTTGAAGACAGCGATTCGGAGATTGATGAACACATTTACCCTGATCAACCTCCAAAGAAAGCTGCATCTGCTGCTCAAGGTGGAAATGATCCAATTCTTCCTATTGGAAATAATCCAAAACAAGGGGAAGATGATGGCGAAAGGATGAAAGAGCTTGAAGATAAAATCAATGCTTTGATGTCCACACAGGAAGTCAAAAGGACTGGTATCCCGTGTCCGTATCCGAGAGAATGGGATTCAATCCCTTACCCGCCGAAATTTAATTTGATCAACTTCACGCCATTTGACGGGAGAGGGTCACCTTCACAACACCTGATTTACTTCAAATCACATTTGGGGGTAATCTCGGGAAACGAGCCTCTGATGGTTCGGTCATTCGTCGGTACTCTTCGCGGAGCTGCCTTCGATTGGTATCGAAGACTCAAGGCCGGGAGTATTAACTGCTGGGAGGACATGGAAAGTTCTTTTCTCAGCAACTTCTTCGATGACGACACCGAAGTCTCAATTGGAACTCTATTAGGCAGCGAAGGTGGGGAGACAATCGACACCTTCGTTAAGCGATTCATAATAAAGCTATGAATTGCGGGGATCCATTCTGAAGAATTCATCTTGAAGACTTGCCATAATAATCTTTCTATAGAATTCTTTGGAAGTCATGGGGTCGTTCCCACCAACTACGTGGAAAGACCTAAAAATACGAGGAGAACAAGCCGAACGTTTCCTCAGAAGGAAGAAAGCTGAAAGAGGCGAAAAGACGGCTGACCCCTCAGGAGTAAATTTTTCCTCTCGTAATAGAGGAAAGGCATCGTATTTCTTTGTTGGTCAAGCGTCGCAACAACGGCAGCGCCAAAAAGCTTCTAAATCAGAATTCCACAAGACATACTCTTTCAAGGACGAAGAAGTTCCAATCATCTTCAAACACCTCCTTGATAACAACAAAATCAAGTTGCCTCCAATTACAAATCAAGAAGAGGCTAACAAAACTTCGGACCCTAAATCTTGTCGCATTACCGGGAGGATCCTCCATCCTACAAAGGATTGCTTAGCTCTCAAGGCCATCATCCAAGCCTTGGTTGAAGCCGGCGTCTTAACGCCGAAATAAGTGAATCAAACCGACTCCAATAGGTATCACAGTATAAAGCGCTCCCTCTGGACTCGGCGGTATCACAGTATAAAGCGCTCCCTCTGGACTCCGGCGGTATCACAGTATAAAGCGCTCCCTCGCACTCAGAGCAGGTATCACAGTATAAAGCGCTCCCTCGCACTCAGACGGTATCACAGTATAAAGCGCTCCCTTTCCTCCGATGAATATAAGAGGTTAAACGCTCTTCCTTCTTACTCACTCAACTGACCAAATTTTGTGAAGAAGTGGATAATCCATGAACGAGAGGTCCACTTCCACATTGAGCAATCAAACCTTCCTACGCTTAGGATTGTCTCAAAATTCCTATCTGGTCAAACCTTCCTACGCTTAGGACCACGGCCAAAATCTCCTCTCGATTCTTTCCATGAACGAGAGGTCCATTTCAAGATTGAGCGATCAAACCTTCCGACAGTTAGGATTGTCTCAAATATCTACTTGGTCAAACCTTCCTACAGTTAGGACCATGGTCAAAATCCCCTCTTGATTCCTTCCATGAACGAGAGGTCCATTTCAGGATTGAGCGATCAAACCTTCCGACAGTTAGGATTGTCTCAAAACTCCTATCCCGATCAAACCTTCCTACAGTTAGGATCATTTTTTAATTTTCACTCCCACTTGGTCAAACCTTCCTATAGTTAGGACTAAGGTCAAAATCCCCTCTAGATTCCTTTTATGAGAGGTCTACTCCGGTAATAGGGTTCGTTTTCGCCCCAAGAGAAAACACAACAGGGTTTGTTTTCGCCTCAAGAGAAAACACAAATTCCACAAGCCTACGTATTCAAAATCGTAGCATAGATGTCATTACCTAATGACACCTAAACTATGCCTTCATGCATAGGGATATTATCTCTGTCCCTTATCAGAGATAAGTCTGCATCTAACACATCTTTAGGGTAATTAATTCCGTGATAATTGACCGAGCCTCATTATTCAATATCGTAGCATAAAGTCTAAGAGAATTCACTCTTTTAGCACAACGTAACATGTAGAACGGACTCGGATAATCTACATGCTAGCCCAACTCAAGCGGTAGTTGGTAAAGGCTCATCAAATCCGTTGATGGTGAGGGTTTGCCAAAAATCCTATATCTATCATACAAGCAATAACTTGAGACAGCGGGTTCACTCTTCCTGCCGGGGTCAAGCACTTTCTCCTACCGTGATTTTAATGCACTTTGTAACTCATTGCTAATGCAAATGTGCCATTACATCGCCTCCGGAAGCTCAAGCATGCTCGCATGCATTGGCGGTCCTTTTGAGCGAGACACTTCAGATTGTCCCGCTCGCTTTCTTCAAGTGGGACAATTCCAGATATTACATATAGAAGCTTTCCTGGAAATCTGATATTCAGAAAACCAGACGACACTTTTTCTCTGAATGATTCTCAAGGCATTCCAATTATAACCCAAGTGGTGACTTTCAAGATGAAGATGATTAGTCCAAAATCGACTTCGACATTTCAATCAATCCAAATACAAATGCAACAGCTATTGATCCCAAAGTATGGTCGGCGACGCGGCGTAGCCGATTCAAGAAACTGAAGCAAAACATGGGCCTCTTCTACAAAATTCAACATTGAACAGAAGCAAGGCGCATCTTATCCAAAGTATTCCAGACCCCTCGACAAAATACAGAGGAGTCTGAAAACTTTGGAGGGGGTATCTGTAGGCATCAAAAATTGCTGAAGAACCTCAAATATGACTAAATCATGAGAAGATCGAAGAACAACGTCGTCGAAATCTCAAGAAGTCAGCACATGGGGAGATTGTGTCTCGCTAACCGGCGAGACACCTTGATGTGTCTCGCTATTAGCGAGACACTTGATGTGTCTCGCTATTAGCGAGACACTTGTGTGTGCCTCGCCGGCGAGACACCTTGATGTGTCTCGCTATTAGCGAGACACTTGTGTGTGCCTCGCCGGCGAGACACCTTGATGTGTCTCGCTATAGGCGAGGCACTTACTTGTGTCTCGCTAACCGGCGACACCCGTAATACTTGGAACGAGCTCTTGAAGGGTCTAAATTAATCTTTGGTGGGGCCCACTTGACTTTATTAATGCGAGAGACGTTGAACCGTTAATGGCGGTTACCGCGAAGATCGCCCACTAGGCGTAATTCTAGGCATTTAATCGCGCCTAAAAGCGTGAAAACCGCTAAAGAAATGGAAGGATTCGCGATCGCCACGGCCGTAGTACCATATCGCTTCGCCACATTATACTCGACATCGCCCAGTTTAGCGAGGTAAAGATAAATAGCTTTAGGCGCTACCGCCGCTTAATCGCAAAATCTCCAAAGACTTATAACACTTGTGGGCATGTTTCCCAAAGACTATAAATACCCTCCTCGTCCACTTGGGGGTCGGCCATCGAAGGGAAAAGTCGAAATCCAAGCTTAGGAGTTCAAGAACACGATCCACGCGGAGATTCCTCGAGTTTAAGCCTTGACTTATTCTTGAGAAGAGTAGATATCTTACCTTGCTAAGATATTTCTTTGAAGTTCTTGTTTCCTTTGCGAAGCACTAACTAAACCGTCGATTCGACGATCGGCGCTTCGGTGGTCCACGGATTACGCGTCCGACGCAGGCAAAGTCCCACAAAAAACAAGAGATCTACACCTGTAGCGTCTTTTGTTCGAGTTTGTGAGAGAGTTATTTAATTTTCTTGTAACTGAGAACCAAAAGTGTAATTTTCTCTAGTTTTACAAATGGAAACAACTTTCGACCCAAACACCTACCTCAGGTAAAAAGACTCGTCCTTTGCTAGGCATGGCACCGTTGACCTTCGATCTATGAACCCTTCTCTAAATCCTAACCTACATACCTATTGTTTTGACGTTTATCATCAACAATCTTACTTAGGCATTGGAGGAACGTCGATGGACAACATACCTTCGTCAATCTGACGCTTTCACTGTGTTATATAGGCAATCTCAAGATAAAGTCAATGTCTGCCATCTAGGACGGTCAAATGGCTCTCGTCATCAAGTCCAATATTACATACTCAATCTATCAGGTTTTTCCTTACATCTTTGACACTACCACTCACAAAAGAGTGGGGTCATGATGACTCACACACTACAATTTTCAGTGGTGAGTCATCATGACCCTACTCTTTGTGAGTAGTAGTACCAAAGTAGTATAGGAGAACAAGACACTTCGCATTTTTCTACATCAATACACCCTTGAAGAAAACGCTACTCCAAATTAGCTTCAAATGGTTTTATATTTGGTCTTTTGCCTACTTATGCAACCAAAAAGTTACTGGATTGCAGGTAAGTGGGTTAGTTAAGCTGATTAATCAAAACCGCGGCCAAGCTAATGGGATAATAAATTACATGAACTTTCTTCCTAAAACAATAATAAGAGTTTAATCAGTCAAAGTCATAACATTAGTGACCTAACTATTTTATGCAAGACTCAAATCATAATTCGTAAATAATGAAAATCTTAAAATCCCATGCATAAACAATATAAGGAACTAATAGCCATCATAAAATTAGTAAAAGTTTTCTGGTCATATAACAATCACTAAAATAGTAAAATGTATAGATTTTTGTTTTCCAAAAATTATATTGATTTTGTATAAAGTCATCATGAAATTTGTGATTCACGTGATAGTAAATAATGATAGTATTTTTTCTTGAACAGCTTAAGTTTTCATATTAGTTTTTTGCAATTAGCCTAATAAATAAAAGTTTCAAATTTTGTTAAAAAAAAGGCTCCAAATGTTGAGATTCTTTGGATTGAAGGACTTGATTAAACAAAAAGCCCATTGACCAATCCAACGCTCCAAACTTCGTCGCTGACGGAAGCCATGGATTGGACCCGTGCCTTTTTCCCTCACTCTGACCGGCCCATGGGAATCGCCGCCCCCCGTCTCTCTCCTCATTAGGTACGCCAAATCCTATTGGTTTTCTTTTCTTCCCATCTCCTCCGTCCACTTTCTATCTAACGGTCACTATAAACTACACTACACCAAAACCAACACCCAATCTCCCGTAGACGACTCACACCGTTACCTGCCTCGATCCAAAATTCAAAGTCACCGAACCATATCCTCAACTTAACCCAATTAAAAGATAGAGCCCCAATCCCTCACGCCAAACCCTAACCCTAACCCTAACCCATCATAACTAACCAAATCAAACCCTCCCCCTAATCCTAACCCAAATCCAAGCCCGAGCTCAAACCCCCCATCAATCCTGACCCATGGCCCCCGAGGACGAGGATCCCGTCGCCTTCAATGACGAGGACGACGATCTCGAGGACACCGACGACACCGACATG
Source organism: Asparagus setaceus (assembly GCA_012295165.1). NCBI lineage: Eukaryota > Viridiplantae > Streptophyta > Magnoliopsida > Asparagales > Asparagaceae > Asparagus > Asparagus setaceus. The sequence goes on from CM022702.1 coordinate 77,442,656, forward strand.
GACGACGACGACGAGCCAGCCGCCGCCGCCGGAGATCAGCCGCCTCCGCCTCCTCCGGCCACCGATCTCAACTCCTCCGCCTCCATCCAGATTCAGCCCCTGAATCCTATCCCTAACCCTAATTTCTCATCGGACCCGATCCCTGCGCCCCAGAACGGCGCTGTGCAGGTCACCCCCGTCTCCTCCACCGCCGCCGGCGCCACCGTCTCCGGCGACCTGCAGTCCCCTGATGTAAAGCGGCCGCGGATCGAGGAGCGAAGACCGCAGCCCTCGGCCTCTCTCGACGAGTCTCGCCGCTTGTTCCAGCGTCTTTGGACCGACGACGACGAGATCAAGATCCTGACGCGGTTCTTGGAGTTCACGTCGTCCCGAGGGACGACGTTCGCTTCTCATCAGTACGACACGGGCCCGTTCTACGAGCAGATCAAGAACGAGCTGCAGCTTGATTTCAACAAGAATCAGTTGATCGAGAAGCTCCGGAGGTTGAAGAAGAAGTACCGGAACACGGCGACTCGGATGGCGAACCATGGACCCGATTTCACCTTCAGGAGTCCTCATGAGAAGGCCACTTACGATATCGCCAAGAAAATATGGAGCGCGAGCATCAAGAGATCTCGGGAGAGTGATGACGAGGATCTGAATCCTTTTGCGAACAACACCAGCGATGCTGGGGTGACTTCTGACCGGAAGCCGGCGACTTCGAGGTCGAGAAGGCGCGGCCGCAAGAGAGCTGTTGAATCATTGGCTGCGACGCCGATGGTTCCGGCGTTACCAGCGTTACCGGCGGTGCCTCCGCCAGTGACGCCGGCGCCGGCGTCATCGGAGGGCATGGTCAAAGTCGAGGTTCAGACTGTTCCCATAACTGCTCCTGTAACGGCAACACCTATTCAAACACCCATTCAGAAACCCCAAATTCTACTGCAGTAGCATCTCCTTCGATTCCTACTGTAATCGAGGAGACAGTAAAGAGCTGTCTTTCGCCGATTTTTAAAGAATTGTTGAACTCGGCGGTCTCTGCCCCCCCAGGATTGGGGATACATTTTCCGCCTTTATTGAATTTTGGAGGGAATATGGGGAATTTGTCGGATGAGAAGTGGAAGAAACAGCAGATTCTTGAGCTGGAGGTGTATTTGAAGAGGGTGGAGCTTATCCGGGAACAGATTGAATCGACATTGGAGGAGCTCAGGGCATCGCCGGTCTCAGGAAGCTGATTTTAGAGGTTTATTTGAAAACTTCTTTCTGTAATTTTAGGCTTTTGGTATATCTAATTCTCTCTCTGTTTTCATTTTATATAATTGTTAGTTTGAGTAACTTGGTATTCCTCTGTTTTAGAGGAAGTCACAGAGAATCTTTAAAATAACTCTTTGTTTTAAACAACTTCAAGTCTTTAAATCCATTTAATTTTTCAAGAACATATACAAATATAACTATATATATAAAAACATGATTAGTAAATTTTTTTTTTTACCCGGCGGCGTTACTCGCCGCTAATGGCTGACATGTGGCGGCAATTTCAGCTAAGCTACAAAATCTCGGCACTTATAACACTTGTGGGCATGTTTCCCAAAGACTATAAATACCCTCCTCGTCCACTTGGAAGTCGGCCATCGAAAGGGAAAAGTCGAATCCAAGCTTCCTGAGTTCAAGAACACGATCCACGCGGAGATTCCTCGAGTTTAAGCCTTGACTTATTCTTGAGAAGAGTAGATATCTTACCTTGCTAAGATATTTGCTGAAGTTCTTGTTTCCTTTGCGAAGCACTAACTAAACCCCGTCGATTCGACGATCGCTGCTCGGTGGTCCACGGATTACGCGTCCCCGGCACAGGCAAAGTCCCACAAAAAACAAGAGATCTACACCTGTAGCGTCTTTTGTTCGAGTTTGTGAGAGAGTTATTTAATTTTCTTGTAACTGAGAACCAAAAGTGTAATTTTCTCTAGTTTTACAAATGGAAACAACTTTCGACCCAAACACCTACCTCAGGTAAAAAGACTCGTCCTTTGCTAGGCATGGCACCGTTGACCTTCGATCTATGAACCCTTCTCTAAATCCTAACCTACATACCTATTGTTTTGACGTTTATCATCAACAATCTTACTTAGGCATTGGAGGAACGTCGATGGACAACATACCTTCGTCAATCTGACGCTTTCACTGTGTTATATAGGCAATCTCAAGATAAAGTCAATGTCTGCCATCTAGGACGGTCAAATGGCTCTCGTCATCAAGTCCAATATTACATACTCAATCTATCAGGTTTTTCCTTACATCTTTGACACTACCACTCACAAAAGAGTGGGGTCATGATGACTCACACACTACAATTTTCAAGTGGTGAGTCATCATGACCCTACTCTTTGTGAGTAGTAGTACCAAAGTAGTATAGGGAGAACAGTACACTTCGCATTTTTCTACATCAATACACCCTTGAAGAAAACGCTACTCCAAATTAGCTTCAAATGGTTTTATATTTGGTCTTTTGCCTACTTATGCAACCAAAAAAGTTACTGGATTGCAGGTAAGTGGGTTAGTTAAGCTGATTAATCAAAACCGCGGCCAAGCTAATGGGATAATAAATTACATGAACTTTCTTCCTAAAACAATAATAAGAGTTTAATCAGTCAAAGTCATAACATTAGTGACCTAACTATTTTATGCAAGACTCAAATCATAATTCGTAAATAATGAAAATCTTAAAATCCCATGCATAAACAATATAAGGAACTAATAGCCATCATAAAATTAGTAAAAGTTTTCTGGTCATATAACAATCACTAAAATAGTAAAATGTATAGATTTTTGTTTTCCAAAAATTATATTGATTTTGTATAAAGTCATCATGAAATTTGTGATTCACGTGATAGTAAATAATGATAGTATTTTTTCTTGAACAGCTTAAGTTTTCATATTAGTTTTTGCAATTAGCCTAATAAATAAAAGTTTCAAATTTTGTTAAAAAAGGCTCCAAATGTTGAGATTCTTTGGATTGAAGGACTTGATTAAACAAAAGCCCATTGACCAATCCAACGCTCCAAACTTCGTCGCTGACGGAAGCCATGGATTGGACCCGTGCCTTTTCCCTCACTCTGACCGGCCCATGGGAATCGCCGCCCCCGTCTCTCTCCTCATTAGGTACGCCAAATCCTATTGGTTTCTTTTCTTCCCATCTCCTCCGTCCACTTTCTATCTAACGGTCACTATAAACTACACTACACCAAAACCAACACCCAATCTCCGTAGACGACTCACACCGTTACCTGCCTCGATCCAAAATTCAAAGTCACCGAACCATATCCTCAACTTAACCCAATTAAAAGATAGAGCCCCAATCCCTCACGCCAAACCCTAACCCTAACCCTAACCCATCATAACTAACCAAATCAAACCCTCCCCCTAATCCTAACCCAAATCCAAGCCCGAGCTCAAACCCCCCATCAATCCTGACCCATGGCCCCCGAGGACGAGGATCCCGTCGCCTTCAATGACGAGGACGACGATCTCGAGGACACCGACGACACCGACATGGACGACGACGACGACGAGCCAGCCGCCGCCGCCGGAGATCAGCCGCCTCCGCCTCCTCCGGCCACCGATCTCAACTCCTCCGCCTCCATCCAGATTCAGCCCCTGAATCCTATCCCTAACCCTAATTTCTCATCGGACCCGATCCCTGCGCCCCAGAACGGCGCTGTGCAGGTCACCCCCGTCTCCTCCACCGCCGCCGGCGCCACCGTCTCCGGCGACCTGCAGTCCCCTGATGTAAAGCGGCCGCGGATCGAGGAGCGAAGACCGCAGCCCTCGGCCTCTCTCGACGAGTCTCGCCGCTTGTTCCAGCGTCTTTGGACCGACGACGACGAGATCAAGATCCTGACGCGGTTCTTGGAGTTCACGTCGTCCCGAGGGACGACGTTCGCTTCTCATCAGTACGACACGGGCCCGTTCTACGAGCAGATCAAGAACGAGCTGCAGCTTGATTTCAACAAGAATCAGTTGATCGAAGCTCCGGAGGTTGAAGAAGAAGTACCGGAACACGGCGACTCGGATGGCGAACCATGGACCCGATTTCACCTTCAGGAGTCCTCATGAGAAGGCCACTTACGATATCGCCAAGAAAATATGGAGCGCGAGCATCAAGAGATCTCGGGAGAGTGATGACGAGGATCTGAATCCTTTTGCGAACAACACCAGCGATGCTGGGGTGACTTCTGACCGGAAGCCGGCGACTTCGAGGTCGAGAAGGCGCGGCCGCAAGAGAGCTGTTGAATCATTGGCTGCGACGCCGATGGTTCCGGCGTTACCAGCGTTACCGGCGGTGCCTCCGCCAGTGACGCCGGCGCCGGCGTCATCGGAGGGCATGGTCAAAGTCGAGGTTCAGACTGTTCCCATAACTGCTCCTGTAACGGCAACACCTATTCAAACACCCATTCAGAAACCCCCAAATTCTACTGCAGTAGCATCTCCTTCGATTCCTACTGTAATCGAGGAGACAGTAAAGAGCTGTCTTTCGCCGATTTTTAAAGAATTGTTGAACTCGGCGGTCTCTGCCCCCCCAGGATTGGGGATACATTTTCCGCCTTTATTGAATTTTGGAGGGAATATGGGGAATTTGTCGGATGAGAAGTGGAAGAAACAGCAGATTCTTGAGCTGGAGGTGTATTTGAAGAGGGTGGAGCTTATCCGGGAACAGATTGAATCGACATTGGAGGAGCTCAGGGCATCGCCGGTCTCAGGAAGCTGATTTTAGAGGTTTATTTGAAAACTTCTTTCTGTAATTTTAGGCTTTTGGTATATCTAATTCTCTCTCTGTTTTCATTTTATATAATTGTTAGTTTGAGTAACTTGGTATTCCTCTGTTTTAGAGGAAGTCACAGAGAATCTTTAAAATAACTCTTTGTTTCTTTGTTTTTATTAAACCCATTTGATAGTAGATCCAGAGGTTGCATTTTCTGTTATTTTTATGTGTATAGGCTATAATTTATCTCAATGTATTGCTTCAATAATTTGTTTGGTGCTTAATGCTCCATGTGATTTGTTGTGAGACCATCTATATAGGATTTATTAGGATTTAGGTGACAGAATGCAATTGGCTTCCTCCCCTTTATTACTACCTTTTCCCTCCCTTTTTTGCTTTGTAGCTTTTACTGGCAGACATGTTCATTTTATTTGTTGGCTCTTTATGGTTTTAACACATATATCAGTATCTGTTAGAAGATCTATTGAACATGCCAAAAGTTCCCTTTTCTGTTTCCTCTTTGATATGAAGGTTTTAAAAGATTTATTTAGTTTCTTAAGCATTATATGAAATCAAATCACCATCTTTTGAGAACTCCTCCAAACTATTAACCAGCTATCAAGTATTGTACTACAAGACATTTCAATTATCAGCTGCTCAGCCTGCTTGTTCATCTTTTGAGCTGCTCAGAATTGGTTTTTCTTTCTCATACCTTTAGTTCCTTCTGCTTTATACCTTGGGAGATCACCATTTACTTAAGGTACTACTGGCTCCAGCTTTTGTTTTGAGTATCTCCTCTTCTTATGTGGGCCTACTCTATGAGTTGTCTCCTAGCTTCTCAGCATCCACATTCTGATTGTCTGTGACAGCTTGTCATTGTCTTTTAGTTATTTGGTTACTTTTATTCATTTAGTGTACAAGGTTGACTGGGAGAAATGATAATTATTGGAATCTGCTATCCTAATTTGATGGGGACATTTATGGTAACCTTCCAGCCTTTCAGTTTTAATGAACAATGTTTAACGGATGCGTCTTTCAGACTTCATTTAGGATTGACTTTTAGTATGTGCTTGGTTCTGGGAACTTATCTGCCGAAAGATCTGAAATCCAGGGAAGATTTGCACGAAAAAAACAACTTTTGTAGTTACAAATGAGAACCAATAGATATGCTGCCACATATACACTGCATGGGATTGTCCTTTCCCCCCGACTGCATGAGTGAAAGAGCTGAATGCTGCCAATACCTGTGGTCCACAAAAGGCGATAACCTCTTGTTTTGCCGCTTGCGGAACTAGTGACCTCCTATTGGTTCCAAGAAGCGAACAAGTCATTGGTGGATTCGTTTGCCATGCTTCATTAGACAAAAGCTTGCCAGGAGAGATACAATGTTTGTCCAATAAGACAGTTTTATGCCCTTATGACTAAAAGCAAGATTTAGAGTTGTACTGTGACATAAGCAGCGCATAGAGATTGGTTTTTCCCCGACTGCATGAGTGAAAGAGCTGAATGCAGGTAATACCTGGGGTCCACAAAAGGCGATGAGCTCTAGTTTTGCCGCATGCGGAACTAGTGACCTCCTATTGGTTCTAAAAAGCGAACAAGTCATTGGTGGATTCGTCTGCCATGCCTTATTAGGCAAAAGCTTTGCCAGGTAAGAGATACAATGTTTGTCTAAGAAGACAGTTTTATGTCCTTTATGGCTAAAAGCAAGATTTAGAGTAGTGTTTTGTCGTGTTGTTGTCTGAAATAAGGTTATTCAGGTATAATGAAGGCAATGGTTTTATCTAAATGCAGTTTCTGCACAAATTTGTTTCCATGTAAATGTCTCAAAAATTTATTATGAAGAGTTGTTTGCAGTACCTTTCCATTTCTATTTTTCTTTTAGTTGATTTCTGAAAATGAAAAGGTAAATGCCTGTAAATAGATTAAATGAAGAGTGAAGCTATAATGTCTAATTTGAATAAGTTAACCTTGAATAGTGGTGTGTTAGTTTAGGCAGCAAAACAAACACAACGTAAATTATGTGCCTTCTTTTTGACGAATCATATCTTTCAAGAATATTTTTTATTGTTTCTATTACTGGATTGCCAAAAAGTACTTCTGTTCTTGTATGATTTCATATTTTTATTAAAAAAATATTTGTAGAAATTGTTGTTAGCGAATTATCTGTTTTGAAAGTTTTATTTCACCAACATAAACATGAACGAGACCTTGTTTAGCATTGGATTCATTATAAATAAGGTCCAATAATGCCTATTGCTAAGTAATAATCGTTGAAAAGCTATTTTACCTTGAAACGTTTTTTTAATCATCAAAGACAACTTTAGCATAAACTGTTTCGGTTGTTATGCAGTCTGCTTGTTAAAGATTCTTATTGTGAGTTGCTCTAGGATAAATTGATACCTGTCGACAAGATGCATTGTTAATACTGGAAAACATTTAGTAATCGACTCCTACAACACATGTTCTTGTGTCCAGCTAAGCTGCCAAGGCTTGTTATAATCTGAGAAGTTGATGGCTCTTGTTTTGGAGGAAGTTTTCTATTGAAGTGTTATTTGTTGAAGCTTTCTTTCTCGTTGCTTACTCTATTGAACAAATACATTACCTTAGTCTTCCTTTCGGGTCAGTGCCAATAGAAATTTTCATCTCTTAAAACCCTTTGATATTGTATACTTAGGATTCTATCGGAAAGTGTTTCTGGAAATATTTCTATTGTTTATTTCCATGTTGGACATTATTTTCTCAGATCTGAAAAGCATGTCCTGAGTATCAAAATCAGGAAGGATTGTGCATGACTCGAATCTGGGGTTCGGGCCACTCTGTCATAAATCAAGATTTATGATCTTCAACCTAACAATGATTTGTTTGCTGGTATCTCCATTATATGCACTATCCGGTTGGATATTAATTTAGAGCATTTTGTTGTACTTTATGCCCCCGTATCTAGATATTTGATGCATTATCTTGGGTACGTATTAATTGTACTTTGTGCATGTGGTATTCTCCCTCACCCGCTCACTCGTGTGATGTGGAATAATTGTGATTTATCTGTTCATGTGCCTGGGTGGTGTTGTGCGCTTGTGTCTGTGTTGTATATTCTCCTGTTGTCAATTTTGTTGAACAATTTTTGTCAAGAGTAGTTGCGGCTTGCTGCCAAAGATTGAATATATACATGACCAACAACTGAAAGTAAGGAGTTAGTGTATCATCTATACGGTGCGGTGCTTAGAGAGAGATCAAATGCACTTCATACACTGCTGCGGTCCTGCAGAAGTGCATAAATATTATTGAACAGGTTTCCAAGTTTTATATCTCCAGGCAACTAATTTACAGGAAATCATTACAGCGTTACTTCAGATAATACAGATTCATATACGCTATCGACACCTATCTGAAACCTAAACTCCTGATTCAACATTATAAAACACGACACATACTATACATGCGTATATGCATAGACTAGTGGTAATTTTCCAAAAGTACAGGTATACTACAAGAAACGGAGTAGTGATAAGTGTACGACACTTTCTCTACTACTTTGGCACTAACACTCACAAAAGAGTGGGGCCATGATGAGTCATCAATACAATTTTCAAGTGAGGCCCCACTCTTTTGTGAGCAGTAGTGCCAAAGTAGTGAAAAAAAAAATAGTACGCTTAGCATTTTTCCAAGAAACGAGAGTGGAATTGTTGATAACGTAAAAATGTTGACAGCAGTTCACATGGAAGGGTCTCATAGTTTTGATTTTATGTGGTACAAAAGTAATTTAGGGTTTATGATCTAATTAATATTTTCAGAGCATAAACAGTGCGTTATATGACATATATGAAGAGTGTGGTGCCTCCTATTACATACTGTTAGAGCATACATAATGCATGAGTATTATACAAGTGGGGTGTATTTAATGGGAATAGCTTCACCAAACACTATGTTAGGACATTGTCCATACAATATCTCTTGTTTGAGTAATAACAAACATTCATTTGATATCAATCTATGTTTGAGATGATCTAGTACATACATATACAGCTATAGAACATGATCGAGGCGACACGAAGCGAAAATCAGTTTAAACGCTGATTCAGGACTTTAACCATCGATGGTGCACATCGACCATCATTGATGACATGAAGACCATCGATGGTTCGTATGTGTCATCGATGGTGCAAATGTCCAGGGACGTCCAGATCATCGATGACATCACTCAACCATTGATGGTCGCTTGACACCATTGATGGTCAAGAGTCACCATCGATGGTAAACACTGTTGATTCGAAATTTCAGGTTTTAATGTCAGCCGTTCATTGCACATGAAGTCTCCATCCTCTCCTATGTTTTGGTGTATTCTTTCCTAACTTAATTGAGAAAGCAAAACAGAGAGAAAAAGAGAGGAGATCTAGGGTTTGAGATTTGTGATCAAGGAAGGCTATTTGATCCCCTGAAGCCTGGTCAAACGCTCACTCGCCGCGCACAATATCATCCGATCAGTTCACAACGAGGAGAACCGCCTTTGGTGTTCATCTTCATCCTTGTTCTTTATCAAGCTTCACTCAGATCTTTCGAAGGACGGTTTGTTAATCGAAAGGGCTGTAAGATTGTTTTTATTGAACTTAATTGTTATTTGTTTTTGTCTTTCATTGAACTTCTTCTACGGCGCACTCAAGCCGGTTTAATTGAGGGTTAGGACTAGCTAGGGCTAGGAGTTACTAATTGTGAGAGTTAGGTTAGTTGATTGGTTTCGGGTAGATACCAGGGTGTGGTCTTGTAAGCCTACTAAATCGGGTCTGTAATTCAGGTGAACTCTTTCATAGTGAGGAAATCTCTTCGCAAGAAGAATGAGTGGATATATGATTGTATATCCAAACCACTATAAAATCTCGCGTGTTTCTTGTTTAGTTGAATTTGTGTTAATTGTATTACTTATTATCATTTATCAGTATTATTCGTTTTATTCCGAAGCATATTTTGTGATTACGTGAAAAACGTTAGGCAATCCTATTCACTCCGCCTCTAGGCTTGCATCTAAGATCTAGCACACTCTTTGACTACATAGAAACTTATATGATTATTTACATCCCGGTATGCCGTGGTATGGTGTAATTACATGGATGACTCCATGGTCTATGTATCACATGGATAACTATGAGATTACTGAGCGAGACTACACGGGTAATCCTATGAAAGTAATCTTAAGGTTACTCAAGGTTACTCGTGTAGTCTCTATCAGTAAACTCAGAATTATCTGCATAAATACATAAACCTCAAGGTCACTTATGTAGTTACATCATACTACAAAGTACTGGGATGTAAATAATCCAAAGTTATTAGACATAAAATGGTCATAAACAAAGCGTGGTGCTATTTTCATCCACGTATCTCTTTTCTTTGTTTGTTTTATTTGTTCATTGGTCATAACCCAGCCTTAAACCTTGCCATTGCCCAATCCCATTACGGCACCATTATTAATCTTGACCTTATGGCACTCATCACTCGATTCTAAGTAAGCGTGTCTTTTTCTCGCATTCAAATGGGCTTCATCTTCTAATAGACTACTACTTATTCGAGACATCTCACAATTTTGAATTTAGAGCAGTAACGCTTCATTTTCTATAATATGGTGTTCAAGTCAGTTTAATCAAAGTGTTGGAAGGTCCTACAATTTAAGTCTAAACAAAATCTAAAGATAGTTTAAACTTTTTTTATCCAGATATTGTTAAAACTCATTTGGAAAGAATAATTGGAGTCAATGAGCAACGTTTTAGAGGGAGTAAAATACCACTAAACTCCCAATAACAGCAAAGCGTTGAAAGTTCCTGGGGTTTAGTAACTCATGGATTTAGCAACTTATTATTAGAAAAATAACATGCAACCTTATACATATATGTGGTATTCACTAGTAGAAAAATCACAAACTAGGCGGATCAAACTAGGCGGAGTTTTTCCGTCTAGTTTGCCTCAAACTAGACGGAAAAACTCTATCTAGTTTGATCCGTCTAGTTTGAGGCAACCTAGGCGAATATTCCGTCTAGATTGCCTAATTAGACGGATTATTTTTATTTTTTAAAAATGGGACCCACCAACCTAGATGGAAATTCGTCTAGGTTGCAACCTAAACGAAATTTCCATCTAGGTTAGTGGGGCCCACAATAAAAACCTAGCCCTTAACCCCGCCACCTCCTCTCCCTTAGATCTCACAAAATCAACCACAAACCCTAGCCCAGACGCCCCACGCCGCTCCCGCTCCCGTTCATTCTCATTGCGGCCCGTGAGACGAACCACACCCACGCCTGATAGCTCGCGCAGCGCCCGCCGCGCTGACGAAGCCAGCACTCACCCTTGACGCCCACTAGCCGCGCCGCCGCGCTGACGCGCCGCTTCGCCCGGCTGACACCCGCGCGCACCCCATGCTTGCCACCCAGCGCCGCCAGTGGCAAACACGCTTGACCGCGACGACCGCACTCCACGCCTGTCATCTTTAGATCTCATCGTCGCTCATCTCCTTAAAGGTGTGTTTTTCATGAAAAATTTCAATTTTTTAAATGTATATTGTTTATTGCTAAATTTAGTTTAAATACTCTAAATTATGACCCAAAATGAATAAGTTCGAATCTTGTAACCCTAATTGAAAAAATTTCAGTTATTTACCCTAACTCAACTACATTTTGCCCTATTTGAACAACCCTTATAATCGTAAATTTAATCGAACACTTGTTAACTATTAACCCTAATTGAACACCCGAATCACAATAGCTGATTTACACTAAGTTTCGTGCGTACTATAAATATGTGTGATGATATAAGTTTGTGATGTGAAAATGTGTGAAATAAAATTTTTTCATAAAATAGAGTGATATATAACAAATTATAATTTTTAATAATGTGTTATATATCCAATTTAGGTGAATGAAAAGATAACGTTATCCCTAGACTCCCATCCAATAATTACATCTAATTCTTTGGACTTATAATATAAGATAGACGACTCATATTTGGGTAGGAGATGAAGTTTTCTACCCGAAAATGATTGTTTACTTTATATTATAAGAAGAAAGAATTAGTACTGAAATTCATAATTATTGGATCTGTCCTTCGCGGAAGGGTTAGGAATATAGTAGTGCATATATCTAACTTTGTATACTTTATATATTTTCATTTCTTCAAGCAGCAATACGTACGCGTTGTTCTCCATGAACAATAAGCATATGTTGTTTTGCGTTTTTGTTTATTACCAATACGCATAATAACATCCGAACAGTGTACAGGGAGAACAGCGGATAAGTGCTACCAAAATTTTTAAAAAATAAAAACATACAAAGTATACGAAGTTGGATGTAAGCACTACTATATTCTTAATGGGATAGAAGCCTTCCTATGACAGCCGCTAGAGTGTTCTAATTAGTTTCTATATACGTTTCAGTTTTAATTTAGAAGAGAAAAATATTTTTATTGTTAAATGATACATGTATATAAGTATGATGTGTTTTATATGTATATTTTCACAAAGAGTCATAAATTTACTAGTATTAGTGAGATTAATTGTAGTTAATAATTATATATAATCTACAGATGAAGGTAATTTCTGACAAATCGTGGATAGATATTCCTCGACTTGAAAGATATCGTGACACGCGATATAAAGAGGGATGTGATGCCTTCATGCGGTATGCCGAAATGAATCCCGAAAATTTAAGTAGCGGTGTTATGTATTGTCCCTGTTGTAGGTGCAGGAATATGAAGCTGCAGAATAGAAATGATATACGGATCCACCTAATTAAGTCAGGGTTTGATGAGAAATATAAATACTGGTCATATCATGGAGAATGCTGTATTGAAGATGAAGAGCCGAATGTGCGGGTTGGTATGTCTGGTGGCTTATGGATAGACGATGCAGAAACAATGTTCAATGATATTTTTTCCAATCCTACCGAATATGATATCGATGATAATGTTGAAGATGATTTCGGAGATGGCATTGAAGATGATATCGAAGATGATGCTGAAGAGGTCGGAGATGTCGAAGGTGCAGAAAATATTGAAGATATGCATGCTTCCATAGGCATAAAGCGAATAATGAAGCTACTAGAAGATAGTGAAAAGGACCTATATGAGGGTTGTACCGAGTACTCCAGATTTTTATTTATGCTGAAACTCTTACATATTAAGACACCTAGCGGAATGGCTGATAATTATTTTAAAATACTTCTTGATTTGCTTCGGACGGTAATTCCTGGAGGAGAGGTTAGCATACCCCAAACAACTTATCAGGCTGAGAAGATTATTTCCGCTCTGGGTCTTGATTATAATAGGATTGATACATGTCTGAATGATTATATCCTCTACCACAAAGCCAGTAAAGACCTTCAGGAGTGTCCGGCATGCGGAGTTTCTCAGTGGAAACAACGCACAAACTCTTCAACAAGGAGGACAACGGAGACAGAGGGGATGCAGAAGAAGATTCCAGCAAAGGTGCTTCATCATTTTCCATTGGTCCCTAGATTGCAACGATTGTATATGAACAAAGACACCACAAAGAACATGAGGTGGTACAAGGAAGATCGAGTAGATGATGGTAAATTGAGACATCCTGCTGATGCTTTAGCTTGGAAGCATGTTAATAAAATTTATCCCTATTTTTTCGGTGATTGTAGAAATATCAGACAGGATCTATCTAGCGACAGATTCAATCTGTTTGGGGTAATGAGTTCTGGTTGGTCTACGTGGCCAGTTGTATTAATGCCATATAATTTTCCTCCATTGCTTTGTATGAAACAGCCGTATATGATACTATCATTACTGATACCTGGTGAGCACACACCGGGTAATGATATTGATGCTAACCTGGAGGATGGTTATTGTCAAGATACGATATATATTATTTAAAGTTTTAAATGATCTTAGTGCTTAGTATGACTATAAAGTCTCATAAATTTATAAACTGACAGGAAAAATCAATAATGCCGATGAACTTAAAGGCTAAGTTGGCATATGGTACATTCCGTGATCGTTATAGAGATGACGAAGCGAATAAGGAGAAGATCAAGGCAAACCTCGAGTTGGTGGTAAGACTTAATTATAACTTATTTAGAAATGTTAACTGAATTTCTTCTGAAATTATTTAAAATTTCTTAGATCTATTTCCAATGTTGTAAATTTTTTAATCTTATGTGTGTGATTCAGGAGGGATTTGAAGCCGCAACGAAGGAGGCAGCAGCATTGCACATGTCTCAGGAGGAAGCAGAAGGCGAGCCAGACCCTCACATGCTATCTCCAGAGGATAACATCACGCTCACTCAGAACGTATTGAGATATAATAGGTAAACAATCAAATCGAATCGAATACTAAGTTCCAATTTATATTTGTTTAAAATTATCGAATTCGAATGCGAACTCTAATATTCATATGTGAAGGTTTTGGAATCTGAACTCGAATAGTTGGTATTTGATAAATATTCATGAATATTCATGAATACTTATCGAATATTAGAGTATTTTTATTAAGATACAGATTTAAGTTTATTTAAGTCATAAAATCAGTACATAAAACTTATTTAGAAATATTAAGTGGGTTACAATTAGCGAACTAGTTGTTAATTATTTAGTTCATTTCCACCCCCAATAATAGGAGAGGAAGATATCCACTGCATGATGTTGGAGCTTCACCGGGCATAAGCATAAGATCATTCACAACATCCTTCATGTCATCTACAATAACGACAGCAGCATCAGTCAATATTTTTGCTATGCCACTTGTTCTACGTGTCTCCACCTATTTGTGTGGAAAGATTGACTCAGAACTGCACGTTCAGGTGACTAAGGAGATGAGTAGCGTTGTGATTAGGGCTCGCACGATGGACGAGGTTATGTCCTACATCATAAATTGCTTGGCCGGTGTGATTCTTGCTGATCTGTTTGGTGAAGTTATACCACTTATAAACTCTGGCACCGGTAATACTGGGCAGAGCAGCGCACAGGTATCTTATTTTTGTGTTAATACTTGTTCGCGGTAAAAGTTGGGATGATTGTCATTGATTTGAATTTGCTTACAGCTTCTTTGGCCTACAACGAAATTCAAAAAGAAATTCCTTTTATTTTAAGGCGTACAATGAAAATCAAAAAAGATTACAACTTTTATCCTTAGTGAACAAACACGAGGATCTCTGTTATATCGGATCCTCGCTTGCGTGGGTTCTTTGCTGTCTTGGGGACTTATTGTGTCCGTGGACCACCGCGCAATTCAATCTGGTGTAAACCGGGTTGCGGAACTTCTGAGGCGTAGAGGGGCTCGTTCCACGAAGGAAGCGAAGCGCTGGGGATCACACTCCGCGAAGGAGAGGATCGCTGCGGGGATCACACTCACGAAGGAGAGGATCGCGGGCGGGTGAGATCTACAAGGAGAAATCCTGGCTATCCACGAGGTTAAGGCGAAGCTTAACCTAGAGGGTATCTGTAGTTCGACCGAGCTTGTTTACCTTCCGCCTATAGATCGGCGTCGGCCGGACTTGGGCTCGCCGGTGCTTTCGGAACCGTCGTCGTAGATCTCATGAGGGCTCTTGAAGTCCGCCAAAATCAAGCCCAATTCCCAAAATCCCCCTCGACCACCAAGACCCCCTATTTATACATCTCAAGGGGGTGGCTCGACCATGGTAGAGCCACCTCGACCACTGGCAGGAGGCTCGGCCATGTTTGGCCGAGCCACCTCGACCACTGGCAGGAGGCTCGGCCATGTTTGGTAGAGCCACCTCGACCTGGCGAGGTACCTCGACCATGTTGGTGAGCCACCTCGGTCATTTGGCGAGGTCCGTTCGCCGGTTCGAGTCGTTTTGCCGTCGATTCTTCGTCGATTCTTGGTCTTCGGGCTTAGTTTTGCTCGGTGATGTCGCCGTTGTGTTGAGTCCGTGTCCGATCAACTTCGAGTTCAAGCGGTTCGTTTGCATCGGCGGACTAAATACGGTTGATTCCGTCTCGTCAGCGTTTGAGTTTAGCCAACTTCGCCTCGTTGAGCCGTCGTCGGGTTTTCTCCACGGCGCGTCGTTCCGGCAAATGCGCCTCGCCGACTCACTTCATGAGTTCGTCGACTTCGCTTTATCGTTTTCGCGGCGTAATCCGCGTCGGCGTTACGGTTCGGCGCCGTCGGATGGATCGTCGGTTGTCGACCCACCGTTCACGAGTCTTGTTGAATGCTTGATAAGCAATTTTTATGCCTCTGAGATACCCCTCCAAAGCGTCTCGGTCGATTCTTGATGAGTGCGGGATGCTTTGGACATGATTCGGCCTTGATGGTGAGGGTCCCAAAGATAGCTTCAAGTCTTGATTCTTTGGATCATCGGTTCTTTGTAGGATTCTGATAAGATCACGGTGCTGCATTTATTGTCGACCGTTTGTTGAAATCTTGATTGGTGGTGGGTGAGTTTTGCTTGTAACTTCGTGTCGGTTGGTTGTTGTTTGACTAACCATGGACTTTTGGACTTATCCGTATGTCGTGAACTCCTCGTTGAAAATTTGGAAGCGGTTTATACTCGTAATCCTAGTTGGAGTAGGATTAGGCAGCGTTGATCGGCGTCGATGCAATCCGCGCGATCGAGTTATCCCTAGAATATTTTTGTGAAAATATTCTTAGGAACTTCTCGATAAATTAGGAAGCGGTTTATACTGTAATCCTAGTTGGAGTAGGATTAGGCAGCGTTGATCGGCGTCGATGCAATCCATACGATCGAGTTATCCTAAGAATATTTCTTGTGAGAATATTCTTAGGAACTTCGACAATTTAGGAAGCGGTTTATACTGTAATCCTAGTTGGAGTAGGATTAGGCAGCGTTGATCGGCGTCGATGCAATCCATACGATCGAGTTATCCTATGAATATTTCTTGTGAGAATATTCTTAGGAACTTCTCGACAATTTAGGAAGCGGTTTATACTGTAATCCTAGTTGGAGTAGGATTAGGCAGCGTTGATGTCGATGCAATCCGCGCGATCGAGTTATCCTAAGAATATTTCTTGTGAGAATATTCTTAGGAACTTCTCGACAATTTAGGAAGCGGTTTATACTCGTAATCCTAGTTGGAGTAGGATTAGGCAGCGTTGATCGGTGTCGATGCAATCCGCGATCGAGTTATCCTAAGAATATTTCTTGTGAGAATATTCTTAGGAACTTCTCGATAAATTAGGAAACGGTTTATACTCGTAATCCTAGTTGGGTAGGATTAGGCAGCGTTGATGTCGATGCAATCCGCGCGATCGAGTTATCCCTAAGAATATTTCTTGTGAGAATATTCTTAGGAACTTCGACAATTTAGGAAGCGGTTTATACTCGTAATCCTAGTTGGAGTAGGATTAGGCAGCGTTGATCGGTGTCGATGCAATCCGCCGTCGAGTTATCCTATGAATATTTCTTGTGAGAATATTCTTAGGAACTTCGACAATTTAGGAAGCGGTTTATACTGTAATCCTAGTTGGAGTAGGATTAGGCAGCGTTGATGTCGATGCAATCCGCCGTCGAGTTATCCCTAAGAATATTTCTTGTGAGAATATTCTTAGGAACTTCTCGACAATTTAGGAAGCGGTTTATACTCGTAATCCTAGTTGGGTAGGATTAGGCAGCGTTGATCGGCGTCGATGCAATCCGCCGTCGAGTTATCCCTAGAATATTTTTGTGAAAATATTCTTAGGAACTTCTCGACAATTTAGGAAGCGGTTTATACTCGTAATCCTAGTTGGAGTAGGATTAGGCAGCGTTGATCGGCGTCGATGCAATCCGCGCGATCGAGTTATCCCTAGAATATTTTTGTGAAAATATTCTTCGAGAACTTCTCGATAAATTAGGAAGCGGTTTATACTCGTAATCCTAGTTGGAGTAGGATTAGGCAGCGTTGATCGGTGTCGATGCAATCCGCCGTCGAGTTATCCTAAGAATATTTCTTGTGAGAATATTCTTAGGAACTTCTCGATAAATTAGGAAACGGTTTATACTCGTAATCCTAGTTGGAGTAGGATTAGGCAGCGTTGATCGGCGTCGATGCAATCCGCCGTCGAGTTATCCCTAAGAATATTTCTTGTGAGAATATTCTTAGGAACTTCTCGACAATTTAGGAAGCGGTTTATACTCGTAATCCTAGTTGGAGTAGGATTAGGCAGCGTTGATCGGCGTCGATGCAATCCATACGATCGAGTTATCCTAAGAATATTTTTATGAAAATATTCTTAGGAACTTCTCGACAATTTAGGAAGCGGTTTATACTCGTAATCCTAGTTGGAGTAGGATTAGGCGTTGATGGAAGCGAAGCGCTGGGGATCACACTCCGCGAAGGAGAGGATCGCTGCGGGGATCACACTCACGAAGGAGGATCGCGGGCGGGTGAGATCTACAAGGAGAAATCCTGGCGCTATCCACGAGGTTAAGGCGAAGCTTAACCTAGAGGGTATCTGTAGTTCGACCGAGCTTGTTTACCTTCCGCTATAGATCGGCGTCGGCGGACTTGGGCTCGCCGGTGCTTTCGGGCAGATGCGTCGTAGATCTCATGAGGGCTCTTGAAGTCCGCCAAAATCCAAGCCCAATTCCCAAAATCCCCCTCGACCACCAAGACCCCCTATTTATACATCTCAAGGGGGTGGCTCGACCATGGTAGAGCCACCTCGACCACTGGCAGGAGGCTCGGCCATGTTGGTAGAGCCACCTCGACCACTGGCAGGAGGCTCGGCCATGTTTGGTAGAGCCACCTCGACCTGGCGAGGTACCTCGACCATGTTGGTGAGCCACCTCGGTCATTTGGCCGAGGTCCGTTCGCCGGTTCGAGTCGTTTTGCGTCGATTCTTCGTCGATTCTTGGTCTTAGGGCTTAGTTTTGCTCGGTGATGTCGCCGTTGTGTTGAGTCCGTGTCCGATCAACTTCGAGTTCAAGCGGTTCGTTTGCATCGGCGGACTAAATACGGTTGATTCCGTCTCGTCAGCGTTTGAGTTTAGCCAACTTCGCCTCGTTGAGCCGTCGTCGGGTTTTCTCCACGGCGTCGTTCGGCGGCTCGTGCGCCTGCCGACTCACTTCATGAGTTCGTCGACTTCGCTTTATCGTTTTCGCGGCGTAATCCGCGTCGGCGTTACGGGTCGGCGCCGTCGGATGGATCGTCGGTTGTCGACCCACCGTTTACGAGTCTTGTTGAGTGCTTGATAAGCAATTTTTATGCCTCTGAGATACCCCTCCAAAGCGTCTCGGTCTCGATTCTTGATGAGTGCGGGATGCTTTGGACATGATGGTTCGACCTTGATCGGTGAGGGTCCCAAAGATAGCTTCAAGTCTTGATTCTTTGGATCATCGGTTCTTTGTAGGATTCCTGATAAGATCACGGTGCTGCATTTATTGTCTGACCGTTTGTTGAAATCTTGATTCGAAGCTGGTGGGTGAGTTTTGCTTGTAACTCGTGTCGGTTGGTTGTTGTTTGACTAACCATCGGACTTTTGGACTTATCCGTATGTCGTGAACTCCTCGTTGGCGACATGTTGGTTGTGTCGAGTACATGGAATTTCATAACCCTCAGTCGGCTATTTCTTCCATCATCACGTGGGTTGTTGGTTTAACCACAGCGGGAGGACTAATCTTTTCACGGAGATATCCTCCAAGGATTCCTTGTCGAAACAAGAGACCATTTGGCTTTCAACCATCGTCCTAGCCTTCAATGTGAGTCGACCCTTGACCGTTGTTGGGATATGATTATCCACGGTGGGAGAAGTTTCTTTGGAATTTGAACCGTTGTCGGTGTCGTCATGACTTTCACGCCTCGTCGATTATTCCTCTCTTGGATATTATGGTGGGAGGAATTAAGGGTTATCGAGTTATCCTAAGAATATTTTTGTGAAAATATTCTTCCTGAACTTCGATAAATTAGGAAACAGTTTATACCGTAATCCTAGTTGGAGTAGGATTAGGCGACGCTGATCGGCGCCGATGCAATCCGCATCGATCGAAGTTATCCCTAAGAATATTTTTGTGAAAATATTCTTCCTGAACTTCGATAAATTAGGAAACAGTTTATACCGTAATCCTAGTTGGAGTAGGATTGGCGACGCTGATCGGCGCCGATGCAATCCGCGATCGAGTTATCCCTAAGAATATTTTTGTGAAAATATTCTTCCTGAACTTCGATAAATTAGGAAACAGTTTATACCGTAATCCTAGTTGAGTAGGATTAGGCGGCGTTGATGTCGATGCAATCCATACGATCGAGTTATCCCTAAGAATATTTTTGTGAAAATATTCTTCCTGAACTTCGATAAATTAGGAAACAGTTTATACCGTAATCCTAGTTGGAGTAGGATTAGGCGACGCTGATCGGCGCCGATGCAATCCGCCCGTCGAGTTATCCCTAAGAATATTTTTGTGAAAATATTCTTCCTGAACTTCGATAAATTAGGAAACAGTTTATACCGTAATCCTAGTTGGAGTAGGATTAGGCGACGCTGATCGGCGCCGATGCAATCCGCCCGTCGAGTTATCCCTAAGAATATTTTTGTGAAAATATTCTTCCTGAACTTCGATAAATTAGGAAACAGTTTATACCGTAATCCTAGTTGAGTAGGATTAGGCGTAGCGTTGATCGGTGTCGATGCAATCCATACGATCGAGTTATCCTAAGAATATTTTTGTGAAAATATTCTTCCTGAACTTCGATAAATTAGGAAACAGCTTATACCGTAATCCTAGTTGGAGTAGGATTAGGCGGCGTTGATGTCGATGCAATTCATGAGTGTTATCTGCCGAATAAACCTTGAATCTTTCCCAATATAGCGGAGGAATTAGGAGCCAATTAGCGGACTGATTTGGCCATCTTGACATTCAAACAAGATTCCAATTAGGACTCCTAATTAGGCTGATTAGAGTCCTAATTGGAATTGATTTGGCTCCATTAGAATTCCTACTTTTGCCAAATAGGAGTCCTTGTTCAAAGAGGATTGGGTGCATGGGTTGTTATAAATACCTACAAGGCCTCTTTCTCCTGACCTAGGCCCTCTCTCTCTCTCTTGTTTTCACCTCGCTTTCGCTTTTCTTCCTCGATCAACAAGGTATGCATACGAGCAAGCTTTTTTTTTTTTCTTTCTTTCGAGAAGTCCGACCTGGCTGGCGGCATATTCATGGCGATAGCCATGGCTTATGGTTTATGGCATGCGCGTATGGTCGCATACCGGTTGCGATCTGGCTATTTATTACTGGTGGTAATATACCATGAATTGGCACAGCTAAATTTCAATACCACCGATAGCATACGGCTGCTAATGCAATTACGCCATGGCTAAGCTACCAAGGCCGGGCGCCGTCGTGTTTGTGCTTGGTCCGGCTATTGGGCGACGTCGGACCGTGTCGTCCATTGGTGCTTTGGTCGTGGCTAACGAGCCACGACCTGACCCAACGGGACTTCGGCCGCTATTTGTTGATTTTCCAACCGCATATCGACTTTATTTTGTCCTTTTGCGCCCGATGTCGCCGAAGATCACGGTTTCGAGGAGTCGATCAACTCGCGACGCGCGTGAATGCACGCCCTTCTTTCGTGGTGCGCCAAATCATCATATTCTCGCACATATATGCTTGTATCCCCGCTTCGTTTCTCCTTGTGAGGCGATTGGGAAGAGCCGAGATTCTCCTTCGTGGAGGATTGAGGCTTCAAATTGTGCACGCTCGCTATGACCCCGCTTCGCTTCTCCTTTGTGAGGCGAAGAGCCGAGATTCTCCTTCGCGGAGGATTGAGGCTTCAAAGCTCACCCGTCTTTAACGGGAGCGATTTCATACTGCATCTTACTTCGAGAACGATATATATTGTCGCTTTGTTTACACGACTATATTTATCGTTCTCCCGTATTCAAGACGGTGAAATCGTTGCATTCGGCCATAAGGTCGGACTCAATCTCGGGTTTCGAGAAGAGTTCTACGCTTTATGCCGTTTCCTTTTTCAAGATATTCCTCCTAAATGATCCAACCCTTTCTCTTTTAGGTGGATGCCCGATGACTATTCGCCTATTTCGGCTCCAAATGTCAAGTCTCGATTCTTAAGGTCATCCGAGAAGACCTTTTCCACCGAGGAAGCGAACCGCAGCTTAACACCCAGAAGAAACCCGCCGGGCCGAGCCTACCATCATAATTTCTGATGACGAAGTTTGAGGGATCGCTTCTCATCCGCCTCCACCGCTTCCCTGTACTCTTGGTAAACCGGGATTTCCGACCCTTCGAGTATAGGCTGGATGGAGGCCCCAGTTAATCTTGACGGACCACTTCCACGAATTCAACCTATTGCCGAGATTGCCCCGCCACCGCTGCCTCGACTCGCCTGCGGATGGGTCTCCTTCACCGTTGGAGAATGGTTTGAAGCGTGCGATCTCTATTATCGAGGTTAGATGGGCTTAATTTTATGGTCTTCGCCATTCATATTGAGTATCTTGGAGGAAATTCAAATTATTGGTGGCCCTCACTAGTTAATCGCTGTGAGCAAAGCTCACTAGCCGGCTAACTCTTGCATACCGCGGTGGATGATTTAGCCTTTTTGAATGCGCGATGAGGATGATGACTCATCGACGGCTCGGATCAAGGCTTCTCGAACTGCTTTGAGAGGAAAATATCGAGCAAGAGATCATATTTTCGAACTCATATGAGCGATACGCTGGCAACAGAAGATAAACTTGTACCATACCCATGTCGAACGCAGACAGAATCGATGACTTCAAGGGGAGAAGACGCGAAGGATTTCACGCGGAGTGCACCGAGTCCGTGATGTCATCGAACGCGAGAAGCAAGTCCTCGGTATGCGGCCGAACATGCGCGTCGCTATTGCCGCGGAATTCAAGAGGAACTTGAGAAGGAAGCCAAGGCTCGGGTTCGAGCGATCCAGAGGAAAATTAGCCGGCAAGGCCGACCTTGCTTCCTTCACATTACCGGATTGCGCCAATGAAGTCCATGTGTCATGCGAGACTTTTCTCGTTTCTTTGTTCACCGTGTCGTTATGATTTTTATTTAGATGTATTATCATAACTTTGCTTGAATCAATTGTCTCGATAATTGTAGCTCCTTCTATATTTGCTTCAAATGAATAAGATTTATTCCTTCATTGCTTATTATGATTCTTTTATTTCGCCTCAAATAATTAACCATAATACTTATAGGATTTTGGCAAACCCTCACCATCAACGGGTTTGATGAGCCTTTACCAACTACCGCTTGAGGGCTAAGCGGCGGATTATCTCGACCCGCTCAAGACGTGACGCTGTGCTAGAAGAATGAAACTCTTCTAGACTTAATGCTATGATATTGAATACATAGGCTTTATACTTTTTGCGCAAGAGAGGACTACTTCCAACGTAGACTCTCCTTAGGGCGGACTAAATACCTTAATCGAACTCGTGTCTTCTTCAATCGGAAAAAGACTAAACCGCAACGCTGTGAGGCGTTGGCTTTATCCCTTCTTAGGCTTGGGATAAAATGCCCCAGTCGAACTCGGTGTCTTCTTCAATGGGAGAAAGACTAAACCTAACGCTGGTGAGGCGCTGCTTTATCCCTTCTTAGGCTTGGGATAAAATGCCCCAGTCGAACTCGGTGTCTTCTTCAATCGGAAAAAGACTAAACCGCAACGCGTGAGGCGCTGACTTTAGGGTTATTGGCCAACCCCACCTTCAACGGGTTTGATGAGCCTTTACCAACCACCGCTTAAGTGGGCTAGCATGTAGATTGTCTAAATCCGTTCTACACACAGCGTTGTGCTAAAAGAATAAAACTCTTCTAGACTTAATGCTATGATATTGAATACATAGGCTTTATACTCTTTACGGGCAAGAGACCATCTTTGAACGCTGCGAGCACAGAGACTCTCCTTAGGCTTGGACGAAATACCCGTAATCGAACTCGTGTCTTCTTCAATCGGAAAAAGACTAAACCGCAACGCTGGGAGGCGTTGGCTTTATCCCTTCTTAGGCTTGGGATAAAATGCCCCAGTCGAACTCGGTGTCTTCTTCAATGGGAGAAAGACTAAACCTAACGCTGCGGTGAGGCGCTGGCTTTATCCCTTCTTAGGCTTGGGATAAAATGCCCCGAATCGAACTCGGTGTCTTCTTCAATCGGAAAAAGACTAAACCGAACGCCGCGTGTGAGGCGCTGACTTTAGGGTTATTGGCCAACCCCTCTTCAACGGGTTTGATGAGCCTTTACCAACTACCGCTTAAGTTGGGCTAGCATGTAGATTGTCTAAATCCGTTCTACACACAGCGTTGTGCTAAAAGAATGAAACTCTTCTAGACTTAATGCTACTTGTTGAATAATGAGGCTTCGCTCTTTTCACTCGAAGACTAACCCGCAACGCTGTGGTAGGCGTAGGCTTTATCCCTTCTTAGGCTTCGGATAAAATGCCCCGTAATCGAACTCCGGTGTCTTCAATCTGAAAAAGACTAAACCGCAACGCGTGAGAGGGCCGCTTTATCCCTTCTTAGGCTTCGGATAAAATGCCCCTAATCAACTCGTGTCTTCTTCAATCGGAGAAAGACTAAACCGCAACGGTGAGGCGCTGGCTTTATCCCTTCTTAGGCTTCGATAAAATGCCCCAAGATGAATCTTGGTGTCTTTGACCGAGAATGACCGAACCGGATTAAGATTGATTGAGGCGGAAAGGAAGAATGTGTTCTATTTCCCGATGAGGCTAACCAGATTCCTTGCTGTAGGAATCGAAAAGACTCGTGACCTTCACGGACAACCCGGTCTGAAAATCCTGCATACCTTCAGCGGCGCTACCTAAGATGAAGATGGAACTAAGAGTGGGATCTCCACCGAGAACCGAAGAGACTCAGCGACCTTCACGGACAACCCGTCCGAAAATCCCTACAAGATACCTTCACCGGCGCTACCTAAGATGAAGATGGAACTAAGAGTGGGATCTCCACCGAGAACCGAAGAGACTGTGACCTGGACAACTGGTCGAAAATCCCTACAAGATACCTTCACCGGCGCTACCTAAGATGAAGATGGAACTAAGAGTGGGATCTCCACCGAGAACCGAAGAGACTCGTGACCTTCACCGGACAACCCTCGAAAATCCCTACAAGATACCTTCACCGGCGCTACCTAAGATGAAGATGGAACTAAGAGTGGGATCTCCACCGAGAACCGAAGAGACTCGTGACCTTCACGGACAACCCGGTCCGAAAATCCCTACAAGATACCTTCACCGGCGCTACCTAAGATGAAGATGGAACTAAGAGTGGGATCTCCACCGAGAACCGAAGAGACTCAGCGACCTTCACGGACAACCCGGTCTCGAAAATCCCTACAAGATACCTTCACCGGCGCTACCTAAGATGAAGATGGAACTAAGAGTGGATCTCCACCGAGAACCGAAGAGACTCGTGACCTTCACGGACAACCCGGTTCGAAAATCCCTACAAGATACCTTCACCGGCGCTACCTAAGATGAAGATGGAACTAAGAGTGGGATCTCCACCGAGAACCGAAGAGACTCGTGACCTTCACGGACAACCTGGTCCGAAAATCCCTACAAGATACCTTCACCGGCGCTACCTAAGATGAAGGATGAAACCCTTCCGCTTGACACAGGATTTTACGCTTGAGAGGAAGGATTTTATATTCTCTCCAATAAGGAAAGGAATTTTGAGTGGGCCTCTTGTTCATAGAAGGAATCAAGAGGGATTTTGGTAATGTACCGTAATTTGTAGACCCACCGCCAAGGAATTTGATCGGTGGGGAAATTGTGATGGAGGATAAATCTAGGGTTATCCTCTAAAAGTGGGTGAAACATCCCACGAGGAACTTCCCGTCGAACGGGTTATCCCAAGATACTATGGTAGTATTTCTTCAGAACTTCCCATTTATCTGATTAATTGCCGGTCCGCCATTTTGGGTAATGAGGCGATATGCACCATTGAGTAAACCATTTCTATTACAAACGGACCCTCCCATTTAGGTTCGAATTTACCTTTCTTTTGGAAGTGAGGATTATCGGTCGCCGAGCAAATGAGGACCAAATCTCCTTCTAGGTTCTCTCGTCGAACTTTCTTGTTGAAAGCCTTCGACATCCTAGCTTGGTAGAACTCAATGCATTGTTGAGCCTCCAGCGCTTCATCTAACATCTCAAGCTCTTCGAGACGCTTTTGATGTTGTTCTTCTGGCCGCCATCTCTGAAAGGGCTGATACGGCGACGGATCTCGATCTCCAACGAGCATCGCCGCGACCAGAAACCGTGGAGTACGGTTCTCCAGCTTGGCGTATGCGATAGCCAGGCGATACGCCTGTAGGGCTCCGAAGTTTATCATCCCGCCTCCGCTTGTTACTCTTACAAGCTTCGATGTAATTTTGATAATCGCCTTGTTGAATGCTTCAATCCATTTGCCGGATTATAAGCCGCTGACGGAGACATCTTGTATCTTGAATTTCTCAAAACCGATGAAAGAATTGCCGATAAATTGGGGACCGCTGTCATGCACGATCCGCCTTGGGACACCGTGTCGATAGATGACATGGTGTTTGATAAACTTGATGACGGTATCGCCTTTACTTCTTTAGCGATTGCTCGCCCACTTGAGAAGTAGTCGGTGATCGCTAGAATAAACCGATCTCCTTTAACCGACGGAGGAAAATGGGACCTACAACGCCGATTCCCCATGTCTCAATGGCCGTGATGTGCCGGCGATGCAACCAGAGGCCGATGCATATAATTCGCGGAATTTGACACGTGGCATTTCCGAAATGCATCGACAAGGCCATTAACCATTGTTGGCCAAAAGTAGCCCATTCTCTTGATTCGATCAGAGCTTGGGACCAGTCTGTGCCACATTCACCTTCGTGTGCTTCCTCGAAGGACCTCTCCTTTTGTTTGAGAGGCATCGAGCAAAGACCGTCGCACTCCGATATAACATCCGGTCTCGTGGTCGAAAAGAATCTTGAGCTCTTCACGGATCGACTTCTTCTTCCTTTACGCCTTCCGTAGAATACCATGTAAGACGAATTGATGATAGGAAAGCCAATCTCGGCTCCAACTTGGTTTGGGTTGTATACACTTTTGGTAACTACCCCTTATCTTCTTGTGCCTCATCATAATGGTACGAAGAGTTGGTGAGTCCCGACCGCGACTAGTTGCTCGGTCTCGGGGTTGTGCTAACGACACGCCTAACGCCGCCAGCGCATCCGATAAGCTTTTGAGGCGCTGGATATATTCGATGAAAAACTCTTCAATGAGTCCGCTATTTCAATGGCTATCCGATGATAGAGGATTAGATCCGATTCCTAACTTCATAGTCACCAGATCCGGTTCGACTATCAATTGCGAATCGCCAGATGCTTCGATACTCTACCCTCTCCTGGCGGCTAAGTCCGATAAGTAACGCTATTCGGCCGCTATTGGAACAAGGTTCGTGAGTGAATAAGCACGGGCATGACATGATTCCCGGAAATCAAGACAACCCACCTGCGGAAATCTTAGAACATCCGGGCTGCCACATTGGCCCGAGAAGCTCCATCAAAATACGCCATATTTGTTGGTGCGATGTAGTGTTGACTTCGTGGACTTCATCGAAGATCGCATATAGCTCAACCCGATCCGCGCCGCTCAAGAGATCACAAATCGCTTGTCCTTTGACTCTTCGTTGTTTGAAATACAAGTCATATTGGGACAAGAGCAAGGCCCATTTCGCCAAACGCCAACTCATCGAGGCCGGCTGGTCATGAATATTCGACCGGATTCACGCGGAAATAACATAAATCGCCCGTCCGACTAAATAGTGCCGCGATTTTCAATCGCGAACACTAATGCAAGGCACCGCCACCATTGGATATCGAGACTCAAAGACCACTAATGTTCGGCAGGTAATACATCGCCTGCTCGCGGATCCGCCATTGCCGCTTTGCGCCAGTAAAGCGCTTAACGAGTGATCCGCCTGTTCGAGATCAAAACGGTTTTCCCATCGCGTGCAACAAGAACAGAGGTTTAGCGAGATACGATTTGATCTCTTCAAACGCTTCCATGTGTCGCCCCAAATAAACGACACACCCTTCTTGTTCAACTTGGAGAACGGTTGGCACTTCCTGATAGGTTCGATATGAACCGCCGGATGTACGCCAATCGCCCTTGTAACCCCTCGAAGTTCTCGCATTTCTGAGGTTGCAACTCTTGAATTGCCTTCACTTTGTCGATCGACGTGGATTCCTTTGTTTGACGACAAGCCGAGGAACTCGCCATCGACATCCTAAGGAAGGATTTGGTGGTTCATCTTTAGTCGATGAGTCCGCTATTTCAATGGCTATCCGATGATAGAGGATTAGATCCGGATTCCTAACTTCATAGTCACCACGGATCTGTCTGACTATCAATTGCGAATCGCCATATGCTTCGAGATACTCTACCCCCAGCTCCTTGGCGAAGCTAAGTCCGATAAGTAACGCGTTGTATTCGGCTACGTTATTGGAACAAGGTTCGTGAGTGAATAAGCACGGGCATGACATGATTCCCGGAAATCAAGACAACTCCGACTCCATGGAAATCTTAGAACATCCGGGCGCCACATTGGTGGCCCGAGAAGCTCCATCAAAATACGATCGCCATATTTGTTGGTGCGATGTAGTGTTGACTTCGTGGACTTCATCGAAGATCATCATATAGCTCAACCGTGATCCGCTTTCCGCCGGCGTACCAAGAGATCACAAATCGCTTGTCCTTTGACCGACTTCGTTGTTTGAAATACAAGTCATATTGGGACAAGAGCAAGGCCCATTTCGCCAAACGCCAACTCATCGAGGCCTGGTCATGAATATTCGGACCGGATTCACGTTGGAAATAACATAAATCGCCCGTCCACTAAATAGTGCCGCATTTTTCAATCGCGAACACTAATGCAAGGCACCGCCGACCATTGGATATCGAGACTCAAAGACCACTAATGTTCGCTTAGGTAATACATCGCCGCTCGCGGACCGCCGCCGCCTTGCGCGAGTAAAGCGCTTTAACGAGTGATCCGCTGCCTTGACGAGATCAAAACGGTTTTCCGGATCACGTGCAACAAGAACAGAGGTTTAGCGAGATACGATTTGATCTCTTCAAACGCTTTTCGGCATGTGTCGCCCCAAATAAACGACACACCCTTCTTGTTCAACTTGGAGAACGGTTGGCACTTCCTGATAGGTTCGATATGAACCGCCGGATGTACGCCAATCGCCCTTGTAACCCCCGAAGTTCTCTCGCATTTCTGAGGTTGCAACTCTTGAATTGCCTTCACTTTGTCGATCGACGTGGATTCCTTTGTCGGTGACGACGGCCGGTGAACTCGCCATCGACATCCCAAGGAAGGATTTGGTGGTTCATCTTTAGTCGATGAGTCCGCATGAGTTCAATACCGCTCTAAGATCTTCGATGTGATCTCCTTTGTCACGCTTTTCACACCAAATCGCCGACGTAGCATTCGACCGCTCAAGATGATCCCGAAAATCTCCGCCATTGCTCTCGGTATGTTGCGCCGCATTTTGAGGCCGAACGGCATGACCGTAGCAATATATGCCGATATGCTTCAACGCCGTGGTGTTTACGCCATCGGGTACATCTTGATTTGATTATACCTCAAAAGCCATCCATAAAGGACATTCTTTCAAATCCACACGTGTTGTCAACTATGACATCGTGATTGGAAGAGGAAAGTCATCTTTCGCAAGCCGCTGAGGTCTCAGAGTCGCCACGCATCCTAATCGACCCATTTTTCTTCATGACCGGGACTATATTCGCCACCCAATCCGGATGTTGAATTTCCTTGATGAATCCCGATTCTATGAGTTTCTTCACTTCGTCAACAATTGCCTCCAATATTTGTGGATCTAAACCGCTTTGCCGTTGCTTGACAGTTTGACATCCGCCTTGATGTTGAGGCGATGTGTTGCCACATTAGGTCGAAGTCCGCATGTCCTCGTGAACTCCGTGCTAATACATCGATATACTCCGATTAGGGCAATCAACTCTTCCTTTTCTTCCCGGGAGAGTATTGCTGATGTTTATGAGTTTAGGATGCTCTTCATCACCCATATTAACTGACTACCTCGCCCTTAGTGGGGGTTCTCTTTGTTCGAACCTATCCCCAAACCGCTTGAGTTGATGGATCCATGGGTCTTCCCATGTTGGCATGTCTTCATCACTCTCAACAGAGCGTGATCGATCGTAACCATATTTGACATTAAAGCCTTGAAAGCTTCTCCGAGGTCGTGTCGTAATCCCAAGTCAAGAGTCGACGAATGTCCGCCTTCACCGGTGGATTATTATCAATCACCATGAGCATTCATCTTCGAGGAGGATTCGTATCCCAATCCCTTCTAAATGCATAGTAATTATCCGGCTTCCTTTTGGGACATATGCCGCCTCGAGGGACTCGAGGACCTCGCCCAAAACATAGACCTTCCCTCGTCAAGTCATACCCCCATCTCTTCATGATACCCTGTTTCGACTATACCGAATGCGGAGGATAGGCCCATTGTCATCTTCATCTTCTTCAAAGAAATGATTCGCTGGAACCGCATCTCCTTTTCCGTGAAACCAAGTCTTTTCACTACTTGATCTTCGGGATGACGAAAGTGCCGCCCCAAAGGAGTCTCGAATCGCTTTTGCGTAAAGCAATATGACCGAAGTTAAGTGTGCAACTCGATCGTTGTATAAACCTCGTCATCACATCATTCAAAAACAGAGGATACTCTAAATCGCCATTTATTGATTCATCGGCAATTTGCCAATTACAATGTTCATCGGCGATTCTTCATCGTCAAGATTGATTACAAGGGTACAATGTCATTTAAAACAAAACCTCCACTATAACCAAGCCGGTTTGGTATCGGCTTCTTCACGGCTGTCCGTACCTTGGGCGATGGTTGATTTGGACTCATTACAGTAGAGGAGAGAATCGGTGAAATAATTCTCCATCCCTTAAGCGGTTGTTTGTCGCGACCACCGTCTTGACCTCATTATTCGTGTCTACATATTTGAGACACGATGAAGAGTAGACGGGACTATAACGTTACCGTGGATCCAAGGTCGACCCAACAATAAGTTATAGGAAGTCTCTGCGTCAATCACATAGCAAGTGACTTCGGACTTTAAGTCCCCCATTTGGCACTTAATCCGGATTTTACCAAGTGGGCGGACCCACTGGTGTTAAATCCGTAGATCATTGTGCCGATTGATGCTAACTGGCGGCAAGAATTCCCGTGATGATACATGAGGCTAGGGCATGATGCTCATAATGAACCCGGATCGACTTGGATCAGGTTAACTTCACTAGAGCCAATATACGGTGAAGTATAGCGGCCTATCGTGCTTGGAATTCCTCGTGCATATCCTCCTTTGTAAAAGTGATGCAAGGGGAAGTGTTTAGTCGCAAGGTTGCATTCTTTGGGCGACTCTTACGGACTCGGCCTAATCACGGGTGAGGAAGACTTACGAATCGTGAGGGCTTCTTGAAGAGCTTCTCGTCTCTTTTGATAAGCTGACAACTCATAGAAGTGATCGCGGGGATATTGGCTAATTGGGCCATGGCGTCGGCGGTATGGAGAGTTGAAGTTCGGTTTATCTCTTCCAATCGAGGCGGCGAATCGAGGCTGCCGGAGTTGAACTTCATCGGCGCTTTGTAGCTTCTTTGGCGATCACTTGCATTGCGCTTTCTGGTAGAGGGGATTTGTTGGTACCCCGCTCACGGCGTCTTGGCATTAGGGTCGGGATTTCGGGTACTTGTATTTGTACTCGTGTCCACTCACGGTGGCGTGGGCTTGAGTTCCCCGGACGGTGGAATGTTACCACTGTTCATCGTTTCCCTCGAGTGCGGAGTAGCATGGCATGCCTTTCCCTTCGCCCGGCTTATTCTTGAAGAAGAGGCTACCCATTGCTCATCTTCCGGTAAGTGCGGGTGGACCCACAAGACTTCGCCATTCGGTCAGATAATGATACAAGTCCTTTCTCGGCGTTGCTTGTGTGGGTCGTCATTTACCGTCTTCATCGCAACTTTGACCACCGGTTCAGTTCAAACCATGTCAGCGGCACCGACCGAAACTTATGGATACCGTGATTCGCCCGACCTTCTTTTCTTTGGGCGGCTTCATAGTAATGACCCTACATCAATTAAAGCACGGATTTTGTCCTTAAAGGTGAAGCGAGGATTTAGTGGGGTGATGAACTGCCCTATGGTACGCACAGTATCTTGGGTCATTCGTCTTCATCGCCTCCTCTTGATTCTGAATCGGAGGGAGCTTGATCTTGTTATTTTCCACAAGATATTTGAAAAGACCAAGAATCTCGTCGTCCCTAAAGGAATAGGACTTCGGGAATCTCGGCTCTAAGGCCTTGTTTTGTGGCCAGGTTGCCACGTTGATTGTGCTTTGCGGCGGTTCTTCTTCTTCTTCTTCTTCTTCTTTGGGGTTGGAGTTGGAACGTTTGGTTCGCAACCGCCGTCTTGGCTTGCTCTTTCCCTTTGCCGCGCGGGACAAAGTTACGCTTCGGAGCTTCCGTTGTCGGCTGACCTCTCTCTGCCTTTTTCCTTTTGAGGAACCTCTCGGCTTGCTCTCCACGAACCTTGGTCCTTCCGTTATCGATGGTGCTGTACCCATTGCTTCAAGCACATCTATCGATAAGTTGTAGCAGGTTTGGAGGATGAACTCCTCCGTTATTGGATCCCAGGAGTTCATTGCCTTGTTAGAATCGTTTGACAAAGATATCCACGGTTTCTCCGTCTTTACGCTTCTCGTCGAGCAATGTCGATCGATACCTCGATATCGTCATCAAAGAAATTGGTAAGGAAGCTAGACTCCATGTCGTCCCAGGTGTGAATGCTCCGGCTTGAGGCGGTACCATTCGGCGACCCGAAGGGTGCCAGCGAATGACCGAACCATCGGGGTTCGTTGCGAAATAACTCGAGGTGTGACTTGAAATAAATCAAGTCTTTGCGTCGGGGAACCCTTCCGATCAAATGGTGTGAAGTTTATTAAGTTAAACTTCGGCCAGTGCGATTGATTCCCATTCCCTCGGGTATGGGCAAGGAATACTGTCTTCTTTACTTCTTGGCGGAAATCAATGAATTGATTTTGCTCTCCAAGTCTTTGATCTTCTGGCTCTCATGAGCAGCGTCGTGGTTGGGGGTTATCATCTTCGGCGCTTCCTCGATCCGAATCGCTATCATCTTCATCGGCGTTGGCGTTGACTCGATTCACCTTGATGTTTTGTCGGGGCTTGGATGCATTGGTGGTGCATTTCTCTCATCGATGCATGGCCAACTCCATTTCTAACTTGAAGTTTTCCGTTGTTTATTCAGCGCCGTCTAGCATTTTGGCCACTTGATGCATCGCGATCATAAGTGTTTCTTAGGGGCTCCTTCGCTAGATACGGTATGATCGGATCGCGATTGGGGAGCCAATATCGGCGCATCATCCTCATGGGTAACCCCTTGAAGCTTATCGTATCACGGACCGTCGGATAGTCGGACCATAAGCGAGTTAGCCGTTCGCGCGGCAGGAATAGCCCGTGGCGATGATTCTTCTTTGGTCATATTATTAGTGACCTCGGCAACTCACCCTCTCGGAGATCATCCTTTGGAATCGCCTTGTCCTAGGTCTCGGCATCTCGTGGTGAGTCTCGGAAGGCCGACACCCTTTACGGAGCTTCTTGATGGCAATTGCACTCGAGCATCGTCTTAATGAGCTTGGAGCACAAGCATGGCTGCGTCAATTTGGGGAATCCCGAGATTTTCTCGTACCTCTTACCGCGGTAGTACGGCTCATCGGCGTGTGTATCGAACAACTTGCCGTATGTTGGCGTGATCTTTCGGGTATAACGTCCTCATCGTCGGATGAAGCGTCTCCTTCAGGGCGGGTCAATCCATCGAAACTTCCGAAGTGACTCGCCTAGACTTTCGCCGATGTGGTAGCGAAGTCTCGGCGGACTCTCGGACCGATTTTCAATCCGATAGGAGAGGCCGCAGG
The DNA here is from genome assembly GCA_012295165.1 of Asparagus setaceus. Lineage (NCBI taxonomy): Eukaryota > Viridiplantae > Streptophyta > Magnoliopsida > Asparagales > Asparagaceae > Asparagus > Asparagus setaceus. The sequence continues at coordinate 77,476,349 of CM022702.1, forward strand.
AGTCTTCTTGTCCTTGTTGGAGCAGGTGCGACCTCACGCATGAGGTGACGTGATTCTCTTCGAGGACGAGGCGATCCTTGATAGTCGGTTTGGTGGTGGTGGCGGAGTTGGCTTCACCGGTCGAGTCTGACGCCTTTGTCTTTGAGGCGTCGTCAGTCTTGGGCTTTGGCGTTGGATTTGCAACGCCTGTATCCTTCGGCTTAAGCGCCGAGACGGGAGTGTGGGTAACTGAGGTTGGGGCACCATTAGACTTGGGCCTCCAAACCTGGCGGTACTTTGGTGGCTTCTTTGCCACTTCCTTCTTTAACTCACGAGCCTGTTGCACCAAAGCTCGTGCTTGCGCAAGGAGTCTGTGGCGCTTCGGATCGCTCACGAAGTGTGGAGCGGTTCCGTTTGACACGGACCCACTCGTTGGTTGACGGCTTGGGTAAACCGTCGATCACTTGAGGCTGAAGCCTCTGCGTGAGTTTGGATCTTAGATCCGCTTCGTAGCGGACCCCATCCATGGATTGCATGGCCTTGGCAAGTTTGCGCGCCATGCTTTGTCGTCGCCTTTGGCGGGCTCGCTTGGAGAGCGCCGGCGCATCATCGGCGTTCATCTCGCACTAACCGGACTTGGCCGAAGGGATTTCGCTACTGCGGCGTGAGGTTGGACTCGCCGTCTTGGGGCTCTACATCGGAGGCCCATCGGGTTCTCCTTGCAGCGGAGACCTTCTTGGAGCGGCGGGGGGAACTGGATCTGGAGGAGGGTGAGGATAGGTACTCTTCAAACTTCTCCTGGTCGAACTCGAACTCGACCTCTTCTTCCACCGGGATAGGGATCCGCGGTTGCGGCACGACGACCTCCGATCTGAGGCCGGTGGCTCCCACTGTGGTCGCCAGCTTGTTCGCGGTAAAAGTCGGGATGATTGTCATTGATTTGAATTTGCTTACAGCTTCTTTGGCCTACAACGAAATTCAAAAAGAAATGCCTTTTATTTTAAGGCGTACAATGAAAATCAAAAAAGATTACAACTTTTATCCTTAGTGAACAAACACGAGGATCTCTGTTATATCGGATCCTCGCTTGCGTGGGTTCTTTGCTGTCTTAGGACTTATTGTGTCCGTGGACCACCGCGCAATTCAATCACAGTGTAAACCGGGTTGCGGAACTACTGAGGCGTAGAGGGCTCGTTCCGCGAAGGAAGCGAAGCGCTGGGGATCACACTCACGAAGGAGAGGATGCGCTGCGGGGATCACACTCACGAAGGAGAGGATCGCGGGCGGGTGAGATCTACAAGGAGAAATCCGCGCTATCCACGAGGTTAAGGCGAAGCTTAACCTAGAGGGTATCTGTAGTTCGACCGAGCTTGTTTACCTTCCGCTATAGATCGGCGTCGGCGGACTTGGGCTCGCCGGTGCTGAACCGTGCGTCGTAGATCTCATGAGGGCTCTTCGAAGTCCGCCAAAATCCAAGCCCATTCCCAAAATCCCCTCCGACCACCAAGACCCCCATTTATACATCTCAAGGGGGTGGCTCGACCATTAGTAGAGCCACCTCGACCACTGGTAGGAGGCTCGACCATGTTGGTAGAGCCACCGACTGCCGAGAGGTACCTCGGCCAAGTTGGCGAGGTGGCTCGGCCATAGTGGTAGAGCCACCTCGACCACTTGGCGTAGCTTGGCCATGTTGGTAGAGCCACCTCGGTCATTTGGCCGAGTCCGTTTGCAGCGGTTCAGTCGTTTTGCGTCGATTCTTCGTCGATTCTTCGGTCTTAGGGCTTAGTTTTGCTCGGTGATGTCGCCGTTGTGTTCGAGTCCGTGTCCGATCAACTTTCGAGTTCAAACGGTTCGCTTGCATCGACGGACTAAATGCGGTTGATTCCGTCTCCGTCAGCGTTTGAGTTTAGCCAACTTCGCCTCGTTGAGCTTCGTGTCGGGTTTTCTCCACGGCCAGCGTCGTTCGGCGGCACCGTGCGCCTCGCCGACTCACTTCATGAGTTCGTCGACTCGCTTTATCGTTTTCGCGGCGTAATCCGTCGGGCGTTACGGTCGTAGCGTCGGGATGGATCGGTTGTCGACCCACCGTTCTGAGTCTTGTTCGAATGCGATAAGCAATTTTTATGCCTACAATACTATGTTAATATGAGTTCATTAAATCTTACGTAATTACATATTACTCCCATAAATGCAGAAAAATTACACCAAAAATTATATATTGGTCCCCATAATATTCAATAATTGCATATTATTTTCATTAAAGTGAAAATACTAAGGAACTAATGCTATTGCATATCAGTCCCAAAAATAAATAAAAATCAATAGTTGCATATTATTTTCATAAAAGTGAAAACCTAAGAAACTAATGCTAAATTGAATATTTAAGGGACTAGTATATAAAAAACCCTTTATATTTGATATATTATCAAATTTCACATGATTCTAAAATATAATCAATTTGACATTCAGTGGAGCGGCGAGATGTGAGGTTTTTTGGATTTATGCACTAAACACTTTTATTTGTAAGAGTACTCTATTTTATTCATCCGGTGTTATATGGACTTAGTATTGCTAGTGTATATATTGTAAATATTCGATAAGATAAATTTTTCTTTGAAATGAATGTTGGATTGTTGGATGTGTATATTGGATTGGATTGTTGATTGTGTATTATATTTGATTGGTGTGGGTTGTAAATTGAACAGTGTGTAATGATATCGGTGTAAATGTAAAATCTACAGGGAATCAATTATTTAAAAAAGTTTTTTGAAATATAGCAACCTAGGCAAATTTCCGTCTAGGTTGTGTCTGAGCGATTTTCCGTCTAGGTTCGACCTAGGCGAATTCAAACTCGTGTAAACCCGCCTGAACTACAGACGAGGCTCGCTTCAACTAAGGAAACGGCTACCGGGGATCACACTCACGAAGGAGAGGATCGCTGCGGGGATCACACTCACGAAGGAGAGGATCACGGGCGGGTGAGATCTACAAGGAGAAATCACAGCTATCCACGAGGTTAAGGCGAAGCTTAACCTAGAGGGTATCTGTAGTTCGACCGAGCTTGTTTACCTTCCGCCTATAGATCTCGACGCCGACGGACTTGGGGCTCTATGCTCGAACCGTATGTCAGAGATCTCGCGAGGGCTCTTCGAAGTCCGCCAAAATCCAAGCCCAATTCCCAAAATCCCCTCCGACCACCAAGACCCCCTATTTATACATCTCAAGGGGTGGCTGACCATTGGTAGAGCCACCTCGGCCACTTGGTCGAGGTAGCTTGGCCATGTTGGTAGAGCCACCTCGGTCATTTGGCCGAGGTCCCGTTCTGCCGGTTCGAGTCGTTTTGCGTCGATTCTTCGTCGATTCTTCGTCGATTCTTCGTCGATTCTTCGTCGATTCTTCGTCGATTCTTCGTCGATTCTTCGTCGATTCTTCGTCGATTCTTCGTCGATTCTTCGTCGATTCTTCGTCGATTCTTCGTCGATTCTTCGTCGATTCTTCGTCGATTCTTCGTCGATTCTTCGGTCTTCGGGCTTAGTTTTGCTCGGTGATGTCGCCGTTGTGTTCGAGTCCGTGTCCGATCAACTTTCGAGTTCAAGCGGTTCGTTTGCATCGACGGACTAAATACGGTTGATTCCGCCTCGCCAACGTTTGAGTTTAGCCAACTTCGCCTCGTTGAGCTTCGTCGTCGGGTTTTCTCCACGGCGTCGTTTCATTGGCAGATGCGCCTCGCCGACTCACTTCATGAGTTCGCCGACTCATGCGCTTTTAGCACAGAATCACGCCGACGGCCTTGGTCGCAGGCCGGATGGATGATCGTTCTGTCACCCACCGCTAATAGTCTTGTTCTGCATCGATAAGCAATTTTTATGCCTACAATACTATGTTAATATGAGTTCATTAAATCTTCGTAATTACATATTACTCCCATAAATGCGAAAAATTACACCAAAATTATATATTGGTCCCCATAATATTCAATAATTGCATATTATTTTCATTAAAGTGAAAATACTAAGGAACTAATGCTATTGCATATCAGTCCCAAAAATAAAATAAAAATCAATAGTTGCATATTATTTTCATAAAAGTGAAAACCTAAGAAACTAATGCTAAATTGAATATTTAAGGGACTAGTATATAAAAAACCCTTTATATTTGATATATTATCAAATTTCACATGATTCTAAAATATAATCAATTTGACATTCAGCCGAGACTAATTTAGATGTGAGGTTTTTTTTGGATTTATGCACTAAACACTTTTATTTGTAAGAGTACTCTATTTTATTCATCCGTGTTATATGGACTTAGTATTGCTAGTGTATATATTGTAAATATTCGATAAGATAAATTTTTCTTTGAAATGAATGTTGGATTGTTGGATGTGTATATTGGATTGGATTGTTGATTGTGTATTATATTTGATTGGTGTGGGTTGTAAATTGAACAGGAAATGTGTAATGATCTGTATATCAGGTAAATGTAAAATCTACAGGGAATCAATTATTTAAAAAAAAGTTTTTTTTTGAAATATAGCAACCTAGACGAAATTTCCGTCTAGGTTGTGTCCTGGACGGATTTTCCGTCTAGGTTGCGACCTAGACGGAATTCAAACATCCGTCTAGATTGCTTTCCGTCTAGTTAGCACAAACTAGACAGAATTCCATCTAGGTTGAGTCAACCTAGATGGAATTATCCTAGACGGACTTTTCTAGACAGATTTCTGGGCAACCTAGACGGTTTTTTCCGTCTAGGTTGCCTCTTGTTCTACTAGTAATTGCATTTATAATCACATGCGAGTAGCAATTATTAAAATATTATATACCTAATAATGAGAATGAAGAGATCTGTTCATCAGATGTTAACGTTAATTATAAAGTAGGTCTTCATTAACAATCCACTTTTAAATTGCCTATTTATGATAATTATCTATTAGCTCATGCCCTTTTTTTTTACTAGTTTTACGGTTTAATTAATAAATAGAGGTAGCACGAGATGGATTTGGATCCTCTTCACTATACAAAAATAGTGGAGAGACAACTACTTTTGATCATAACTATTGATTGTGTTAATGGATGATTATGATCCATTCTAAATTTAGAACTTATCATACCCCATGAATTGAACCCATTCCCATTTTGCACTCAAGAGGAATATATAATCACAACCATCTGCTAAATAATAAATGACTGAAATTGATGTAGTGGTCTCTCCATTATTTTTTTTGTAGTGGAGAGAATCCGAATCCGCATGTGAGATGCCAACTTAGTGTATATAGCCAAGTCTTCACCTTGGACACATCTTAACTCCAATCAAATGAAAAATATTGTATGAATCCGACACTTTTGTACCGCATGCATGAAAATGGATCTTCCTCCCTTCTCGCAAGAAGTGGTAGTCTAATATTCCGACTGCTGCTACTCTTCTCTCTCTCTCTCTCTCTCTCTCTCTCTCTCATCGACACACATTGCAAGCAAGTCTTAAGAAAATATATATATATCTAGGTACGCATATTTTCTCACATATTCGTGTTGTTCATTCTAATTTCTCTAACATGTACAATCAAAGGTATATATACAAACCTCTCATGTTGTTGCTTACCTCAAAAAAAGAGACCACGATATAACTCTCTCCTCTCTACCTCTTCTTATTCATCATCCTCAATGTACATATATTCTTATTTACAAGAAGAAAAGAAGAAAAAAAAAAAAAACTTAATATTCAAATACGTACTATCAACACAACATATGTTTATACAATACTATACCATATTAATCATATGCCTCTGTCAGTGTATTTAATTAGTAGAAAAAGTAGTGCAAGACTGAGGAAACTGCGGAGACGCAGGCGCAACAGCAGCATTACCACCACCACTGTTGCTACCTCCCATGATCGACGATATTGCCGCAGCCAACGCCACGGTAAAGCTGGGATCCGAAGTGATCGCCGCGCTCACTGTCTCCATCACCGTCGCCTGCCGCTGCTGCGGTCCCCTCATCAACGCAAATGGGCCCGTGGGTGGGGCCCGGTGGAGGAACGGGCTGGGATTCGGGGTCTGAGTGAGGTCGAGGGTGATGGTGGGGAATGGGGCGGAGGCGGAGAGGGTGGCCATGGAGGAGGCGGCGGCGAAGGGGTGGAGATGGGAGGGGAAGAAGGAGGAGGAGGAGGAGTCTTTGCTGGAGGCGGGGCCGGAGAGGAGCATGGAGGCGGCGGCGGAGGTGGTGCTGGCCATGGCGGCGGCGGCCGGAGGGAGGGGGTGGTTGTGGTTGCCTTCGTAGGTTGTTATTAGGATGCTCTTGTCCTCTGCACACCTTTGTACCTGTTCTACGCGTACGACAGTTACTATGCAAACCATTTGAAAGTGAGTAGCAAGCATCGAACAAAATGCAGATTCTATCAGAGCATGCTCGTAAAAATGTACGATCTATGCCATTCTCGAGTGTGGTTAGGGTTAGTTTGGAAATTTCAATTTCTATTTATGATGTAAATTAATCGATTTCTATAGGAGTGATTCTGATAATATCCCTAATGTGCATTGAACAATGTTTATGTTTTTCTCTTTCTCTTTTCTATTAAAATAAAACGTGATGTTCTTAGAATGCTACTCTTTCTTCCATTAACCGTAGAATCATTGATTTTATTAGTTTTAGGATAGAATCTAGGACTATTAGCAGTGGAGAGAATGAAAAAATAGCTGTCATTAGAATAAAGGTTCTTTCTATTAAATATGAATGTCTTATATTTTCTCCAAATTGATTTGGGATTTTCTAATAATTCTCAAAAGATTCTAGTTTGTAAAGAGGACTAATTGCCGAAAGAACCCCTGAACTTTCGGACGTGTTGCATATAACACCCCTCAACCTTTTATATTTGAGAAAACCCCCTGAACTATGGTGGTGTTGTTATAGCCCCCACTGAACTATTTTCATTTGACTAAACTCCCTAAATTTTTTGCTGTCTCACAAAACCTCCTTGAACTTTAAACGTTTCTCATCAGAAATCCCTACTTGTAATTGGAAAATATTTAAAGATATTTTTGAGAGGAACCCCCTGACCAATTTAGTCATTTTCCATTGATAGAAAATACACTACGTATCCTCCTAATCTAGAGTTTTTTCTTTCTCAAAATATTCTTTGTAATTTGCCAATTACAGATAGGGATTCCGGTGAGAAAAGTTTAAAGCTCAGGGGGGTTTTGTGAGATTCCCCAAAGTCTAGGGATTTTAGTGGAATAAAAAAAGTTGAAGGGGTTATCAATAACATCCCCAAAGTTTGAGGAGGGATAGAATTAAAATAGTTGAGAGGATTATTTGCAACAGCCTCTAAATTTAATGGGGGGTTTTCTGAATTATCCCTTTTAAAAATAAGTCCTCTCAAAACACGTGTTAAATAAGTCTCTCTCGTCTCATTAGCCGTATCAAGTAGGTCATTTTAGAATCCGTTGCCTCAAACCCTTGAAACAGTCAAAGTTTTTTATTGTATCCTCATCTCCTTTATAAAATTTCACTTAATATGTATAATGGTCATCTCTCTTATATATTGGGACCCATTCAAAACCTTCATTATTATTATTATTATTATTCAGTTTTCTCGTTCCTCTCTCTTACTTTTCTCTTCTAGATCTAGTTTTATTGTTTCTCCTTTAATATCCATTTGTTTAACCTTATCTTTATAGTGGTTTCTAGTTTCAAAGACGTTGAATTCATACAACAAAACTTTGTAAAATGATGATGGTACAATGAGAAACTTTAGCACATTTAAGTTTGTGCTAAAGTATTAGATTGATATTTAAAATAGACCTCACTTACTATTTTGTTATTTAGAATAACTCTGATATCTTTTGGTATTTAAAGTTTGGAAAAAGGGTAATTGCGTACCAAATCTCATAGGTTTTGGTGAGTACTGTAGCTTTTAATGGAAAAACTTCTTCTGCTCTTTGACTTCTTAAAGTTATTATATTTTACCCTATTCTTCTCCTTCAGTCTCTCCAAACTCAAATTTCTTCTACAACTTGATCCTCCTTTTTGGTATTTAAAAGTTGTGCTAAATGATTAGTACATATCTCTAAATCATAACTAAACCATCCTAATGAAGTTGATTAATTTCCAATTATATTTAGAGAGAGAACGAGAGAGGGAAGATGATTGCTGACGACCGGGAGAAGAGGATGAAGAGGGTTGCTGGTGATGGAAGGGTGGGGGCTAACGTGTACTTTGAGGGAGAAGTGATTTTAAGGTAAAAAATTATAAAAGAATTCACGTGAAAAGTTTTCTTTAAATAAATAAAAAAAACTGATAGCACGTGTTTTGCACGTGACACGTCGGAACTAATAATGCTAGTTTTGAAGGTTTTTTTTGACAAAACTTATTAAAGATTTTAAAAAAAACCAAACTTATTGGGGGCTTTTGTGAAATTAACTCAAAAAAACTAAATAAGGTGATTCAAAATTGTTGTGTGAGAACTAATTTCTTTCATGACACTACTACATTACACATATATAAATTACATAACCCTAAATAGTTTCTAATTAAAAAAGAGCAAGACAAGTGAATTTTCAAAGCTAATTAATTACCTGTTTCCGGACGGGACATCCAACAGCCATGGTGCATCTGTAGTAAGCCCGCGGACATGGATTTCCCTTCGCCATCTTCTGTCCATATTTTCTCCACTGGCATCCATCACTTATCTAATATATACATAGATTTAGATTAAACCATGGACATAATTAATCTTTTTTAAAAGAGAAATCAATTGAATATAGTTAATCAATTACATTATATCGATCACTTATCAGTAACATAATTTAATTACCATTGGCGCTTCCGATCTAGCACGAACTGAAACCCTAGCCTTTCTGCAAGGAAGCTCGGACACTTGATCAGAGGTAGGTAGTCTTGGGCTCTTGCTGCTCCCCCAACTCGGCGAGTTCATTTCATCGTCTGTCTGCCTCTTGCCGAAGGGAACTAGTCCTCGGTCCTTCGAAGGCAAATCCGTGCTGTTGCTAGGAGAAGATGGTTCTTCTTTGTCGCCTGTTGACCTAGGGTTTTCGTCGGTTGCTAGGGTTTTGTTCGGGGCAGGCTCCATAAATTGTTGTGCAGATAGTGGAGACGGGCTTGCCGTGTTGTTCTTGCCTTTCTGATGATTGATCGAGAAGCTTGAAATGTCAGTTAATCAAATATTGTTGAATTCTAATGCGCAAATTAGGTGTAGTTAGGACAAAATATATTGCAAAAACATAGTTCTTCCTTTTAGTATCTTTTGATATCTAATTAATTAAAGATCTAGCAAGTCACCAAGCCCTCTAGAGGATATGATGATATACATGAAGTCTTATTGAGTGAATGTTTTAGCTTGGATTGAGAATGAATAAAGAATGAAAGAACAACAATCAAATTTGAGGTAAAAAAGATGTAAAACCAAATCAAAATTGAAACCTTTTACTATGAGAGTGAAGCAGCGTGTCATTTTTAGTGAAGTAATCCGTTTTTTACCAATATGATGATTAATTAGAATGCAATATATGTCAATCAGACATTTGAATTATGAGATAGGCCCTTTCTTTCCTATTTTCATCAAAATCTTTTACCTTTTTTCCCCTTGAGAAAAAGAAAAAGAAAAACTTCTAGGGTTCAAGTGGATAAGTTCCTAACATGAATTAGTGAGGAGTATTTAAACTCTTTAACTGTTTCCTATTTTAGTGCATATATGCCCATATATATCTTTTGAAAAGGAAAAAATATCGACCCACAGATTTCTAACTGTAATATCTAACAGCCCCAAAACTAATTACAGAAAGGAAGAAAAAGAAAAAAGAAAAAAGAAAAAAATAATAATAAAAGAGTAGAAAAACAATCCACACAATATTGATGAAACGTATCCAGCTTCCCCTACCTCACGTGCTTGTTGCTGCGTGATTAGAAGAAGTTGATTGTGAAGAAGGCTGTAATTTCTTGTGACTTGATCCAACATGCTCCTCAACCTCAAATTCTCATCGCTCATTCGATCTAGCTCTCGTTTAAGTGTAATCAACTGTTATCATGATTCGATGCCCAACATAAAATTCCAAATTTGTTTTAAAACCAAAATAAATAAAACAATTAAAAACTAAAACGAAAATCTTATGTGAAGCACACCTCATATTTAGGACTCTCTTTGTTTGTCACCGCAGTCTGACCACCCTTCAAATCACCCGTTAATAGATGTAGTCCAATCTGTTTAATTAACAGATACTAATTATCTTAAAAACAGAAGACTAATCAAACTCTATATATATACACAATTATATTACTCGAGGGGGAAAAAACTTAAGAAAAAACCCATATTAATTCAATCACTTACATTAACACTCGATCTTTTACAAGACGGAGCACCTTCTCCATGCCCTCCTAGTTCTCCATCATCGTCTTCGACTGGCCTAGCCGTCTGCTGCTCCCTGAGCTGTCTCCCTGAGAAAAAATCCAACTCCTCAATCCCATTCTTTCGATCAATACACTCGTCGTCGTCTCTCGAGTCGCGGCAAGAGAATCCGCCGGAGTTTAGAAACTCCATTTCTCTTGGCCTCTCCATTAAGATAGAAGGAGGAGAAGAAGGAGAAAGAGATGGTGCAACAAAGAGAGGAGAAAGTGTAATACAAGAAATTTGGAGTCTTTGCAAGTAAGAGGTTTTGGTCCAATTAAAAGGCTCCGGAGGTGGACCAGCCGTTTTTGCGGAGTGGGTCCCACACGGGGGGAGAGAGTCAGGATTGGCGTCAGCATGACAGCTGGGGGGAATTCCCCGTTCGGTTCCGTTCCGTTAGGTGACGGAGTATTTCTCGCACGTGTGGGAGGGGTCAACGCGGTTGACGGCACGGCTCTCTCTCTCTCTGACGGTGGTTACGGATGGAGGGCTTTGAGGGGGTCCCACGTGCTGAGATGGATACCTAACCCCCCTTGACTCTGGCGTTCGTGCCACGTCATCGTTAGGTGGACCATAAGGATTGACCGGGGTTATTTATGCCCAGATTGGTAACTTACAAAGTTATCAAAATTAGGCCAAGATTTTGTTTAATTTTCAGTGTGAATAACAGAATGTTTCATGGAAATTCTATGAATTTGTTTGTAGAAATATTCTATCTAGGACTTTTGAAAGAAAAATATCCATTAAACTCAAAGATTAAAACAAAAGTATCTGTATCACCCATATATATTTAGATATTTTAGATACAGATTCGGATAGTGAAAAATCCCGATCTGTAACCATCTCTTATCAGATTTGATATTTAGTAACCATATCCGTATACTAATGGATATGAATACGGATCTGATCTGATCAGGTTTGTCTTCAGGTTTTCTTTTGGACTAGCCCCAGGTCCAAAAGCTGATTTAAGCCATAGTTTGGCCTCTGGCCCGGGCGAGGTTGAACTGGCGATTTTGGTTCTGTTTGGATAAAAACTGAACCAATGTTGGCCCAGTTTTTGCAAGCCAAAAAAACCCCCTAAACTGATTTTAGTTTGGACCAGCCCTCCCCTGGTCCAAACTAAAATTAGTTTAGAATGAAACTAGGTCAGGGCTGATCTTGGCCCAGTTTTTGACATTTTGCCAAACACACCCTTAGTCAGAGGAGATAGACTTTACAAGTTTCTGCTATAAAAATTTAAAGAAGATGAGAGAAGAAAGGATTAACAATGTTAAGTTAATTTATCATGGTTAAAGGTAACACATTCAAATCGATGGACCGTTTAGTATAACTATTTTAAAACTATCTTTTAGGAGATTTATTTTAAAAGATATAGAAGAATCGAAAAAGATATCATAAAAACCCTAAAAAGATTTAACACTGGAAAGAATTGGATGGATCATGGAGGGTGGGGGTAGGGGTGAAAAAAAAATATTCGTATCCGGAAATATATTTGTATCCATACCCATTTGAATATTGATATAATTACTAAATATCTATATCCAATTGAATATGATTACAAATACAAATATGTATTGAAATATTCGGATTCGTATCCTAAATATTAGAACAAATACTTGCAATTGTTTTGATTATTAGATTAATTATTTTGGAGTTAATTTTGATAATCAAGAAATCAGTGCTACATGCAACATTTGGCATTTTACAATTGAAGGGTACCAAACAACCCGTGTAAGTTTTTTGAGCGCAAGTCTACTACATATAGTAGCTGTCTTATACAGTTTGGTCCTCAACCTATCTAATTTCTTTCTCTTCTCTTCTTCACACCAACGCCCCCCTCGGCGCATATTACGATAGCAACCTAGCTAATTTCTCATTCAGTTTCATCATCAGAAAAAATAGAATTAAGCTGAACATCTTGACCAATTTATGCGATACAATGTTAGAAACATGGCAAATCAAGAGAAAGGTGCAATCTTATTCATTAGTATTGGAGTCTATATATACAAGAGGTAGTGGTCCCATTCTTCTACTCTTTTCAATGTGGCACTAAACAAAATAACTCTCAACACTCCTCCTCAAGATGGGCGAAAGATATCTATTAAGCCCATCTTGTCACACCCTCTAGCTAGGTCTACTGAGCTAAGTCCTTTAGTCAAGCAGTCTGCAGCCTGATCCTTAGTTGGAACATGACCTAACTCCAGTAGCCCACTGTTCAGCTTCTCTTTGATGAAGAACCTGTCAATCTCGATGTGCTTGGTTCTGTTATGCTGTACTGGGTTGTTAGCAATGCTAATAGCTGACTTGTTATCGCACCACAACCTAATCTTGGCCCCTTGATCTAGATTTAGCTCCACCAGCATGCTTTTCAGCCACATCAACTCCGCAACCCCCACAGCCATTGCTCTGTACTCTGCTTCAGCTATTGATCTTGTCACTACAGATTGCTTCTTACTTTTTCAGGAGACTAAGTTGCCTCCTACGAATATGCAGTATCCTGAGGTAGACCTCCTATCATCTCCGCAGCTATCCCAATCTGAGTCACAGTAGCCCTCAATGTTCACATGGTCACTCCTCCTGAATATCAGCCCTTTGCCAGGGACACCCTTCAGATACTTCAGGATCTGATATACTACATGTATATGATCCTTCCTCGGATCATGCATGTAGCGGCTCACCACGCTCACCGCAAATGAAATGTCTGGACGTGTGTGACTTAGATAGATCAACCTACCAACCAGCCTCTGATATTTCTCACGATCAACTGGTTCTCCTGCCTCAGCAATCAGCTTGAACCTCTGATCGATCGGTGTAGTAGCAGATTTGCACCACAATATTCCTGTCTCTGCAAGAAGATCCAGTACATACTTTCTCTGGGAGAGAACAATTCCCTCCGCTCCATGAGCTATCTCTATTCCAAGAAAGTATCGAAGCTGACCCAGATCCTTCACTTTAAATTCTTTGCTCAATCTCACCTTGAACTGGGCAATCTCTTTCTCATCATCCCCTGTGATGATCATGTCATCTACATACACTGCAAGCATAGTGATGTGGCCCTCACTTCTTTGAAAGAACACAGTATGGTCGGCATTGATCTGCTTGTATCCCATACCAACCATAGCCCTCCTGAACCTGTCGAACCATGCTCGAGGCTGCTGCATCTGAGACTTCTTGACTGCGGACTTTACCCATTATGCGTCATGCCAAATCCTGGTGGTATCTCCATATACACCTCCTCCACTATATCCCCATAAAGAAACGCATTCTTCACGTCTAGTTAGTGTAGTTTTCATCCACTATTTGCTGCAAGAGAGATCAGTGTCCGAACAGTGCTCATCTTCGCCACTGGTGCAAAAGTCTCATCGTAATCAATGCCGTATGTCTGGCTGTACCTTTTGCCACCAGTCGTGCCTTGTAGCGTTCAACTTGTCCTTCTGGATTCTGCTTCACAGTAAACACCCATTTGCATCCCACTGCTCTTTTTCCTGCTGGCAGTGTCACCAACTCCCATGTGTGGTTCTTCTCAAGAGCCCCCAGCTCCTCGTGCATGGCTGCCTTCCACTTTAGGTCCTTCTTAGCAGCCTGCCAGTTGTTAGGTATAGTAACAAAATCTAATGATGCAATGAATGCTCCATGTGAAGGGGATATGTTAAAATAGAAAATAAATTGAGCAAGATCCCAACCATATCTGTTAGGAGGATTACCCGCATTACTGCGAGTAGTCCTCTTTACAGACACTGGTGTGGGCAGAGGGGTAGCACTAGAAGGAATGATATCACCTGAAGTGGAGGATGATGTAGGTTTCTCAAGAGTTGGAGCAGAGCGGGACGAGGGACTGGGCAGCAGCATGTAGGCACCTCGACCTTGTAGGCACCTCGACCTTGTAGGCACCTCGACCTTGTAGGCACCTCGACCTTGTAGGCACCTCGACCTTGTAGGCACCTCGACCTTGTAGGCACCTCGACCTTGTAGGCACCTCGACCTTGTAGGCACCTCGACCTTGTAGGCACCTCGACCTTGTAGGCACCTCGACCTTGTAGGCACCTCGACCTTGTAGGCACCTCGACCTTGTAGGCACCTCGACCTTGTAGGCACCTCGACCTTGTAGGCACCTCGACCTTGTAGGCACCTCGACCTTGTAGGCACCTCGACCTTGTAGGCACCTCGACCTTGTAGGCACCTCGACCTTGTAGGCACCTCGACCTTGTAGGCACCTCGACCTTGTAGGCACCTCGACCTTGTAGGCACCTCGACCTTGTAGGCACCTCGACCTTGTAGGCACCTCGACCTTGTAGGCACCTCGACCTTGTAGGCACCTCGACCTTGTAGGCACCTCGACCTTGTAGGCACCTCGACCTTGTAGGCACCTCGACCTTGTAGGCACCTCGACCTTGTAGGCACCTCGACCTTGTAGGCACCTCGACCTTGTAGGCACCTCGACCTTGTAGGCACCTCGACCTTGTAGGCACCTCGACCTTGTAGGCACCTCGACCTTGTAGGCACCTCGACCTTGTAGGCACCTCGACCTTGTAGGCACCTCGACCTTGTAGGCACCTCGACCTTGTAGGCACCTCGACCTTGTAGGCACCTCGACCTTGTAGGCACCTCGACCTTGTAGGCACCTCGACCTTGTAGGCACCTCGACCTTGTAGGCACCTCGACCTTGTAGGCACCTCGACCTTGTAGGCACCTCGACCTTGTAGGCACCTCGACCTTGTAGGCACCTCGACCTTGTAGGCACCTCGACCTTGTAGGCACCTCGACCTTGTAGGCACCTCGACCTTGTAGGCACCTCGACCTTGTAGGCACCTCGACCTTGTAGGCACCTCGACCTTGTAGGCACCTCGACCTTGTAGGCACCTCGACCTTGTAGGCACCTCGACCTTGTAGGCACCTCGACCTTGTAGGCACCTCGACCTTGTAGGCACCTCGACCTTGTAGGCACCTCGACCTTGTAGGCACCTCGACCTTGTAGGCACCTCGACCTTGTAGGCACCTCGACCTTGTAGGCACCTCGACCTTGTAGGCACCTCGACCTTGTAGGCACCTCGACCTTGTAGGCACCTCGACCTTGTAGGCACCTCGACCTTGTAGGCACCTCGACCTTGTAGGCACCTCGACCTTGTAGGCACCTCGACCTTGTAGGCACCTCGACCTTGTAGGCACCTCGACCTTGTAGGCACCTCGACCTTGTAGGCACCTCGACCTTGTAGGCACCTCGACCTTGTAGGCACCTCGACCTTGTAGGCACCTCGACCTTGTAGGCACCTCGACCTTGTAGGCACCTCGACCTTGTAGGCACCTCGACCTTGTAGGCACCTCGACCTTGTAGGCACCTCGACCTTGTAGGCACCTCGACCTTGTAGGCACCTCGACCTTGTAGGCACCTCGACCTTGTAGGCACCTCGACCTTGTAGGCACCTCGACCTTGTAGGCACCTCGACCTTGTAGGCACCTCGACCTTGTAGGCACCTCGACCTTGTAGGCACCTCGACCTTGTAGGCACCTCGACCTTGTAGGCACCTCGACCTTGTAGGCACCTCGACCTTGTAGGCACCTCGACCTTGTAGGCACCTCGACCTTGTAGGCACCTCGACCTTGTAGGCACCTCGACCTTGTAGGCACCTCGACCTTGTAGGCACCTCGACCTTGTAGGCACCTCGACCTTGTAGGCACCTCGACCTTGTAGGCACCTCGACCTTGTAGGCACCTCGACCTTGTAGGCACCTCGACCTTGTAGGCACCTCGACCTTGTAGGCACCTCGACCTTGTAGGCACCTCGACCTTGTAGGCACCTCGACCTTGTAGGCACCTCGACCTTGTAGGCACCTCGACCTTCAATGGTAGTGTCCCCCCGTTGTCTCCCTTCAGTGTTTCACGCGGAGATTTTCATTTCAATACACTCGAAGGCATCCTATTGATTAAGTGAGCGGCCGTCAAAACTGCTTATCCCCACAACGTTTTTGGGATATTCATTGCCATCATCATACTCCTAGCAACTTCTAGGAGATGTCTATTCTTTCTCTCGCTACCCCATTCTGAGCTGGGGTGTATGTGCATGTAGTCTGGTGTTGTATCCCTTGAGCTGACAGATACTCCCCAAATATTCTGTTGATGTCCTCTGTCCCATTATCTGACCTCAACACCTTTACCACTGCACCATACTGAGTCTGGATGTGCCTATGAAAGTCTTTGAAATAACCAACTACATCATTCTTATTTTTCATCAGGTACACCCAAGTGACTCTAGAAAAATAATCAATAAATATAACAAAATACTTGCATCCACTTATAGAATTTATTGGACAAGGTCCCCATACGTCAGAATATATCACCTCAAAATTACAGGAATTCCTATTATCCGAACTGACATAAGAGCTTCTAGTAAGCTTCCCAAACTCACAAGCATCACACTGAAGCTTCTGTTGAGTTGCTTTCTGAAATAAGGTTGGATACATTTTACCCAGAATACTAAATGAAGGATGTCCCATCCGTTTATGATGTAGCATCAACTCATCCTCTGCACACAACTCAGTTCCTCCTGCTCCCATCCTCTCAACCATAGATGTCAGCGCTGAGTCCATTCCTTCACGGTCCAGGTACCTCAGCCCGCTACGCCATGTGCCAGTCCCAAGTCTTCGTCATGTCCCCTTCTCCTGAAAGATCACCTTAGGAATATCAAAAGAAATAACACATTTCAGTTGAAGGATAATGGCACTAATGGATAACAGGCTAACAGGAAATGAAGGAGCATGCAAAATATTAGATAGTGTTACGGAACACGTACAATGCGGTGCCCTTCTTGACCACGACCTATCTTTGTACCATCCGCAATCTGGATACTCTCTGACTTTGCCAGGTGAGTATAAGACGAGAACTCACTGGCATTGCCAGTTATATGTCTGGATGCTCCAGAATCCATTATCCAGTCTGTGGATCTAGTGGCAGCCATGGATGCAAGGGCATGTGTGTCGTTCATACATTTGTTTGGGTGCTTGGCGAAAATGGCGGCATAGTCTCCTCGAGGCGGTAGATGCACCCTCGGACCGTAGTCTCGCTTTTATTTCCTTCTCGGTGCGCCAAGAGAGCTCGATCTGCTTTCGGTAAAGTCATCTCGGCTTCTTCCTCCTCCTCTGCCACCGACAGATTCGCCCGATGGCCTCCTCTTCCACCTCGCCGACCTCCACGGCCGCGGCCACGGCCTCCGGCCTGTCCACGTCCACCCCAATTTTTCTTCTTGGATGGCTTAGAGCACATCTGCCTCAGATGCCCTACCTCTCCGCAGTTAAAGCACTGTCTAGTCTCCCCCTCTGAATCCAGTATTACCTGGGTTTGAGACCACCAGTGCTGACTTCTCCCTCGAAAGTCCACCTGTTCCAGCCTGTAACCTGATACGGCTCTCTTCCTGTATCATGACCGAGACTGTCTCCTCCAGAGATGGAATCTTCGTCTGGACTAGTAGCATCGCCGTCCTCTGCTCAAATAATGGAGCAAAGCCTCGGAGGAATAGCATGGTCCTCTTCTGCAAAGAGGCCTCGCTCTCCTTGCACTCAGGGTCCTTGCAACTTGTTAGGGACGAGAAGTGATCGTGATCCAGCCACAAGCGCTCCAGTTCCGTGGCATACTCTTGTACAGTCCTCTCTCCCTGGACTGTAGCGCTGATCTCCTTTTCGATCTGGAATACCCTCAGGTTATTCCCCACCCCATCATAGGTCCTTCTCAGCTTCTCCCAGACATCCTGCACCTTCCCAAGGCCATCTATCGTGGCTGCAATTGGCTGGACTACAGAATTGAGAAGCCAGATATACACCAACATATGAGTGGACTTCCACTCATCTCTTTTTACGGAGCCCTCAACCGGTTCAGTCTTCTCTCCCGTCAGATATCCCTCTAGGTTCCTCCCTGTAAGGGTATATCTCACCCGGCGCGACCAACTCAGATATGTCGTTGGCCCTTCGAGCTTCACGTCGATAGGTGGAAGCTCCACCTTCTTGGGCGGTGGCTTTGTTGAGCCCTCTCTCGCTGTCAGTCTCATGAACTGCATCATAGTTGAAACATCCTCCGGGTTCAACTTCTTGATGAGTTCCGCCATCGGATTTGTGCCGGTCTCCATCGATCTAATTTGTGTTCAGTTCCCTCACACCGATCCCATAATTCTAGATCTCACACCCGGCCTTCAACTTTCCTCGTCTCCAAACATCACCCTCTTCTCATCATCCACCTTGCCCCCCCGTTCATCTCATCTCCTCAACACGAGGGGGGGCTACACGATCAAGGGGATTATTTCAAGAAGAAAATAATTATCAAAGTGAGTGAAATCGACCAAGCGAAATCACTACTCTTCTCAGGATCAAAGCAATATTTGATCCAGAGGGGTCAAGTTCAGAGGGGATTATTTCACGAAGAAAATAATCGCCAAAAGAATGACGACTAGGGTTAGGGGATTATTTCACGAAGGAAATAATCGCCAAAGGGGATTATTTCACGAAAAAAATAATCGCCAAAGGATGAAGACGACGAAGTGACGGCGGCGATGAACAATATTTTCGAGGCGGTGAACAGTATTTTCGGCGGCGAACAGTGTTTTCGGCTCGGTGAACAGTAGCGGTGAACAGTTTTTTTTGCGGCTAGGGTTTTGGAGGCTCTGATACCATGTTAGAAACAGGGCAAATCAAGAGAAAGGTGCAATCTTATTCATTAGTATTGGGGTCTATATATACAAGAGGTAGTGGTCCCATTCTTCTACTCTTTTCAATGTGGCACTAAACAAAATAACTCTCAACATACAATTTAATTATTGCTAACCAGTTCTTTCCAGATATTAAAGGGTTTCTTTAGATATTGTTTCTCAAATCTTTCACAATTTGATATTAATCCCTCAAAGCATTAAAATTACTGATAGGTCTCTCAAATCATTAGTGTTGATGTTAGATGTTTAACAATAGAGTTTAGTGTGAGTTATAGAGAGTTTAGGGTCCCTCAATCTTCTTTGATGTTTGATCAATGAACAGAGGGTTCGATCCTGCATACAAACAACACGTAAGAGGATCGGAGTTGGGTTCTCCAGTGGTTCCTCCGATGATCAAGTCAGTATTGATCTCAGATGGAGGAAAGAAAGTGTGACAACTACATGTTGTAGTGTGAAAATTGCGTACCTTCATGCAGTAGGCAATGTGCCTATTTATAGTAGATCCAGAAGGGTAGTTGCGTAATTTCAGCCTAGTCCAAGCAGTCGGCTTATTCAACTGATACTTTATAGGTGTCGGCAGCGGGTAGTCTAAGTCACCTTTGTGATTAATGTGACAGTGATAGGGGAGTTCAGGTGCTGACGTGATCCGATGAGTCATTAAGACTTTCGGTGGTGGTGTAATGATGACTCCGACCGTGCATTTAATGTGATGGTGACTGGTGGTCATCGATGGATTTGAGAAAGACCATCTTTCTTATCGGCTTTTCAAGGGAGGCTGAGAAAATACGCCTTTCGACGCGGCCATTCTGAATGAGGGCGCTTCTCGACTCGATCAATTGAGTGATAATGCACTAAGTTAGTTTTAGCAGCAGGGCCCGAGTGAGGACGCCTTTTGACTCGGCCCTCATGAGGTCGGATCGAGCTGGTATACAGTTAATTTGAGACACATGTCATCTCCTAAAATGGGATTAACATTTAGTCATTTCTATGGTACATCAATAAGGATAATGGTAATTTGGTCTCTCAAGTCGCTTTACATTAGATCGGTTAAAAACAATCACTCACGGAGTAATTGAGTGTGTTGAGTTAAGAACTAAACTAACCATAATGCACAAATGTTACTGAAAAATTAAAAAAGAGACCAAATTACAACAAGCCAATAACCCTTATGATCTAAAAAGCCTATCAGCAATTTCCATGAGTTGAACGACTACTACAAAATTATTGAAGACTAGCAATTTTCAATTTTTAATTTTTTTTTAAAAACCCAGCCCGGAATCAAACACAAGACCCTAGGAGCTATATTGAAACATTCTAATCATCCGGATCACCCAGTGGGTAGCATTTTTCAAATTATCAGTCATATAAATTCACACTATATCCTTTTTTGGATGATACTAACTCGGTATAGATCCTTTACATCTTTAATTGTAGAAAATCTTCACAATTTGCCAATCAAATCTTCTCACTCAATGGACCACATGAATGGTATCAATTATCTAAATAATATAAAAATACTTTTAATTGTGAGACCATTGAGATAAACCAATAGCATTAGCCCGCTTAACTAATTATAGAGGCATTCTCTACCATCAAGATTAAAAAGAATCCGGACCCATGCCAACTAGTTCTACCGTGACATTTCATGACACTGAAATCTAGCCTTAACTTTTCTCCGGGGGTATCCAGCGATGCTGGAGTCTATACGCTATCCCGCTGTCTTTGTTAAATTTGAACTAGAAAAAAACATAACAAATAAATTGATTACGACCATCTTTATTGTGGTGCTCAACCACATCCATGGCTCAGTGATTATGAAATAAGTTTACATTATGAAAGATTACAAATTCAAAATCGTTGAAATAGTAGCTTCAAATGGTGGCGAAAGGATGGTTGTTTCAGACCATCTACTCAAGAATACTTTTCTCACATAAAAATAAATATCGATGTATGTAGTTCTTTAAGTTTTCTCTGTTACTTTCTCCATCTTGGTCATTGAGTCTAATAATAAAAGAAAAATCAGTGCAAAGAAAAGATCTAGGTTCGACTGCCCAAAAAGTTTTGAAAGGTCCGAAGGCCACGTAGAAACAAGTTCGACGCTAGGGCCGGAAACGAAGCAAATCGAATCGAACACTATCCTGTTTGTATTTGTATTTATTTAAAATTTTAAAATTCGAATTTGAATATTCATATCTCGAGTTTTAAGAATTAATTGAAATCGAATACTAGGGCATTCGTCAAATATTTATGAATATTTATTGAATATTAAAGAATATTTGTTTTGCTAAATAATTTAATTTTCAAGCGGTATTTAAATTACTTTATAGTTGTATATTTTTCTATAATTATCTACATATATTTAATTCGAATATTTCATTAGAAATCTCATTTAAGACTCTTAATCTCTCAATTTAGTGTATAGAACTTAAGCAAAAATGTACGTGGAATGAAAATATAACATAAGTAACAATAAAAGTTATAAGATATAGAAATTTAAACGAATATTTGATAAGAAAATGAATTAAATATACATCTACTTAAATTATATTTGTCTATGAATTTGAATGCTAAAAATTACTTGTTTAGAATTAATTGAACTACTGAATCAAATGCAATTGTGTAGTTCCCGGGTAATTTACGAATTATTTGCTAATTATTTAGTTCGTTTTCATCCTCTTCGAGAGAGATGAACTTTTTCTCCCTTTGTTAAATTAACTAATTCTTGTACTTTGAGTACATATATAGGATAATTAAATTATCTATATGCTCTAGCCTGACGGACCTCTTCTCTCAATATTAGATATTGTACATGCAACATCACCTACTTATGTATATCTGATTATAGACATATATTGGACTTATTTTGTACATAATAAGTTAAAACCATTTCAGGTATTTGTGAGAAAGAGAGTTGAGACTAATCTCTGAAATTGATTGTGCATAATATACCTAAGGGTCAATGCAGAGTTATGAGAGGAGAAAGATATATACACCCAAATGAAGAAGACCTTAATTAAGACTCACACGACCAAGCCCTCTCATTGTCAACAAATTATCCAATGACCCAAGAACTAATACACAAAGGTTGGTTGTGCTCTCATCATCTTCTTCTAGTAGAGTAAGACTTGACCTAATATACCTATCTTCATAAAACTTTTGTGCACCTTAAATAGATTAGGACAAATAATTTATATTGACTACAACCCAAGTGCCGTGTCATTTGATTTATATATGGTAGATATCAAATGCAACACAAATTTATACCACTGCCCTATTTTTTAACCGGATAAACACAATTTGGAAAATATATATATAATTCAAGTACTATATGTTAAACAAGAAAGTATTTTAGCTAATGTTTTGAAAATGTCAATAGCTATGTATAATCATGTAGCTAAAATCACTACAACAAAAGTTGTATGTGTCCACACTTATTTTATGACACATATAAAAGTGTCATTTTATTTGGAAAGGATTAAACAATAGTGACACAAATAAAAAGTGTAGCAAATCACGACATATATTTGTGTCATTAGATATACAATTAAATATAATTAAAAAGGCTAATAGTCCAACATGTATTATGAGAGGATCTATTAATGAGCTTAAATAATAAATCTTAGATTTTACTTATGATGATGATTAAACATTTATGATAGTGTATAAGTTAAAAAACTCCATAGTTAAGTGTGCTTTGGTGAGAGTAATCTTAGGATGGATGACCTTCTGAGAAGTTATAGTGTTGAATGATGATACTCTTTACATTTTTATGGTCTAGACACAACTATGTGTCACTACTCTTGACACATAGTTGTATTTTTATGGTCTAGACACAACTATGTGTCACTACTCTTGACACATATATGTGTCACGAGTTTTGTGACACATGTATGTGTCATCACTCTCGACATATATATGTGTCGTGAGTTTTGTGACACATTCTCACATGTGTAGAAAAACGCTCTCCACACATGCTCTAACCACACTTTTGATATGTGTCGTGCTCTATTTGTGCGACACAAAAATGTGTCGTGTAGAGATAAAAAATGTATCATAATTTACAACTTTTGTTGTAGTGAATATAGAAGAAGAAAAATTGCGGGGATATCGGTTGCTTGTGACAAAAGAGATTATGAGTTACACATACACTAACATATATGTTTTAAGAAATCTTATCTCCACGGGAGATGAAAATTGCACATTCAACTTATATAGAAGATTACGTATTAAATTAGGAATAGATTTATAGAGATGTTTCATTGTTTTTGAAGATTTAATGACAAATTTCTAGATTCAAAAGCTCCCTTAATTGTATGTAGTTAGTTCTCAAGAGATACGAATTATTTTGTAAGATAACAAGTTGTATTCATGAAATTTAAGATCAACACGCAAATAATGTCTCATAATGACACAACACAGTTAGAAGTGATAACTTAACAATATCCCTATAATTTTTTTTTTTTGGATGTTCAACTAATAGGTGGGTCCATTTCGTTCTATTTCATTAGAAAGAAGACAATAAAACCAAACCTACAAGTCATAAAAATGTCCCCTAAGGTCTACATACTACCTTGTCTATATTCTTCAAAAACACATGAGATATTTTAATAAGACTTGTGTATAGTAATAGTTAACTAGTCCTAAATAAGAGATAGAGAGATTAATTAAACATCTCACCTACTTGCTTATTTCTCTAAAAGGATATGTCCAAAAGGTGTTGTACTTGCTTTTTATCAAGAGTTCATGGTGGCGTCACAGAATCAAGCAAAACAAGCCAAAAGTGGCAAAGAAATTAATGCAAAGATGTGAGAAAATTAAAAAAGGTGGTAGTAAAATAATGCGGCGCCCTAGTCTCCACTCTATAATAAGACTATGACTAATATAATATACCCGAAATTTTTAGAGAGATATATTTGTAGTTTGCTGTGTTCTTTTCTCTAATAGTTCTGAGTTGGAATTAAATGGATTTTGATCCCAAAACATAGTCTTCATGGGTCCACAACTTTGGAGATGTATGTATAGTAAAGCTTGGGCATGACATTAATTTGTTAACATATTTTTATCTTGGTTGGTATGATTCGCATGTGATGAGTCTCTCATGGTCTAAAAGCATGACAAGGCAAGACTAGACAATTGGAGAAAGTGGCTTAAGTATAGATTAATAGTTCTACTAATTGTTGGATGTTTAGCAATTATGATTCTGCCTCATGGCTTAATATGAGGAATATTTAAAAAAGCTGGAGCTGAACTATTCCTTATATTAATTTATTCATTAACAAGTGAAACACAATTATTTTCTGTCTTTGATAATTAAATTGAATTCGAGAGCTTAAGTTTGAATAAATAAAAGTTATGACATATTTATAACTTCTACAAATCTTTTATTGAAAAGTGAAACTAAGTTGATTTATGTTAATGTAATTAAGTAATCCAGGAGAGAACTCTGAATTTTTTATCAACATAAATTAAACCGGTCATTTACCACAAAACTCTACGTTCATGGAAAATGTGATTATATTATATATTATGATGGAAGAAAAATTTGATCACCAAATATATTGTTATAAGTAACTAAAATAATAATTATGCTGGTCCTAAACTAATATAAATTCATCATCAATGTCATTAGCTAATTGCAACCTATATTCTTTAATTTCTAGAACTACTCGTGTCGGGTTCGATCTCTGCTAGAGAAGTCAACAGGCCAGCTTGAAAAATAAAGGAGCGTACGTTAGAATTTCAAATTGGTGATGCAAGCTGCATTTATCAAATATATATTCATAAAGTTGCATGTATTGAAGTGTTTTTTACGAGGATATCCTTATAAGAGATTAAATTAAATAGAGAGTCTTATTCAACAAAATATTGTTTTTCTCAGACATAATAAAATAAATGAATTTCTTTAGGGACTGATATAAATATTTTTAAATTTTTAATTCAGTCGTGGAGTTTAGATTTTAGATCCTAACATAATAAAGAAAAAATAAATTTAAATAAATTTGAGGTAATATAAAGGGAAAAAAACATGTTGATCACCTTAATACAATTCCAAATACATAACAAATCATTTTATTTTTTCCCATTCCAAAAGGAAAAAAGCCTCTCACATTGATTCTTGAATTATATTAAGCAATTAAGTTTTAAAATAGAAGAAATATACAATATATTGACCCCTTAAAATAGAGCAATGTCGAAATATAAAAACTTTGGATTTTAGTAATTAGAAGCTCTTATGCTAACTTCCTATTTGAGGAAAAGTTAGGATAACAGATGAACTATATAGAACTATATAGTCTGACATGGGAGAAATGTTAACAAGTTTAAGCTCTTTGTCAAGGTTACAAAAGTAATTTCACCTACACCTATCTTTTACGTGTTGCATACTTCAATATGACGAGAAAATGACAAAGATATGATTTTAACTTCATACATTAAGGAACTCTTTCTCTTCTCAAACTCTTTATACTCTTTGGTAGCTTGTGTCTAAACTTTAAGCTAGGGTTTCCAGAAACGAAGAAAAAGCCTCCATTTGTGGGGACCAAATGTTGTCTTTTTCTCTCTTGTCTTAAGGCGTTGAAATGGGAGAGACCATTTAGGAATTAAAAAGTTATGATATTGAGCTAAATTTCTAAGTTTGTGACTAATTTGAAGGCTCATTGAATTGAGAGGTGTTATTTCATTTTCCGTTGGCTGGTTGGTTGAAGACTTGGACTTGCCAGGGCTTTTGCTTTGGCTTTTATTTCCCTTTGGCCTTTAGCCTCTGGCCTCCGACAAAAATCTTGTTGGTGGCCCTAGTTCAGTTGAAAAATCATACACGATGATAGAGATAATCACTCATCATATTACACCTAACACAAATCTTAATGCACAAATCACTGTCAAACATCAGTATAATCAGCTGATTGATCTATCTGTGCAGACGATGAAAAGAAATAAACAATAAAATTATGCTGATAATCGATAGTGATGTATACATCAAGTTTGATGAGAGCGTCTTTCTGTATGATGCTCTATAAATGGGGTTCTTTGTAGATTTTTGTTAAAGCTTGATCTCTTCTCTGTATGTATGCAGGGCTTTGGTGTCTAAGATGTTAAAGACACGTTAGACCAACACCACCACCCTGTGGGCTTACTCTATTTTTTGTCATAGAATTCTCATTGACCTGTCGTTTCGTGACCATCAATTGCTTTTAATTTCTTTGAAATTCTAGACACACCCCTCTCCTCTCAGACCATTTACTTACATCACCTTTTTTACTTTTTATTCTTTGAATATTCAGAACGTAACAAATCCTTCCAAAAAAAATTTATCGTGTCATGTCCACTAGTCAACATGAAGCGACAAGCTGATTGGATTCAGTCATTGGACATAAGATACACATGTTCAGTCGAGGGGAAAAAAAAAGGATACACATGATACACCATTGTTTGTCTTTTCCCCCCCTCGAATCTTCTCAAATATTGAAGGATAAATATGCAAGAATCACAGAGCGATGTTTCACAACTGAACAATATACTTCCTGTATATATGTGAGCATTGAGTATAATTATTTAGGAAAAATAAGATTGAACATACATTGCTTTAACTTTGTTATTTGCTTACGTACGATGCCTGTCAGATACTATAATACTTATGAAACGTCAAAGCTTTTAAGTGGTAGTATATAAAATATACTCAATCTTTCAAATGCTCCTCAACTTTCCATGTGAACATATTCTATGGTTGCATGGAATCCTGCGTTCCAATAATGTTGGGATGTATACATATCTAAGTGCATGAGTTGCTTGTTGGCCCACTTGTGCGCACTTGGAAAATAAATTATCCTATTTCTTAGATTCACATTTAAACTTTTCTTGTTCAAGTTTTACCATATAAATTTTCTAACTACATTTAGCATGTTCTACTTGATTCTGTTTCTTACATACATGTAGAATTTCGTACTTGAATTTATCCTTGTAATTCTTTCATTGAATTTCTTGATATATGCCTAGTTTCCGTGTGGAAATGGTCTCTATATGCATAAACTCTTTTACATGATATAACCAAAAGGGAAAACAAATGCAATATAATAACTCTGAATTTTTTTTTAAAAAAAATAATGCTTGTAACTCTCCTTTTTTTTTTTTTGGGACCAAAATATAATAAATACCTTTCCCTTTCAATGGCTAATCAAGTCTGCATGCAAATTGAAGAGGTGAAAGGTTAGGTGATGAAAGGGAAGGATGAGTACTTTCTTCAGAAGTATTTCAAAGTTAAGGACCACAAGAGATTACTACACTTTTCAAACAAGTAAGCACAAGTGGTTGGATTGACACAATTAAGTCTTTCATTGTTCTTCCTTCTTCCCCTCACCTTAGTCTTCTCTTTATCCTCTCTACAAATTGAGGACCACAACTATGCCATCAAAGCAAAATATCATTCTATGCTTCTTGATGACTGATAAATCTTTTTCTTGACTTGAAATATTTTCTAAATATGTAACAATATATACAAAATTCAGATTGTGAAACCAAACTAGACAGCAGTAGAAAGAGAATATCCCTGTTCACATGTGAAGACTGACCCTTGAAGTTTCAGCTTTTATTCCAAATCAAATAACGACGCAAAGCAAGATTTCAATGCAGAAAACGGTGAAAGAACGAAAAGAGGCAATGAAATAACAAGTTGTTTGTATCACAATTTTGCATAAACAAATTGCATTTGTTTTTGTTCCTCACAAATGCATTGGAAATTTTGAACATATAAAGTCAACGTAAATTGTTGAATTGAAGAGGATGTTATAGCATTTAGTACATTCTAAATTTCTCCTTGGTCTTCTCAAAGACTTGTTCAGCAATCACAGCTCCATTACCATCTGCTCGTATGATCTCCAGGTGAGCCTTTTGGTAATGACCTGTACCCCTTAGCGCATCAGCGATAAAATCATCGAATCCAATAGCTATCGCTGCCTCAGCCTGGGCTCCATACACCAATCTCTGCATCGTATTAATAAAAACTATATCAGATGATCAAAAAAATTCAAAAGAGCTTGAAGAATTACTACAAGCCTTGTGGAAATTTAAAAGGTTTAAGAAGGCACCTTGAGTTTTGAAAGGTAAATTGCACCGAAGCACATTGGGCAGGGCTCGCAGGATGCATATATTTCACAGTCAGAAAGCCTGATCTTCCCAAGTTTTTTACAGGCCTGATTCCATGGAGTAGAAGACTATAAATCACCAAATAATGAAACTAATATTTTTGTCGTCTAACATGTTCTACTTTGTGCTGCACATTTCTATAATTACGTACTTTTTCATGCATTAACTGAAATCTCAGTGAAAGCAAGATTATATAACAATATTATGATGATAAAGATTGTTAAGTGAGCATTTCATTAAGAAAAACTGGATTGCACATAATGAGCAAGTAGTATCATTAAAGAAAGCATTTAATTTAATCAAAGCAGAGACTGGGCAGATAAGCATGCATGCACATACACGGGCACAAAGAAAACCATGTGCGGAGAGGTAAGCCTAACATGCCATCAGAAAATCCTTGATTATGAGATTACTCAAAAGCCTGATTCAAAAGCTTAACGATATCCTCCTAACAATCACCAAGTTCCTAAAAAACTGTTATCTGGTACTCCCTGAATAAAGAAGCAATCAACTAATGTTTTCTCTTATAATTCGACAGAATTCCATGGAGCCAGTTAAAATATTATCTTACAAAAACAGGAGGAAAAAGGGGGTACATATCAACTGTCAAGTTACTGTCCGGTCCATCTTCATTGTTGCACAATGGAATCATAGACATCTTCCTTTTTTGTAGTGCTAACAAAAAAATTTCCGATAGTCTGTGTTCAGACCTTCACGAATATCCATACAAGACAAATTTTCAGCCAACCGTAATATCATCATCATCATCCATTTTGCAACAAACCAAACATTAACTGTATACAAATTGGCATCGGATCTTGAACATTACATTCTAGATTGATTGTTAGTCTACCGTGATTATCAGTCTCATGCCTTTTTATCATATGATTAATTTGAAGATAACCTGACAATATTCATGTATGACTTCGGTTCAAGTTCCTGCACAAAATAGCAATGAGCGAGAGACGGGCCTACCAGAGAGCATTCTAAGCACATGGAATTATGGTGGCAAACATATGTTATATATCAGCTCCTTGGTACGTATTGGATGGAGGTGGGATGAGCATTACTAACTTAGAAATAACAGATTTTAGATTGCTTGATCACAAACTTGGGTAACGATTTTATACTTTAATTATGTGGAAAGAACTACATGTGGATTGTAACACATCTTCAAAACAGGGTGGTGCTCTAGAGGCACAAGATAAGGCGATTTTAGCTATCGTGCGCCACCGTCGTGGAATGACTTGGAAAAGTAGGTTTACAGGGAGGAGAGTGGCTAATGCTGATGTAGGGTTCCAGATCATCAATTGATTCATCGCCAGTGGAGCAATTTGAGCTAGCTCCTGATGGGTTTGATGGAGCTTCGAGTTCTGTGGTGATGTCAAGTATTGGACCTGATGGAGCTTAAAAGAAATTGCCAATGACCCAGATCTTGGCAAGGGCGGTGCTGCATGATAGGAGCTTGGAGCGTATGGGGGACAGTGGGTTCTCCAGTGGTCAACCATAGCCCTATGTCATGGGCAGATGAGGTTGATGGTGATGATGCTGAAACTGGGATTCGAATGGATGATGCTAGTATTCACACTCAGGGTTGGCTTCTGAACATGATGATCTTCTGGGGTGCCTCAAGAGGATGAGACTGCTGAGCAGGAAGCAGCTGGTGAGGAGCTGAATGAGGAATTAGCGGAGGAGTCTAATGAGATGAAAGAGGTACCTATGGCTAATAAATCATGGTCAAGTCTCTTCTCTCAACAGGGTTGCAGGTAAAGCTTTATCTCTGGATTTTATGTGACAAATACTCCTGATTCAATTGCATTTGATGATGAAGAGTGGGATGAAGAGACCATTTATGGTAAAATGCATTAATTGGTAAAGTTTTGAGGTTAAATGTACGCCATAAGGAAATGGAAAATTATGTGCTTAAATTGTTGAAAAATTTTGGTAATCCTCAAATATCAATGCTGAAATCAGGTATTTATCTGTTTAATTTTGAGAATGAGGAGCAGAGGAGTAGAGTTCTAGAGGGAGGTCCTTGGTTCTTTGGATCGCTACCTTTCCTTTTGAGGCAATGGAAGAATGAGGAAGACATTGATGATTTTAATCCAAATACTTATCCGATGTGGGTTCAGTTACCAAATTTGAGACTTAACCGTAGGCATGCAAAGGGAATTAGCAAAATTGTGAGCTTAATAGGGAAGCCAATCACCACAGATAAGCTTACGGCACTTACACAAAGGTTGTCATACGCTAGGGTGCTTATTGAAGTTCAAATGCATCAAGTTTACCAGATTCAGTGAAAATACAAGGACCTAGGGGTCAACTCATCGATCGGAGGGGGGTCTATGGATATAAACCAAAATGGTGTTGAGGGTTGTAAGGTGTTTAGACATGATTCTAATGGTTGTAGGAAGAAGGCTCAACCAGTAAAGCAATGGGTACCAAAGGTGCAGCCTACAGTGGATGGTGAGCAGAATACAAGCAATGTTCAAGGAGTTCAGGTGGAGAGGAATGCTAACACTAGTACTAGTGCTTCTAGTAAGTAAAACAGTGCTCCTCATGTGCATGGTGCTCTGTCTAAGAGGAATTATGCTATTGTAGTGCAAAAATCCAAGAATAAGAGTGTTATTACTGAAGTGGATTCTGTGTTACATCGAAATTCATTTGGTGTGTTGGAAGATGAGCAGGATTTGGTTAATCAAGGTGTTCTTGGCCCCTCCTCACTTGAATTTTTTTTGGGTGGTGGGGTGTTGATTCTCTACTTAAATCATGAATCTAGCCTTCTGGAATGTGGAAGGTTAGAGGTTTAAACAAACCTCTAAAGCAGCAGATGGTTAAGTCTTTTATTGCTCAATATAGAATTTCCTGTCCAGCTTTTTAGAAACAAGGGTGAAAATAAGAAATGCCAGATGATTAAGTCTTTTATTGCTCAATATAGAATTTCCTGTACAGGTTTTTTAGAAACAAGGGTGAAAATAGGAAAAGCTGAAGTTATTGTCGATAAAATTGTAAGGAGACGGGGATGGTCTCACAATTATGCTAATGCAGAAAATTGAATAATATGGGTTATTTGGGATAAACAGGTCATGGATGTTGATTTGATTAGCTGTAGTGAGCAATGGATAACATGTTCTACTATGTCCAAAGATGGGAAGGTGAAATGCTTAGGCTCTTTTGTTTATGGTTTGAATCAGCTAGAGCAGAGGACAATCTTTGGATGGATATTTCTTCTTTTAGCAGCAGTGTTTATCAACCTTTGATTATATGTGGAGATTTTAATAATGTGCTCAGTCAATATGAGAAATGTGGGGGATCAACTATTACTGAACATGATATCAGGGGATTAAAAACGTGTGGAAGAATGTCATCTCTTGCAGTTGAAAACCATTGGATGTTTTTTCACATGGACAAACAAACAGGATGAGGAGGATAGGATATGGTGTACGTTGGATAGAGCTTTGGTGAATGAGCAGTGGATTCTTCATTTTTCTGCCAGTCAAATTGAATTCCTTCAACCAGATTTGTCTGATCATTCTCCTGGAATAATTTCAGTTATGAAGGAGAGGAAAGGGGTTAAGAAATTATTTAGACTCTATAACATGTGGGCTAAGCATGATAGATTTCTTCATATTGTTGAAGAGGTGTGGAGATACCCAATTAGGGGAAGCAAAATGTTCCAGATTGTTAAAAAATAACAGCATCTTAAGGAGGTGTTGAAGAACTTGAATAGAACTTGTTATGCTAATATCAGTGAGAGGGTGGTCAAGGCCAAAAAGGAACTGGATAAATTTCAATATAGTTTGCAGCAAAATCCTGTGAATGGAGAGCTTATTACACTAAACTTCTGGAGGATGAACTGAGTTTTTATAAGCAAAAATCAAGGGTCCACTGGAATATTGAAGGGGATAAATGTACCACTTTCTTTCAATAAGCTATGAAAACCAATTGCCATTATAACAAGGTTTTAGTACTGTATCATGAGCAGGGAAACAGGATCGCTGAGGAGAATGTTACAGAGGAGATGATTAATTTTTATAAGAAGCTTATGTGGTCTTCAAATAATTCTCTCATTTTGCCTGATGAAGGTGCT
Source organism: Asparagus setaceus (assembly GCA_012295165.1). Taxonomy (NCBI): domain Eukaryota; kingdom Viridiplantae; phylum Streptophyta; class Magnoliopsida; order Asparagales; family Asparagaceae; genus Asparagus; species Asparagus setaceus. The sequence continues at coordinate 77,508,640 of CM022702.1, forward strand.
ATCCATAATGGTTATGTGCTTAATGAGGATCAAAAGTGCTATGATCAGAGATGTTCCTGATACTGAAATTGAAGCCATGTTATTTATTGATGAGTCCAAGGCTCCAGGACAAGATGGATATTCCGCTTCTTTCTTCAGAACTAATTGACCCATTGATGCTCTTGACATTGCTGCTGCCATCAGGTCATTTTTTTGACCACAGGTATGATGCTTGGACAATTAAACTCTACTACTATCACTTTGATTCCTAAGAATAATTGCCCTAGGACTGATGCAGAATTCAGACCTATAAGCTACTGCAATTTTGTCCATAAGATCATTGCCAAAATTATTGCTAATAGATTAAAATCAGCGATGGGGTCTATTATCAGTGATGGACAGTCTGCTTTTGTCAAAGGGAGAATTGTTGCTAGTAATATCATTTTGGGGCATGAACTAGTTAAGCAATATGGGAGGAATAATATTTCTCCTAGATGCGTGATTAATGTGGATATTAAGAAAACATATCACACTCTGGATTGGAATTTCTTATTCTCAATGTTGATGGGGTAGTCTCTTGGATTATGGCTTGAGTCACTAGCCCTTCACACTCTATATTTTTTAATAGTGTGTTGCATGGATACTTTCATGGCAAGAGGGGCTTAAGGCAAAGAGACCCCTATCTCCTTATTTATTTGTGATCTCCATAGAATATTTGTCTCGGCATCTCAAGAGTAGTACAAGAATGGGCAGATTTAATCATCACCCAAAATGTGCCAAGAATTAACCACCTCATATTTGCAGATGATCTGCTAGTATTCAATAGAGGGGATTTACAATCTGTGTCTTTACTTCACAAGTGTTTGCAAGATTTTAACAATAACTCTGGGCTTATGGCTTGCCCTGAAAAAAGTGCTATAATTTTTTAAGGAGAAAGGGATTCAGTGGAGTAAATTGTTCAAAGTCTTGTCTTATAATGTGGGTTCATTTCCTATTAAATATCTTGGAGTTCCTATGGTATCTAGAAGACTCACTGCTACTGATTGTAATCAGTTATTTGAGAAAATCACAAAGAAGATTCATGCTTGGCACGACAAACACCTTTCTTATACTGGTCGAGTGGAGTTGATCAGGAGTGTGTTATTTGGTATCCAACCTTTTTGGGCAAGTAACTATGTCCTTCCTAAACAAGCGTTGAAACAGATTGATGGAATTTGTAGAATTTTTCTTTGGTGGCAATTCTGAAGATAGAAGAGCCCCATTAGTGGGTTGGTCTAAAGTCTGTATGCATCATAAGAATGGGGTCTAGGTTTATTTTCAGCAGGGCTTTGAAATGTGGCGGCCACTATAAAACTTATATGGACTGTTGCTAGAAAGGACTTGTTATGGGTGAAGGGATCTATGAATATTATCTCAAGAGGCAGAACATATGGAATGTCCAAGCCAGAGAAAATAATTCATAGGGGCGGAAGCAGATCTTAAAGACTACAACATGCTATTGCAGAAACTGTTTGAATGGTGGGGGAGGCATGAAGATTAGTTTAGTATATAATGACTTGTTAGATCATTCTACAAGAGTTAGTTGGCATTACACAATTTGCGGGGAAGTTTTTAGATCATTCTACAAGAGTTAGTTGGCATTACACAATTTGCGGGGGACTAAACTTCCCCAAGCATTCATATATTGCATTGTTGACATCTCTGCGCCGACTCTAACTTAGGACAGAGTACATGAAGAGGAAGGGAGAGAGGAGGGCTTACTTATGATGGATTTGAAAACAAAACAAACTAGTATGGTTTTCTAAATCAAGTACCATGTTCTCTGAGTCTGGCATCTACTCTGGTGTAAGTCAATTTTGCACCCGATAAAAAAGTGGATTGGAGCAATAGTCAGCGAGGATAGGATCCAAATACTAAGCGTGTGAGACCAATGGAGAAAGCTTTTAGTGACAAAAAGCGGACTGTAAAAAGGTCGAAGGTAGAGGATATTTGGGTTCTATTGATTAACAAAGAAAACAATGGTTCGTTGGGGTTTGTTGGGCTCAGAAGATTGAAGCCGGTGGAAGGGGATGCGAGTATTTTTCTCTTTCTTGTTTTTTCTTTAGTGGATGAAGATGTCAGCCAAGGGAGTTGAATGCATTGTAGCTTCATGTGGGGTACTAGGGAATAAAGAATTAAAGCTTGGGGTTTTTTTATTTGATGAAGTGGGGGCGGTGCAACAAAAACGTAGGTTTTTTTCATTTGGAGAAGACTGGTGAATGGTTACGAAATAAAATAAAAGAATAACTAACGAAAAATAAAAGACAAATGAGAAACGGGGTTAAACAAGATTCACTTATGACATCTAACCTCTGAAACGATGGCTTCATGCCATGGAAAATCACATGCATACAACAAATCTCATGTTTTTCTAAATTTTTTCATAAATTCTTCATAAAACTAACTACAACAAAAGATATAATCCATATTTATAGGATTCAAAATCCTACCTTTAATAAAATTCAAAATAGAAATAAACTTGTAATCCTACTACAATTCAAATTAAAAAATAACTCTATCCTAGAATTAAAATTAAAATCACATGCTAATTTAAACCTAACTAAGTTAACCTACCAATAATTTTATCGATTCAAAATAATCTTTCCAGTGGATCCAGACTCTTCAACCAAATCTTGATTTGATCCTTCAAATTCCTGCATCAATTGGACTTCTGGATATTGTTCAAAAGGTATAAGTAGGATTATGTGGTCGATTCCTCCTTGCAAGATTATCAGTGGTGGACAACCTACCATATAGTTCTAGCCACATGAGAATATCACCTTCCAGAGTTGATGGGCAGAATGGATGGTGTGAAATTGTGATTGAAGGAGTGGTAAAGAGATATCAAGTGTTTTCGCTTGTGAGGGATAAGGTTTCTTAGGTTGTATACAATCCACATTCTATGAAAGATAGATGCAATATCATGATCTGATCCATCCAAAATCTAGTAGGGTCACCAGCTCCTGCGTTCACTTTGGCGCCGAAAAGGAAAGTCGTGCTAGCTTTGAGAACACTAGAGATAATCACGATTGTATGAACTGGATATCTTTGGTGACTCCAAAATTTCCAGACACAAGGAATATATCCCAATTGTCACATTAGGAATTTCTTTCCATTAACAATATGTTGCTCAACAGTGAACTACAAAGTATCATCAAATTTGACAAGAACCTTACCAATACGGAACACTTAATAATAACCACACTCAGATGGAAAAAAAAGGCTTAAATGCTACCAATGATGGTAGCGATCATATTTTGTTCATTTCTACTCAACTCGCATCTTATTCAAATTTCAAATTAGATAAGAAAATGGACTTCCTAGTTTCACCTTTTCTCCTAGAAAGACTTTTCACCAAAATAAATAGTTAACTAATATGCTTGGTGGTGACAGATTATGATAACAGAACAACCTAAACATGAGCCAGTGTTTCAGCCATAGAGTCAGTGATAATAATCATAATATAATATGGATAACTCAAAGTAAGGAGTGTAAGTAAGTAATAAGGTGAAGTCTTTTAGAAATGGAGTAAAAGAACCACCAGAGCTGACTAAAGAAGGCTATTTGTGTATCTCAATTTAGTCCAATAACCGATATGTAGAACTGTGAACTAGAAAATGAAAAGGAAGTATAGTTATTAGGCTTCAATTATTCCTGCAAGCTTTTTTATAAGCAGATACCAAGAGACTAAGCAAATGGAAAAGATTGCAAATAGTGCGCATGACGGATGATTCTTTTTTCCTCCTTTTCTTTTTAAAGTAACACATGCTAGATGAATCAAAGGAACCATCTTGCAGCCAACTGCACGTTAAACTGTAACGATTATAGTCTAGCCCCTCTTATTTTCCTTAACTAGTCTGTATATCCATGGTTAGTAGATAATTTAACTAAAAATCCAATCTACAAATTTCTAGAATCCACTTGCTCTATTCTCACGTGGTGATCTCAAGTTTCCATATGTCAATTCAATAGAACCCGTAAGAGAGATAAGTTAACACTTGTTGCCTAATACTTACAGCAAGTAAAAGGAAATTGCAGTCCTATAATCATTCCCTCAACATTCTTTACATTTTAAAGACTAAGAATATTGCATGAAATATCACACTTCCCGTGATGCAAGCAACTGGTAGTTCATTTAATACTGGTGCATACTTCAAGTTTCAGAACTAGTGAAAAAAAGTTTAGATTCCCATTTATATATATTATATAAAAAACTACATTGGATCAAGAAAATTCCGTCCCTATGCTTAATTTTGCCATATTGCTCCGGCTTTGCACCTGGGTGGAGAATCTGACCATTGATTTTATTCTGTGTGGTTGGACTGAGGTCTGACAGTGTTTTTTTTTATAATTTGAGGCAAAATTTAGCTCAATTCATTGACTTCGTTGCACACATATTTCATTCAATAATTTTGACCAAAATGACCCAACATGTATTGCTTCTCTCCCCTTGTTGTTTACAAGTAATTTATTTTTTCCTACTTGGATATCACGCATTGCATGTGCTATCAAGATAATTTTTGACCTAATGATCCTCCATTAACTTGTTCTTCCTTTTATTGTCCTTCATAAAAATTATTTGTCTTAGTTGGCATCATGCATGTAACATTAAGGCAAAATTGATATGCATTATTGTAGAATATTTTCTCAATATTACCTCTTGGAGGTGTTGATCGGGATAAAGATTTTACATGGAAGTTAGGGGAAGGGGTTGCTGCCCTTCATAGAGGATAAAAGTTGGTCCTTATGTTAATTTTTATCCTCGTTCAGATGATTTATAGAGATTCACTATTTTACTTGGTTGAAAAGGATGAAGAGGGGTACAGTGTGGTCAAAAGAAATTTGTTTGAAATATTACTTTGGTTGTACAGTGAATATTGTCATTCATACAGAGCATTGGCCTGCACTATTGAACACTATCCTTCAAATGTATCGTACACTTTTCCTTACAATGCCCTTTCATTTGACCACTAGTGCATTGTCAAAGATGAAAGGTATCATGAAACACCAACCATAACGTAATTCAACCAACAGGAGCTAAGATATATGAAAAATGATATTTTATACTATCAAGATATTGCTAAACCATGGAGACAGAGGACTTAAATGCATCTATGAAGTTGAACAGATATGCAAATAACAAACATGGTGATAGGATAAATGTATAAAATTAGTAAATACATTAAATTTGATATAAATCATGGAGGGACCATTCACTCCATTATGTGCCAGTGACAAAAAAGAATCACAGAAACCTAAAATGTAGTTAGCCTATAAGGACTTTAAATAAGTTGGTGCAATCATTTTAGAAACAATAATAATTGTTAAGTTTTTATTAAAAATCCAAGCGAAAAGGGTTCCATAAGAATAAAACGTCCCCTTAAACCTTACCTCTCTTATTGCGGTCACCTCGGCGTGTGCAGTTGGATCTGCATGTTTCAAAACCATGTTATGACAGCTCACAACCACTTCACCATTACGAACCACAACTGCACCAAATGGGCCTCCATCCCCACAATCAACTCCATGATATGCTTCTTCCACCGCTTTCAATAAGAATTTGTGATCTCTACCTTGAACAGCTGGTCAATCCATAACTAAATCAGGTACCCACATCTATTTCAGTCATTCTAACTAATATTTGCATGAAAGGAAAAAAGATATGGCAACAGTGGCAGAGTCTAGAATTTCGAAAAGGTTGCTCAAAAAACTTAATAATTAAACACGATAGCATATAAATTTGCAGATGAGGGCATGAAGTCAATTGACCAAGCCGCGGACGAGAAAGTTTTCTGTTTGCAAGCAGGAGGACTGAGAAGAAGGTGGAAGTTCAACTTTTTATCTAACTTGTGGGGAGGGCGGATGGATTTCTAGACTAGGACCTGACATTTTACCCCCAAGGAATAATGATTATTATGATTTTATTATAAGCTCCCCATGATTTTTATCTTTTTAGGGGTGTTGATGCAATGGATCACACAGTCAATTAATTTAGGTCATCAGATGATTAGGGTCCTCTAATTCCTCTGTATGTCCAAACCGGAAAATCCCTGAGATAGCCTTTTGAGTCGAACTCACGAGGTGTCGGTGAATCGGCCGAGTGGGTTGAGTTCTATTGTTTTTGGAGTCGATGCCGACCGAAAGGGTTGAATTGCCTTGGTTTTATTCATGAAAGTGACACCAAGGGGTTTCGGAGTCAGTTTCGACTGAATTGATTGAGATACCTTGATTTTACTCATGAAGATGACACCAAGGATTTTCGGAGACGGTTTCGACTGAATTGATTGAGATACCTTAGTTTTACTCATGAAGAAAACACCAAGGGTTTTCGGAGTCGGTTTCGACTGAATTGATTGAGATACCTTAATTTTACTCATGAAAATAACACCAAGGGCTTTTGTTGAGTAGTCCAGACAAAATTCAGACAGAATAACACAGTTATTAGTAAAAAGACTTTATAATATAAAGGGAATTTAAATAACCCGCTTATTAACAATATTTTCTAAGGTGTTCGATGTTCCAAGGATGTTGTAGATTCCTCCCATCGTAGCGCTTGAGGCGATAGGTGCCAGGATGTATCTCTTCCAGGACGGTGTAAGGTCCTTCCCTAGTGGCGGCCAGCTTGCCTTGCTTGGTATCTCTGTCGAAGACAACTCGGCGAAGGACGAGGTCACCTATATTGAATCTTCGTGGTCGGACCATGTTGTTGTAGTGCCGGGATATGCGTTGTTGGTTGATGATCTGGGATCGAAGAGCCTTCTCTCGGACTTCATCAATGAGGTCGAGTCCGAGCCGAAGTCCTTCAACGTTCAAGTCTTCATCAAAATGCCTCAGTCGTATGGTTGGCATGCCGACTTCAACTGGGGCAACTGCTTCCGTCCCATAGGCCAGCTTGAAAGGGGTTTCACCTGTAGAGTTATTGTGTGTAGTGCGATATGACCATAAGATCTCAGGCAATTCATTGACCCAACTTCTCGTTGCTTTGCCCACCTTCTTCTTGAGAGCTTGGAGAATACACTTGTTGGCGGCTTCCGCAAGTCCGTTGAACTTTGGATGGGCCACCGAGACAAATTTGAGCCGGATGTTCCATTCTTGACAGAAACTTTGAACGCATTTGATATCACACTGGGTGCCGTTATCGGTGATAAAAGCAAGAGGGACGCCGAATCGGCATACAATGGATCTCCATACAAAATTGGTGATGTTGCTCTCTCTAATTTTGGCTAAAGGCTCTGCTTCGATCCATTTGATAAAGTAGTCGATGGGCACGACCAAGAATCTCCGCTGCCCGGAGGCGATTGGGAGAGGCCCCAGCAAGCCTAATCCCCATTGGGCGAATGGAATTGGGCTCAATATGGAGGTTAGCTCGGTGGCGGCGGCTCGAGGATGCTTGAAAAGAGCTGACACTTCTTGCAGCGGGATACGAGTCGCCTGGACTCGGCTAGGATGGTGGGTCAGTAGTATTCTTGGCGGATAATCTTCTGAGCAAGAGTACGGGCCCCTGGGTGATTTTCGCAAGTCCCTTCTTGGATCTCTCTGAGGACATAGATGGCCTGAGTTGGCCGAAGACATCGGAGGTAAGGCCCCACTCCACTGCTGGAGTAGGACATCCTGTAGAGTTGATCATCAAGTATGAGATATCGGAGGGAATTTCTGCACAAGCTTCTGGCTTCGGCGGCATGCTCTGGCGTAGTTCCCTTAGTCAAATATTGAATGATGGGATCCATCCAGCAAGGTTCCGCAGATGTCTCGGCCTGCATGATCAATTTTGACGTCTTCACAATGTTCGGACACTGGAGAGTATCAGTGAGGACGGGCCTTAGATCATCTCTTGAACTGGTGGATCCAGACTCGCCCAAGTCCCCCGAGCTCTTATTGTCAATAAGCGGGTTATTTAAATTCTATTTATATTATAAAGTCTTTTTACTAATAACTGTGTTATTTTGTCTGAATTTTATCTGGACTACTCAACAAAAGCCATTGGTGTCATTTTCATGAGTAAAACCAAGGTATTTCAATCAATTCAGTCGAAACCGACTCCGAAAACCCTTAGTGTCATCTTCATTATCTCAATCAATTCAGTCGAAACCGACTCCAAAAACCCTTGGTGTCATCTTCATAAGTAAAACCAAGGTATCTCAATCAATTCAGTCGAAACCGACTCCGAAAGCCCTTGGTGTCACTTTCATGAATAAAATTAAGGCAATTCAACCCTTTCGGTCGGCATCGACTCCAAAAATCAATAGAGCTCAACCCACTCGGCCGATTCACCGACACCTCGCGAGTTCGACTCAAAAGGCGGTGCTACTCGACATGCCGCTTAGAGTAGGGAGGCGACGCCGTGTCTCGAGCCTCCCGCCAAACGATAAGTCGTCGCCACATTGAATGCAAGATCCTAGCCATCAATTCTCTGAGCTCATAGGTCTTTAAGACACGTCGTATCATGTGCTACCTGTCACTTCGCATTAAATACCGACGCGACCTCATCCACTGAGACGACGACACTTGTAAAGGTAGATCTGACTCAGCCGCCGACCCATGCCTAGTCGAAGTGACCCCCATCCGCTTGCCGACCGATACTTGTAAAGGTAGATCGACTCGGTAGCCGGTGTCGATCGACCAAAGTTACTAAACTAACCCGTGAACATTGCTATAAATAGGAGAGCTGTTTACAGATAGAGGTAAGCAATTTTTACACAGTTGGAATATTTTTGATAGAATTTAGCTTAATCTTTACTTCCCCACTCAAGATTACCTACTAACTTGATCGTCGGAGGAACCACCGGGGATCCAACCCTAACCTCTCATGACTTGTGACATGTGCAGGCTATCTCAGTGTTTCGGTTTGGACATCTAGAGGAATTAGAGGACCCTAATCATCTGATAACCTAAATTAATTGACTGTGTGATCCATAGCATCAACAAGGGGGTTCCAAGGCAACTTTGGACTCTACCTAGCTCCGCCACGGTATAGCAATATAAAGGAGAGATTATGTGTTCCAGTCAAAGACCAACTTCAGACAAAAATGCAAAGAGGAAAATGTTTCTAGCATTACCTTCTTGGTGACCAGCAAATGCAGAAGCTACCGAAATGGTTCCATCCTTGGATTCCACAACTGTATATTGTTAAAAAAAAAAAAACAAAGAACAAAAAATAATCGCATAGTCATAAGATGGAAAAGTAAAACCCACTACTTCACCTAATTAACGCTCAAGTGAGATCCTAGCACTTAAGTATTAATGCGAAGAACATGCAAAGTGAGATCCATGATCTTCAGTAAATATTGGTAATCTTTTATCCCATTTAAGCAAAACTAGAATCTCATAAATCATAATGACAATTCAGTACTCATAAATGAGAATACAAATATAATCAATTAAACAATAATTGGAAGGGTATACAGAACGTTGACCACTTCATAAAATTTCACAGTTAATAATACCAAATATCCAATTCTTCAAGAGCATAAGATCTAAAAACAAATAATACATCATATGCATTTCAATGATTTGCTCTCTAATTTCACATACTTCACCATTAACCGCATAATAACACATCCCTTGTAACCCCATAAACCGAAATTAGTTAGATCTAAAGGAAGCAGACCCATGAAAGAGAAAGGACCAAAACCCAATTTACAAGACTTTTTTTGGAGTGAATTATCCGTAGAAATAGCGAGTATATACCTTGGGTTTCTTCAACGAGGAATCCTGAGGTGGGTTCCGTTGCCATTTCTCGATCAGGACACGATTCCAAAGCGCTAAAGTGAAGGAATTTATCTCTTGGGTTTGTATAGAAGTGTGGAGATAGAGTCCGTGATTGTGGGACTAAAATATAACGGGTTTTTTAGATATTAGTCCCATACATCTTTAATAACCCCGTATTAATCCCTCAAGTCATTGAAATTGCTCATAGGTCCCTTCCTACGGGTCTTGCAAAATGGTCCCTTATTGACAAAAATGCCCAAAGCTTATCCCCCCCCCCAAAAAAAAAACCTTCTCAGATCAATGCGGAAATCAAAACAAGTGAGAATGAACTGAAATGAGGAATGTAATAGAATAAAAGTGTGGAAATATAATGCTCATTTTCAATTTTACGTCTGGATGCGGTTAGAGAATGAAGTATGAGAAACGGGAATGAGAATTCTAGCTTCTAAAAAGATTTATGTTTGGTACACATAAATGAGAAGTGAGATTGAGCATTTCATTTTCACGCATTCCCAAATACCAAATGAGGCTGAGGCGTAAGTTCACAGAAACATAACCTGAGTGGCATTTTGATTATTAAGAGACTAATTTGCATGATTCTTCATGATTTGATGGATTTATGAGCAATTTCAAAGATTTGAGAAAATTATATATATATATATATATATATATATATATATATATATATATATATATATATATATATATATAATAGTATTTAAGCTATAATTATTATATTATATTAGTTATAATATTGTGCTATGTTATGTAACAAATATAATCTATTTTTATGTTATTATTATACTTTTATTAATATATTTAATTTATTAATATTTACTATTAATATAATATATACAATAGTATTTAAAATATAATTATTATATTATATTAATTATAATATTATATGTATTATTAATTAATGGTATTAAACGTAGTATTGATATATTTGGAAACTAATGTCATAATGTCATATATTAAATAATATAATTTTATATTATATTGTATTATATTATATTATGTAACAAATGTATTATTAATACACTATATTAGATATTATATTAACACCCTTGAAACTCAAAACACAAGCACCAAACTTGAAACATATTTTTGGTGTTTTGAAATAAGTATTGTGATTTTAATTTTTGATATTGTAGCCTAACAAAAACACCATAGTTTTCAAATATATGGTGTTTTATTTTTGGCAAAAACACCATGGAAACACAAAAAATACCACGGTATCCAAACGCTACCTTAGTAAATCATATCTTTCTGTTCTTAACTCGACAACACTAAAAATTGAATCTTTTTGTCTCCATTTGTGGGAGCCATATTGAAACCTCTTAATTGTTCAGATGACCCGTGATGGGTAAGAATTAAGGAGAGTCATTTTTGAAAAAATAAAAATCGAAAGCAGCGTATTTGATAGAGTGATGATTGATGAAAGATGTTGGCTGGAGAAAATTATATTTGGGTGGAGGGTATGATACTTTGCAAGAGGGAGATTTGTTAGTGTTCCAAGATGACCATGAAAGCTCTACGCAAGCGAAGACTAACACATCATATATATTATTTATAACATCATACTAAATAAATTTAACCAATCATGTTTTGAAGTAGTTCATTATCAAAAGTCATTTTTCAAATGGTTCTAGTGTTTTGGGATAATATACGTTGTTGATATAATTTTTATTTTTCAGTAAATTAACTTTAATTTTCTATTTTAAATTGATTATTATTAGTTTTTCAACAATCAATACTAAAATAATACAAAATGATGATATTTTTATAGGTCGATGAATGCAAATTCTACTTGAATTTATTTGAATATAATAATTATCGAAAATTTTCATACTTTTAATATGGTTAGAATTGGGATTTTGAAAAATTTGAAGAGTTAACCTCCATAACCCTTCTTTATTTGCCAAACACAAAAGTTAACTATTCCTATTAACTATCTAATCCAAACGAAATTAAATTATTTTTAACCCTCATAATGGGTTAACTAAGTTAACACTTCTCCTTAACCCTCCGCTCTTAACCTCTTGTCAAATGGCACCTAGGTTGTAAATGCCAAACAAGAAATAACAGAAGAGTTAACAAATCCCTCTAAAAGGGGGTTAAAATGAGTTAACCCCTCAAAATGAGGGGTTTACAAATTCATCTATTTAGACGAGTTAAGAGATAACGTCTCTGTGTATAAATAAAATGGTCATAATATTTTTATTCCTAAACACAAAAATAATCACAATGATTAAAATAATCTAACCTAACAGATTAAAAATTTAACCCTTCAAATTAATAGATAGACTAACTATATTAATCTTCCTCCTTAATTCCTCATTATTAACCATTTGCCAAATGGGACCTTAGTTGGTACCCAAAGCTTCGACCATTTTGAACTTTCATGCCCTTACTTTTGACCATTTAATACCCCAGTTATCTTAGAAAATTGAATTTTGATAATGTTTATTCAAGAACTCTTTTTTTTTATAGTTAATTTCAGATCACATGCTTAACAAGTAAGTTGATTTGTACTTTTAAAACCTTGTAGTAATTACAAGCACCTATGAAATAAGTCAAAATCCACAAACTCTATAGTCACGCATCTTGTTTTAAATGTCCATGATACTTTTCCATGTGTTTCAGAGGCGTTTTTAATGACTACATGAGTATAACAGTCAAAATCAGATTATATGTTCAGTACATTATTTGAATTTAACAAAAAAGCGAAGGAAAAAAACTATCCCCAAACAAAAAAGTACCGACCAATATTCTGAAACATTGGGGAGCCAAATGAGTAAAAATAAAATTTTAGGTATCAAAGTTAAAGATAAGTGAAACAGGGGGTACGCAAAGACAAGTAAAAATAAACTTTTTTGAGGTTGGTGTTTGTGTTGTGTGTGTGTGGAGGGTTGGGTTGGGGGTAGGGGAGGGTATTTGATTTGATGATGAGGGTTGATACAGCGGGTGGATAAATCGTACCTAATCCGATCATTTCATATTTGGATTTATTCTTAGGGGGTTTATTGGTTGGGACAAGTTGGGGTCAAGTGGGATAATTATTCTAATGGAACAATTTTATCCCTTTGGGATATTTTGAGTGGGGTAAAGTGGGACAAGTTGGGATAATGGGACAATTTGAAATTTTAATTTGATAATTCATGTGGGATAATTGATGATGTGACACCTTATTAAAATATAATATTTATTTATCAATTAAGTCTAAATTAATTTATCCAATTGGTTTAGTATATTATTTAGTATGTTATTATAATATAATACATTATTTTACTTTATACTAAAATATAATATGTTATATTATAATTACTAATTAATTATAACTATGTTTAATGTTATTAATTAATATATTATATTATATTATAATAATATGATATATTACATAAGAATTGATATAATATATGAACAATATATTTAATATAATATTTTAATAATATAATATTTAATTTAATATAAATATAATATTATAATATTTTGTTTTATTCAATATAATGTTATTTAAAATATTATATTATTATTAAAATATTAATATTATATTTTATGATAATTACTATAATTTAAATGCATTTAAACAGGATAATTGATGACATGGCTCCTTATTAAAATATAATATTTATAATAACCGTAATATACTATTAATATGTTCAATATTATTAATTAATATATTATATTATATTATATTAATTTTACATATAATATTATATATAATATCATACTTTAATATATAGTAGATTATTACTATTTTTATTGTAGCAATAAAATATTATTTAATATTATAACTACCACAATATTGATAATAAATTTAAGCCTATTAATTAATGTATTAAAGTGTAATAGAAAATAGTAAATTATTATATAAATTAAAATATTCTATATAATAGAATATATTATCATATTAAATTATATTATAATATAACTAATATATTATTATATTATATATATAAACACTAAATTATAATATAATATTTTATATCATAAAAATACCACAATAATATTTTTATTCTAACTAATAAAATATATATTAAATAATATAAAGTAATATTATAATAATATAATACTAAAATTATAATATATGAAATATTATTAACTAATATGTAATAATGATATATAATAATGTTATATTAGATAATATTAGATAATATTTTATTATCTTATGTTATAGCAAAATTTTATAATATAATATAATTAAGATATATTATATATTATAATACAATTAACATATACTAGATATTTAATAATTAATGCTTCCAAATTATCCTTCTTTCCCAATGATTGTCTCAAAGTTAAGAAAGGAGTAATTTTTAGAGTTTGGGACAAAAGTTTGTATAGAAGTGGGATAATTTTGGAAAAAGTTGGGATAATTGTCCCAATGAATAACATCATAAAGTAAAGTCCTAAAAATTATCTCACTTACCCCAAAATTATACCAACCAATAACCCCATCTAGCTGGATGTGTTTCCAAAGTGAGTTAACCCGCCTAATCCTCTGAATAATCAAATGAGGTATGAGTTTCTATGCTCAACCCACTCAACCAAAATACCTGTTTAATTATATATACGATAATTTTTAGAGTTTGGGATAAAAATTTGTATAGAAATGGGATAATTTTGGAAAAAGTTGGGATAATTGTCCCAATGAATAACATCATAAAGTAAAGTCCTAAAAATTATCTCACTTACCCCAAAATTATACCAACCAATAACCCCATCTAACTGGATGTGTTTCCAAAGTGAGTTAACCCGCCTAATCCTCTGAATAATCAAATGAGGTATGAGTTTCTATGCTCAACCCACTCAACCAAAATACCTGTTTAATTATATATACGATAATTTTTAGAGTTTGGGACAAAAGTTTGTATAGAAGTGGGATAATTTTGAGAAAAGCGGAGGTAATTGTCCGAATCTCATTGTCCCAATGAATAACATCATAAAGTGAAGTCCTAAAAATTATCCCACTTACCCCAAAATTATACCAACCAATAACCCCATCTAACTGGATGTGTTTCCAAAGTGAGTTAACCTGCCTAATCCTCTGAATAATCAAATGAGGTAATAAAAAAAATCAAATGAGGTATGAGTTTCTATGCTCAACCCACTCAACCAAAATACCCTGTTTAATTATATATACGATAATTTTTAGAGTTTGGGATAAAAAATTTGTATAGAAATGGGATAATTTTGGAAAAAGTTGGGATAATTGTCCCAATGAATAACACCATAAAGTGAAATCTCAACTCCATTGTCCCAATGAATAACATCATAAAGTAAAGTCCTAAAAATTATCTCACTTACCCCAAAATTACACCAATCAATAAACCCCCCTAACTGGATGCGTTTTCAAAGTGAGTTAACCCGCCTAATCCTCTGAATAATCAAATGAGGTAATAAAAAAACTCAAATGAGGTATGAGTTTCTATGCTCAACCCACTCAACCGAAATACCCTGTTTAACTATATATACTATTTTATAAAATAAATAAAAAAGTGTGATCATGGAAAAATTCCTCTTTTCTTAGCTTTGATTCTTCATGTTGTTTTTTTTAGGAGTAAAAATGGGAACTATGGAAAAAAAATATGAAAGAATTGACATTTTGTCCATTCCCTACGTCGTTTGCTTCACCTCTCTTTCAAATAAAAATGGATTATCACACATGCCCCTCAAATTATAGTATTTCTAAGTTTTCCTTCCCAAATCATTATAATACCTATTTAATCCCCAAACTGCAATCATTAATTTTAAAGTTTAGGATATTAAAACTTAAAAGGCAACTACAATTAAGATTAAAAAAAGTTTTCATGTATAATATTGCACTTGCAGTAATGCCATCATGTATAAGCTTAATTCTTGTCCGAGCTTAAACTCGAACCCTTTAACTTTTATCTTTCAATTTAAACCAATAAACTTACTGACCTTAATCCCACATTCTACTTATTAGCTTTTATGATTATTGTAAGTTCTTTTAGATAGCTTGAAGTAATAATGTGTAGTAATGTTTTCATGTGGCATTTGTGTATATATTTACATTTATACATTTAACTTTTAAAATTACTCTTATAAAAAAGAAATTTAAAATTACTACTAATTTCTAAATTTTAACACTTATCCGAACCGCTTATTAAACGGATTAGTGAGTCCCATATCGATGCTTGCTATTTCGATGAAGGTACCAGACTTGTTTGTTAAGTAGGTCGGATTTGAATTTACTTTATCCGAGACATCAAATTCGAAGTAATCTGACGCTTGTTGTCATCACTAGGTCCAATCGGAACATATGGAGAAGCATTTTGTATTGTCAATGGAAGTCGACACTACACCAAAACTTAAAGTTGTGATAAGGAGCTATTGTTTTATATTCTAGGCTAAATTGTACTTAAATATCCTATAATTTCACCAACCTTGCATTTTAATACTCTTTATTTTAAAACCGTACACTTAAATGTCTTAAAGAATTTAAGTGTTATAGATAAATGCCTTAAATTTAAAAATATTGCACGTTGGTGCCCTCTTGTTTACTCAATATTGCATATAAATATGCTCAATTTGTAAATGACCTCACTTAAATACCCAAAAGTATCTAAAAGTTTCACTTTAGTATCTTTTGTTACGTGATATTCTTAGATACGTAAAGAAAAGTTGACATTGTCTGAGTTTTTTTTAACTATGTGACATTCATCTGCGGTTAAATATCATTGTTTTTTTTTTTTTTGCTCGGTTTAAAAATAGGGATCACTTTAATGCAATGTTAATGAAACTTTAGGACATTTAAGTGCAATTTAGCCTGTATTCTAACAAGTACGTTGGTTTAGAGGATCTTATAGTTGTGTTAAGATACGGGAAAAATTGATTAGGTGCTTGTAAAATGACTCAGTTCTTCAACAAATTTTTTTTTTCCAAAAAAAAAATTTCTTAAACAATTTTAATAGATACATTGTTTAAGGCAAAAGTAACCATGAATGGCGAAATTTTCCGCTCAGATTCACGCTGATTATTTAGAAGTCTTCAGTTCGGAGATTTTTTTAATTTGTTTATTACTTTTAGAGTGCTCAGTCCACAAAACAGTATTACTCCCCCACTAATTTTTAACAATATTGTCTTCCTGCATGTTCTTGTTGGAAATACCTTTTTGCCCTTGTTGGGAGTGCCTAGTAAGACATGCACGTGCGTGCTATGAGTGCACGTGCACTGCATGTGCCAATGTTAAATATAATAGGGCTACATGTGTGAGCGTACATATCCGGCTTAAAAGCAGTCCCGATAGTCAAAAATGTAGAGGCGATTGGAATTTAATCCAAACTAAATAAATTATCATCAGCAAAAAGATGGTTATCAAGAGTAACCCTCCAAATTTGTGAGCATTAGCCTAACTAAGTCCAAATAGAAAGCATATTTGTCGCAAGCAACTCTTAAATCTTGTAACGTGGTTCATATGATTTAATCCAGATCATCATAATAGTCATCCGCATTTAACCAATAATTAAGAATAAAGATATATGAGAAGTCTGTTTAGACTTGATATCAAATAAACATTAGTCTTAACTTAATGTAAAATAGTGAGCTATGTTTGGTAGGTTCTGAGAGAATGATTTTTTCCGTGGTGCTAAGAAAGCTTCACGAGATTCCATTAGATTATATTTGAGGTGTCAATTAGGTATGAAGAAGTCTAGAAAAATAAATCGGCTACTTTTTGTTCTATAGTAAGAAAAATTCACATGTAATACTTTGTAATATACTTTAAATTCTTAATTTAGAAATAACCTAATATTTCTTTTTAACAAAATGCTTATCAATACATAATGTCAAAGAGCGACCTCTAATACTAGAGAAACAATTACTAATTGAGAAAAGTATAAGACAATTAGCTTAGCTTTTAGTGGATCGTTTGTCATATATATATATATATATATATATATATATATATATATATATATATATATATATATATATATATATATATATATATAGCTCTAAGGTGAAGAAAAATTATATATACTTTTAGCGTGCGGCTCAAATGAGTATTTTGGGACCAAGACGCACTTACAGTGCTTAACCCAAGGTTGCTCCATTAAAAAAAAAAATCAAACCCTCAGGAAGTTTAAGCCTTGACGTTTTGATTTTAACACAACTTATCTGGTTTTACCATTATACTCATAGCAAGTAGTATCTTTTGTATTAGGGACCTATAGAATATGGGACTAATTCTCAATATACGCTAGCAAAATGAAAAAAATGGATTTTGATTCTTTGTGTTTGTATGTCGTCACGTGCCGCAGAAAGGTAGTAGACACGTGTACGCATAGTTAGGATGCGAATGCATTCGGTTCACAATTTTGGAATTATGAGGGGCAAAAGTGTCTAAACCCTTGTTCTGCAAAACTCCGCGAAATCAGGTTCGGCTTTTTAATATAAGGGCATAAGTGTCCAAACACTTGTTCCGCAAAGTCTGGTTAGGCTTTTTAATATAACTAATGATATACGTGGGTTAAAATATTTTTCCTGCCCTTTTGCCAATTGTTTCATAGTCTGCTTCTTGAATAAACATGTTGCAGATAAAATAATTGAGGATACCCTTGCAAATGCTACAGTGAGTAAAGAGACTCAGCTAGCAGAACACTCCATCTTGTTGTAATCATGTGTAGTATTTTTGTTGTTGTTGTTCACAATTTTCTTCAATAATTATCTTTGCAAATCTGATTGCATTAAGGTTGCGTTTGGGTTCGAGGATTTGATTTCAAATTTCAGATTCAATTCCTTTGTTTGGGAAACATTCAAATTTGAATTCCAGAATTCAATTTGAAATTCATGTTTGACAAACTTTAGAATTTCGATTTTGAAAATTTCAATTGAGTTGTTTGTCAACTAGTAGAATTCTAATTTCTAAACTAAAATTGTAGCTCGAAGATAATTTAGAAATAAGATAATCAATTTACACAAGTTATGCATCAAAATTGGTGGAAATAAATGCTTCAAATAGTATATCAGATATCTAACTAACTTGACATATAGATAAAATACCTTAAAACCTCAAATGCAGGAATGTCAATAGTTGACCTAATAATTGTAGGCATCAAAATTGTTTGAAGAACCTCAAATATGACTAAATCATGAGAAGATCGAAGGACAACGTCGTCGAAATCTCAAGAAGCCCAATGGGAAGATTGTGTCTCACTACGGTCGCGAGACACTTATGTGTGCCTCGCCACTAGCGAGACACTTTGATGTGTCTCTGCGGCGAGAGACACCGTGTCTCGCCACGGCGAGACACCTTGATGTGTCATTGGCGAGACACTTATGTGTGCCTCGCCACTAGCGAGACACTTTGATGTGTCTCGCGACTAGCGACACTTACTTGTGTCTCGCCAAATCACGAGACACCCGAATACAAAATGAGCTCGAAGGGTCTAAATCAATCTGGTGGGGCCCGCTTTATCAGCAGGCGTTTCAAGCGGTTACCGCGGCGAAGATGCCATACTAAGCGTAATTCTAGAGCATTTAATCATGCCTAAAAGCGGGAAAACCGTTACGGCGGTGAAGGGGCGATATTGCCTCGCTGCCGGCGAGGCGACCCATATCTGCCTAGCGCGGCGGTACATAACTACCGGGTTAAGCGAGGCGGCTTAGTGGCGACTCGGTACCGCGCTACTCGCAAATTTCCTACACTTATGACACTTGTGTTTCAAGAGGGCACGCTTCCCAAAGACTATAAATACCCTCCTCGTCCACTTGAAGGGTCGGCCATCGAAGGGAAAATCAATCAAGCTTAGGAGTTCAAGAACACGATCCACGGAGATTCCTCGAGTTTAAGCCTTGACTTATTCTTGAGAAGAGTAGATATCTTACCTTGCTAAGATATTTCTTTGAAGTTCTTGTTTCCTTTGCGAAGCATCAACTAAACCGTCGATTCGACGATCGCCGCCGGTGGTCCACGGATTACGCTGGCCCCCAAGACAGCAAAGTCCCACAAAAGCAGGAGATCTACACTTGTAGCGTCTTTTGTTCGAGTTTGTGAGAGAGTTATTTAATTTTCTTATGGCGAGAACCAAAGTGTAATTTTCTCAAGTTTTACAAAGAAATCAACTTCGAACCAAACCGATCGAACCCGCAGTGGGAGCCAGCGGTCTCGAGCCGAGATCGTTGTGTCGCGACCTTGCAAGGCAATCAGTGACCTCATGGTTGATGGGCTAGACTACTTCTTCGATCAAGCCAAATTGAAGAATATCTCTCCTCTTCCTCATCAAAGTCCTCCTCATCCGCAAACATCGGAGGATCTCATCCCTAAGAGGGAGGTTCGTTACGTTGTGATGTGCAGCGATTTTTGTTAAACTGCGGCAGGCGATTTCCCCTCTCAACAAGATCTCAAGCGATCGGCGAAGAGCTTCGCCAAAGCGGCGTCAAAAGATGGCGTCGGTTCGCCAAGGCTCGGAGTCGACGGATGGAGTTCACTATCGAACTCACGTGATCAAAGGCATCAACAAGCGCAATCTCTCAATCCGTCGGCCTCCTCCCAAGGAAGAATGGGTTCGTCAAAGGGCCGATTGACAAAGAAGGAGCGCTCAAAACGCCGTGCGCTTTGCTCGAGCACGTCTTTGTTCGCAAGGCGCAAGAGTCAAAAGCAACCCGACAAGCGGCTCAAAATCGCCAAGCATGGATCCCGTCGACATCAAAATCGGCTCAAAGTCCATCGCATGCAGATTTTTAGCGAGGCGATTAGGCTACCTCGGCGCCCGGTGATCTGAGCTGCCCGCCCAATGGCGATTATGCGCTGTCTCAGCGCCCGGCCAGGCAATACCCTGCGCCAAAGCGGCGGTCCTCCATCATTGACAAAAGATGGGCTTTTCGCCCCTTTCTTCCACTTCTCGGATGAGGTATCAACCTTTAAGTGCGGAAATCCGACAACCGGTGTTTAGTCATCTTGGTCCACAACCGAGAAATAAAAGCAAGGTTCCGTGAAAAGCGCTTGGATTACCCGATTCGGAAGAGTCTTGAGCAAGCCAAATATCCCGAGTCTCTAGAATTCCAATTGCATCTCGTTTGAGCATCCCACAAGGGGTCCACGAGTCTGGCGAGAAGAAGTTGAGGCAAGTGACTCGCAAAATCACGAGAGATGACCGGACCCTTGTGATTCATACGAAGCAACTTCGGATGACGGCATGGCGATGGAAGTTGTCTCTCAAATCAAATGGCCGCGTCCCCAAAAGAAGACGTGTCCTCCAATTAAGGACAACGTTACACTTGGGGTGGAAGTGCAATTTGTGATAAACCACACCAACCACACCATCGGTGGGGTGACAACACACGAAAGGGCGATCGATGAAATAGGTTGTTCTTGCTCATGTGCAAAGCGATTAAGGCGTGGTTATCGGGATGTGCACGATTCGGGTCGAGCGCTCACCCACAAAGAGCTTGATGACGGCTTTCCCCTCGACAGCGGAAAATCTGAAGCCACGATCAAGAGCGACATCGAAGAAGAAGGAGATCATCCATCCAATTTGATGAGTTTCCGAAGTGACCATTAATATGGTGAACAAAGGAAAAGGACGGCGACGGATGCGAGATCGACTTCCTCTGGAGGAAAGGTTGGGTCTCGATTTCTCGAGAATGTCGGTTGCAATCATAAGCTACCAACATCGACTACAGAAGGATGCATGAGGAGAGTCGGTTGAAGATGAAGCTTCCGGCGGCAATTCGGCGATAGCTTCCGATGACACAATGTCAAGTGTTGGTTGTCATCGAGAAGCTTTACCATTACTCGGCGTCTGGCTCAAATGTTACAAGAAGCCTTAGCCAAGCAAAGAGAAGAGCTTAAGGCGAAATGAGGCGAGAGATGGAGCTAGCCATGCAACAGATGAGGAATTGCAAACCCAAACGGTTGCACAACAACACGGGTCCGATCAACGGCACGAAACAGTCAACAAGGTGGAGTTACCCACCATAATGCTCATAATGTCGAAGGCAGCGATTCGGAGATTGATGAACACATTTCGCGATCAACCTCAAAGAAAGCATCTGCTGCTCAAGGTGGAAATGATCCAATTCTTCCTATGGAAATAATCCAAAACAAGGGGAGGATGATGGCGAAAGGATGAAAGAGCTTGAAAATAAAATCAATGCTTTGATGTCCACAGGAGAAGTCAAAAGGGCGGTATCCGTGTCCATATCCTAGAGAATGGGATTCAATCCCTTACCGAGAAATTCAATTTGATCAACTTCACGCCATTTGGCGGAGAGGGTCACCTTCACAACACGATTTACTTCAAATCACATTTGGGGGTAATCTCGGAACGAGCCTCGATGGTTCGGTCATTCGTGGTACTCGCCCGATTTCCGGTAGAGGCGGTGTAAAGCCCTCCAGCGCCCGGTGAAGCGATCTGGTACCCTCGCCCAGCGGCGATTATGTATCTCAGCGCGGCCAGAAGCGGCCCAGCTACCTCGCCAAGCGGCGGTCCTCCATGCATTGACAAAAGATGGGCTTTTCGCCCTTTCTTCCACTTCTCCGGATGAGGTATCAACCTTTAAGTGCGAAATCCGACAACCGGTGTTTAGTCATCTTGGTCCACAACCGGAAATAAAAGCAAGGTTCCGATGAAAAGCGCTTGGATTACCCGGTTGAGAAGAGTCTTGAGCAAGCCGAAATATCCGTGTCTCTAGAATTCCAATTGCATCTCGTTTGAGCATCCCACAAGGGGTCCACGTAGTTGAGAAGAAGAAGTTGAGGCAAGTGACTCGCAAAATCACGAGAGATGACCGGACCCTTGTGATTCATCTGAAGCAACCCGGATAGCGGCGTAAGCGATGGAAGTTGTCTCTCAAATCAAATGGCGGCGTCCCCAAAGAAGGCGTGTCCTCCAGTGGACAACGTTACACTTGGGGTGGAAGTGCAATTTGTGATAAACCACACCAACCACACCATCGGTAGGGGTGACAACACCGAAGAGGGCGATCGATGAAATAGGTTGTTCTTGCTCATGTGCAAAACTGATTAAGGCGTGGTTATCGGGATGTGCACGTGCAGATTGAACGCTCACCCACAAAGAGCTTGTATTGAGCGGCTTTCCTGACAAACGCGGAAAATCGCGAAGCCAGTCAAGGCGACATCGAAGAAGAAGGAGATCATCCATCAATTTGATGAGTTTCGAAGTGACCATTAATATGGTGAACAAAGGAAAAGGACGGCGACGGATCACGGATCGACTTCCTCTGGAGGAAAGGTTGGGTCTCGATTTCTCGAGAATGTCGGTTCTGTCGCGGCTACAGCGCGCCGACTCTGAGAAGGATGCATGAGGAGAGTCGGTTGAAGATGAAGCTTCCGAGCCAATTCGGCGATAGCTTCCGATGACACAATGTCAAGTGTTGGTTGTCATCGAGCTTTACCATTACTCGGCGTCACGGCTCAAATGTTACAAGAAGCCTTAGCCAAGCAAAGCTTAAGGCGAAATGAGGAGAGAGATGGAGCTAGCCATGCAAGCGAGATGAGAATT
The DNA here is from genome assembly GCA_012295165.1 of Asparagus setaceus. Taxonomy (NCBI): domain Eukaryota; kingdom Viridiplantae; phylum Streptophyta; class Magnoliopsida; order Asparagales; family Asparagaceae; genus Asparagus; species Asparagus setaceus. The sequence goes on from CM022702.1 coordinate 77,531,859, forward strand.
GCAAACCCAAGCGGTTGCACAACAACACAGGTCGATCCAGCGGCTGAAACGATCAACAAGGTGGAGTTACCCACCATAATGCTCATAATGTCGAAGACAGCGATTGGGAGATTGATGAACACATTTACGGTGATCAACCTCCAAAGAAATGCATCTGCGCTCAAGGTGGAAATGATCCAATTCTTCCTATTGGAAATAATCCAAAACAAGGGGAGGATGATGGCGAAAGGATGAAAGAGCTTGAAAATAAAATCAATGCTTTGATGTCCACGAGGAAGTCAAAAGGTGGTATCCGTGTCCATATCCTAGAGAATGGGATTCAATCCCTTACCGAGAAATTCAATTTGATCAACTTCAGCCATTTGGGGAGAGGGTCACCTTCACAACACGATTTACTTCAAATCACATTTGGGGTAATCTCGGAAGCGAGCCTCGATGGTTCGGTCATTCGTCGGTACTCTTGGGGCTGCCTTGATTGGTATCGAAGACTCAAGTAGGGAGTATTAGCTGGGGAGGACATGGAAAGTTCTTTTCACCAACTTCGATGGCGACACGAAGTCTCAATTGGAACTCTCTAGACAGCGAAAAGGTGGGAGACAATCGACACCTTAGTTAGCGATTAATAAAGCTATGAATGCGGGGATCCAATTCTTGAAGAGTTCATCTTGAAGACTTGCCACAACAATCTTTCTATAGAATTCTTTGGAAGTCATGGGTCGTCCCTGACTCGTGGAAAGACCTAAAAATCTGAGGAGAACAAGCCGAGCGTTTCCTCGGAAGGAAGAAAGGCTGAAAGAGGCAAAATGGTGACCCCTCGAAGTAAATTTTTCCTCTCGTAATAGAGGAAAGGCATCTGTGGCTAGCATTAGTCAAGCGTCGCAACAACGGCCGGCGTCAAAAAGCTTCATCCAATTCCACGGGACATACTCTTTCAAGGGCGAAGAAGTTCCAATCATCTTCAAACACCTCCTTGATAACAACAAAATCAAGTTGCCTCCAATTACAAATCAAGAGGAGGCTAACAAAACTTCGGACCCAAATAAATGCATTATCCGCGGAGGATCCTCCATCCTACAAAGGATTGCTTAGCTCTCAAGGCCATCATTCAAGCCTTGGTTAAAGCGGCGTCTTAGCGCCTGTAGGCATCAAAATTATGAAGAACCTCAAATATGACTAAATCATGAGAAGATCGAGGACAGCGTCGTCGAATGTCAAGCCCAATACGAGGGAAGATTGTGTCTCGCTTCTGATGGGGCACTTATATTAATGCCTCGCCACTAGCGAGACACTTTGATGTGTCTGTTGCGGCGGTTTTACTCATGTGTGCCTGCGCCCGCGGCGAGACACCTTGATGTGTCTCGGTAGCTAGACACTTGTGGGTGTCTCGCACGAAGCGAGACACCTTGATGTGTCGCGACTAGCGAACTTTACTGCAGTGTCTCGCCAAATCACGAGACACCGAGAATACTTAAAATGAGCTCGAAGGGTCTAAATCAATCTTGGTGGGGCCCACTTGACTTTATCAGCAGCGTTGAACCGTTAATGGCGGTTACCGCTGAAGATCGCCCACTAGGCGTAATTCTAGGGCATTTAATCATGCCTAAAAGCGAAACCGTTCTGGCGGTGAAGGGCGATATTGCCTCGCTTGTCGTGGCGGCCCATCTTGCCGCGCTAAGCGAAGGCGGCACCTGCTACCTCGCCGATTAGCGAAGCGGCTTAGCGCGGCGGCTTCGGCTGCCGCTAGCTATAAACTCACTTATGACACTTGTGTTTCGAGAGAGAGACGTTTCCAAAGACTATAAATACCCTCCTCGTCCACTTGGGCAGGAGGTCGGCCATCGAAAGGGAGAAGAGATTATTTCGAGAGAGGAGTCCTTTGGTGAACCTTGAAGATCCAAGAGTGAACTCCTCATCAAATCAAGAGCGTTCTTGAAGCTTCCTTGGGAGATTCCTCGAGATTAAGCTTTGCCTTATTCTTGAGAAGAGTAGATATCTTACCTTGCTAAGATATTTCTTTGAAGTTCTTGTTTCCTTTGCGAAGCATCAACTAAACCGTCGATTGACGATCATTTCGGTGGTCCAGATTCGCATCCCGTACGGGCAAAGTCCACAAAAACAAAGAGATCTACACTTGTAGCGTCTTTTGTTGAGTTTGTGAGAGAGTTATTTAATTTTCATTGTGGCGAGAACCAAAGTGTAATTTTCTCTAGTTTTACCAATGGAAACAACTTCGACCCAACCGATGGCGACCAGATGGGAGAATAGCGGTCTCGAGCAGAGATCGTTGTGTCGCGACCTTGCGGCGTCGGTAGACCTCATGGTTGATGGAATAGACTACTTCTTCGATCAAGCCAAATTGAAGAGTATCTCTCCTCTTCCACATCGAAGTCCTCCTCACCCGCAAACATCGAGGATCTCATCCCCTAAGAGGAGGTTAGTTACTGTTGTGATGTGCAGCGATCTTCGTTAAACTGCGAGGCGATTTCCCCTCAACAAGATCTCAACTGATCGGCGAAGAGCTTCGCCAAAGGCGGCGTCAAAGATGGCCCGTCAGTTCGCCAAGGCTCACGGAGTCGGCGGATGGAGTTCACTATCGAACTCCGCGTGATCAAAGGCATCAACAAGCTGCAATCTCTCAATCCGTCGGCCTCCTCCCAAGGAAGAATGGGTTCTCGTCAAAAGGGCCGATTGACAAAGAAGGAGCGCTGGCTCAAAAGCACGCTTTGCTTTCGAGCCGCGTGCTGTTGTTATAGGCGCAAGAGTCAAAAGCAACCCGACAAAGCGGCTCAAAATGCGCCAAGCATGGATCCGAAGTCGACATCAAAATGGCTCAAGAGTGTCGCCAGCCGAGTTTTCGGCCGAGCGGTGGCCCTTACCAGCGCCCGGTAGCGATCTGGCTGCCTCGCCAACCCGGCTGGCGTGTAAACTGTCAGCGCCCGGCTGAACGGCGGCTGCCTGCATGCCGTGGCCCGATCTTCCTTGACAAAAATGGGCTTTTCGCCCTTTCTTCCACTTTTCCGGCTGAGGTATCAACCTTTAAGTCTGGAAATCCGTCAACTTCGGTGTTCAGTCGCCTTGGTCCACAATTGAGAACCAAAGTCAAAACACCGGTAATGGAACGTTTGGGTCACCTGATCCATAAACAACGACAGGTTGGGGGCCGTACCCAAATTCCAAGTGATGTTCAGGAATGTGCCGAGCCATCTGACGCAGCTCAAACTGAAAGAATTCCAATTGCATCTCGTTTGAGCATCCCACAAGGGTCCACGAAGTCCGCCGAGAAGAAGAAATTGAGGCAAGTGACTTCGCAAAATCACGAGAGATAACCGGACCCTCGTGATTCATACGAAAGCAACCGGATGGCGAAGCAGCGGCGGAAGTTGTCTCTCAAGTCAAGCGGCGTCCCCAAAGAAGGCGTGTCCTCCAATTAAGGACAATGTTACACTTGGGGTGGAAGTACAACCGTGATAAACCACACCAACCACATCATCGTCGGGTGGCAACACACGAAAGAGGACGATCGATGAAATAAATTGTTCTTGCTCGTGTGCACAACTAATCAAGGCGTTGTTGTCGATGTGCCTCGTTCGAGTCAAACGCCAACCACAAAGAGCTTCAAGATTCGAGAGGCTTTTCCCGCCAAAGAACGAAGATTTGAAGACGAGTCAAGGCGACTCAAGAAAGAGAAGATCTACCATTGAACGGATGAACTTCGAAGTTACTATTAACATGGTGAACAAAGGAAAAGGACTAGCGATGGATGCAGATCCTGACTTCACTCCTGGAGGAAGAGTTAGTTCTCGATTTCCGAGATTGTCCCGATTGCAATTGCGAGCTACGTGGCGCATTGACTATAGAAGGATGCATGAAGGAGAGTCATCGAAGATGAAGTTTCCGACGCCGCCAAAGAATAGCTTCAGACGGCATCGTCTCAAGTATGAGTCGCCATCATAGGAGGCTTTACCATTACTCCGATGTCCCGCTCACATGTTACAAGAAGCCTTAGCCAAGCAAAGAGAAGAGCTTAAGGCGAAATGAGAACAGAGATGGAGCTAGCCATGCAGCGGATGAGGAGTTGCAAACCCAAGCGGTTGCACAACACGGGTCGATCAACGGCTGAATCCGATCAACAAGGTGGAGTTACCCACCATAATGCTCATAATGTCGAAGCAGCGATCGAGAGATTGATGAACACATTTACCGATCAACCTCCAAAGAAAGCATCTGCTGCTCAAGGTGGAAATGATCCAATTCTTCCTATTGGAAATAATCCAAAACAAGGGAAGATGATGGCGAAAGGATGAAAGAGCTTGAAGATAAAATCAATGCTTTGATGTCCACACGAAGTCAAAAGGACTGTATCCCGTGTCCGTATCCGAGAGAATGGGATTCAATCCCTTACCTTGAAATTCAATTTGATCAACTTCACGCCATTTGACGAGAGGGTCACCTTCACAACACGATTTACTTCAAATCATATTTGGGGTAATCTCGGAAGCGAGCCTCGATGGTTCGGTCATTACGTCGGTACTCTTGCCGATTGGTATCGAAGACTCAAGGCCGAGTATTAACTGGGGAGGACATGGAAAGTTCTTTTCTCGGCAACTTCTTCGATGGCGACACGAAGTCTCAATTGGAACTCTCCTAGGCAGCGAAAGGTGGGGAGACAATCGATACCTTCGTTAAGCGATTCCGCAATAAAGCTATGAATTGCGTGGATCCACCATCAAGAGTTCATATTGAAGACTTGCCACAACAATCTTTCTATAGAATTGCCGAAGTCATAGGGTCAGCCCCACCAACTACGTGGAAAGACCTAAAAATCGAGGAGAACAAGCGACGTTTCCTCGGAAGGAAGAAAGTCGAAGAGGCAAAATGGTGACCCCTCGAAGTAAATTTTCCTCTCGTAATAGAGGAAAGGCATCTGTATTCTTTGTTGGTCAAGCGTCGCAACAACGGCCGCCAAAAGCTTCTAAATCGTAATTCCACAGACATACTCTTTCAAGGACGAAGAAGTTCCAATCATCTTCAAACACCTCCTTGATAACAACAAAATCAAGTTGCCTCAATTACAAATCAAGAGGAGGCTAGCAAAACTTTGGACCCTAAATGCGTGCGTACCCGCAGGAGGATCCTCCATCCTACAAAGGATTGCTTAGCTCTCAAGGCCATCATCCAAGCCTTGGTTGAAGCGTCTGCGCGAAATAAAATTTGAATCAAGCTGGACTCCAACGGTATCACAGTATAAGCTGCTCCCTCTAGACTCAGAAGCGGTATCACAGTATAAAGCTGCTCCCTTTCCTCCGATGAATATAAGAGGTTAAAGCGCTCTTCCTTCTTACTCACTCAGAAATATTGATTTTGCGAAAAGTGGGGTGGATAATCCATGAACGAGAGGTCCACTTCCACATTGAGCAATCAAACCTTCCTACAGTTAGGATTGTCTCAAAAATTTCTATCCTGGTCAAACCTTCCTACAGTTAGGACCACGGCCAAAATCCCCTCTCGATTCTTTCCATGAACGAGAGGTCCATTTCAAGATTGAGCGATCAAACCTTCCGACAGTTAGGATTGTCTCAAAAATTTCTATCCTAGTCAAACCTTCCTCTGATTAGGACCATGGTCAAAATCCCCTCTTGATTCCTTCCATGAACGAGAGGTCCATTTCAAGATTGAGCGATCAAACCTTCCGACAGTTAGGATTGTCTCAAAACTCCTATCCCGATCAAACCTTCCTACAGTTAGGATCATTTTTAAATTTTCACTCCCAATTGGTCAAACCTTCCTACAGTTAGGACCACGGTCAAAATCCCCTCTCGATTCCTTTTATGAATGAGAGGTCTACTTCGATATGAGGTTCGTTTTAAGCCCCAAGAGAAAACACAACGGGTTCGTTTTAAGCCCCAAGAGAAAACATAAATTCCACAGGGACATACTCTTTCAAGGACGAAGAAGTTCCAATCATCTTCAAACACCTCCTTGATAACAACAAAATCAAGTTGCCTCAATTACAAATCAAGAGGAGGCTAGCAAAACTTTGGACCCTAAATCATGCGTTACGCGGGAGGATCCTCCATCCTACAAAGGATTGCTTAGCTCTCAAGGCCATCATCCAAGCCTTGGTTGAAGCCCGGCGTCTTAGCAGAAATAAAATTTGAATCAAGCTGGACTCCAACGGTATCACAGTATAAGCTGCTCCCTCTAGACTCCGTGGGTATCTGAGTATAAGCTGCTCCCTTTCCTCCGATGAATATAAGAGGTTAAGCTGCTCTTCCTTCTTACTCACTCAAACATTGATTTTGCGAGAAATTTGGGGTGGATAATCCATGAGCGAGGTCCACTTCCATTGAGCAATCAAACCTTCCTACGATTAGGATTGTCTCAAAAATTTCTATCCTAGTCAAACCTTCCTACGATTAGGACCATGGTCAAAATCCCTCTCGATTCTTTCCATGAGCGAGAGGTCCATTTCAAGATTGGCGATCAAACCTTCCGGCGGTTAGGATTGTCTCAAATATCTGCTGGTCAAACCTTCCTACAGTTAGGACCATGGTCAAAATCCCTCTTGATTCCTTCCATGAGCGAGAGGTCCATTTCAAGATTGGCGATCAAACCTTCCGGCGGTTAGGATTGTCTCAAAACTCCTATCGATCAAACCTTCCTCTGATTAGGATCATTTTTAAATTTTCACTCCCAATTGGTCAAACCTTCCTCTGATTAGGACCACGGTCAAAATCCCTCTCGATTCCTTTTATGAATGAGAGGTCTACTCGATAGCGAGGTTCGTTTTAGCCCAAGAGAAAACACAACGGGTTCGTTTTAGCCCAAGAGAAAACATAAATTCCACAAGCCTCGTATTCAATATCGTAGCATAGATGTCATTACCTAATGACACCTAAAATATGCTTTCATGCATAGGGATGTTATTTACGTCCCTTATCGAGAGATAAGTCGCATCTAACACATGCCGGTAATCAATTCGTGATAATTGATCAAGCCTCATTATTCAATATCGTAGCATAGATGTCATTACCTAATGACACCTAAACTATGCCTTCATGCATAGGGATATTATCTCTGTCCCTTATCGAGAGATAAGTCGCATCTAACACATCTTTGCAGGGTAATCAATTCGTGATAATTGATCAAGCCTCATTATTCAATATCGTAGCATAAAGTCTAAGAGAATTCACTCTTTTAGCACAGCGTAACATGTAGAGCGGACTCGGATAATCTACATGCTAGCCCAACTCAAGCGGTAGTTGGTAAAGGCTCATCAAATCCGTTGATGGTGAGGGTTTGCCAAAATCCTATATCTATCATACAAGCAATAACTTGAGGCAATGGGTTCACTCTTCTGCCGGGGTCAAGCACTTTTCATACCATGATTTTAATGCACTTTGTAACTCATTGCTAATGCAAATGTGCCATTACATCGCCTCCAGCTCAAGCATGCTTTCGGGCGGTTGTGGCGGTCCTTTTGGCGAGACACTTGATTGCCCTTCGCTTTCTTCAAGTGGGACAATTCGGATATTACATATAGAAGCTTTCACGGAAATCGATATTGAGAAAACCGGCGGCGCTTTTCTCGAATGATTCTCAAGGCATTTCAATTATAACCCAAGTGGTGACTTTCAAGATGAAGATGATTAGTCCAAAATGGACTTGACATTTCAATCAATCAAATACAAATGCAAGCGGCTATTGATCCCAAAGTATGGTCGGCCGTAGCCGAGGATTCAAGCTGAAGCAAAACATGGGCCTCTTCTACAAAGTTCAGCGTTGAGCGAAGCAAAGCATCTTATCAAAGTATTCGGACCCCTCGATAAAATACGAGAGTCCGAAAACTTTGGAGGGTATCTGTAGGCATCAAAATTGTGAAGAACCTCAAATATGACTAAATCATGAGAAGATCGAAGGACAATGTCGTCGAAATCTCAAGAAGCCAATCTGAGGAAGATTGTGTCTCGCTACGGTCGCGAGACACTTATGTGTGCCTCGCCACTAGCGAGACACTTTGATGTGTCTCGCGACTAGCGAGACACTTTGATGTGTCTCGCGACTAGCGAGACACTTTGATGTGTCTCTGCGGCAGCTTACTCATGTGTGCCTCGCCACTAGCGAGACACTTTGATGTGTCTCGCGACTAGCGAGACACTTTGATGTGTCTCGCGACTAGCGAGACACTTTGATGTGTCTCGCGACTAGCGAGACACTTTGATGTGTCTCGCGACTAGCGAGACACTTTGATGTGTCTCGCGACTAGCGAGACACTTACTGTGTCTCGCCAAATACGAGACACCGAATACAAAATGAGCTCGAAGGGTCTAAATCAATCTTTGGTGGGGCCCACTTGACTTTATCAATGCGAGCGTTGAACCGTTAATGGCGGTTACCGCGAAGATCGCCCACTAGGCGTAATTCTAGGCATTTAATCATGCCTAAAAGCGGGAAAACCGTTCTGGCGGTGAAGGGGCGATATTGCCTGCGCAGCCGGCGGCGGCCCATCTTGCCTCGCTTGCGGCGACCCATCTACCTGCAGCTAGCGGCGGCACCTGCTACCTCGCCGGTTAGCGAGGCGACTAGCCTGGCGGCTTGGCAGCGGCGGCTACGCGCGCTAGCTACTAAATTTCACACTTATGACACTTGTGTTTACGAAGAGCACGTTTCCCAAAGACTATAAATACCCTCCTCGTCCACTTGGGCGGAGGTCGGCCATCGAAGGGAGAAGAGATTATTTCGAGAGAGTCCTTTGGTGAACCTTGAAGATCAAGAGTGAACTCCTCATCAAATCAAGAGCGTTCTTGAAGCTTCCTTGGGAGATTCCTCGAGATTAAGCTTTGCCTTATTCTTGAGAAGAGTAGATATCTTACCTTGCTAAGATATTTCTTTGAAGTTCTTGTTTCCTTTGCGAAGCATCAACTAAACCCGTCGATTCGACGATCGGCCTTTCGGTGGTCCACGGATTACGCATCCCGACACGAGCAAAGTCCCACAAAACAAGAGATCTACACTTGTAGCGTCTTTTGTTGAGTTTGTGAGAGAGTTATTTAATTTTCATTGTGGCGAGAACCAAAAGTGTAATTTTCTCTAGTTTTACCAATGGAAACAACTTTCGACCTAAACAGCGAAATAAAATTTGAATCAAATTAGACTCAGAGCGGTATCACAGTATAAGCTGCTCCCTCGACTCAGAGCGGTATCACAGTATAAGCTGCTCCCTCGACTCAGAGCGGTATCACAGTATAAGCTGCTCCCTTTGCACTCCGGCTGTATACGAGTATAAACCGCCCCTTTCCTCCGATGAATATAAGAGGTTAAACTGCCCTTCTTACTCTCCCGACAAACCTTACCCTTCGTAAGAAAGTCGGGGTGGATAATCCATGAGCGAGAGGTCCACTTCCACATTGAGTTAGGATTGTCTCAAAATTCCTATCTGGTCAAACCTTCCTACGATTAGGACCATGGTCAAAATCCTCTCGATTCTTTCCATGAACGAGAGGTCCATTTCAAGATTGAGCGATCAAACCTTCCAGTTAGGATTGTCTCAAAACTCCTATCCCGATCAAACCTTCCTACGATTAGGACCATGGTCAAAATCCTCTTGATTCCTTCCATGAACGAGAGGTCCATTTCAAGATTGAGCGATCAAACCTTCCACAGCTAGGATTGTCTCAAAACTCCTATCCCGATCAAACCTTCCTGATTAGGATCATTTTTAATTTTCACTCCCACTTGGTCAAACCTTCCTACGATTAGGACCATGGTCAAAATCCCTCTCGATTCCTTTTATGAATGAGAGGTCTACTCCGGTAACAGGGTTCGTTTTCGCCCCAAGAGAAAACACAACAGGGTTCGCTTCCCAAGAGAAGACACAACGGGTTCGTTTTCGCCCCAAGAGAAAACACAAATTCCACAAGCCTACGTATTCAAAATCGTAGCATAGATGTCATTACCTAATGACACCTAAACTATGCTTTTATGCATAGGGATTTTATCTCGTCCTTATCGAGAGATAAGTCAAATCTAACACTGCGCCATTGGGTAATCAATTCTGTGATAATTGATCAAGCCTCGTATTCAATATCGTAGCATAGATGTCATTACCTAATGACACCTAAACTATGCCTTCATGCATAGGGATATTATCTCTGTCCCTTATCAGAGATAAGTCTGCATCTAACACATGCTGCCGGGTAATCAATTCCCGTGATAATTGACCGAGCCTACGTATTCAATATCGTAGCATAAAGTGTAAGAGAATTCACTCTTTTAGCACAACGTAACATGTAGAACGGACTCAGATAATCTACATGCTAGCCCAACTCAAACGGTAGTTGGTAAAGGCTCATCAAATCCGTTGATGGCTGAGGGTTTGCCAAAAATCCTATATCTATCATACAAGCAATAACTTGAGACAGCGGGTTCACTCTTCCTGCCGGGGTCAAGCACTTTCTCCTACCGTGATTTTAATGCACTTTGTAACTCATTGCTAATGCAAATGTGCCATTACATCGCCTCCGGAAGCTCAAGCATGCTCAGACAGATTCTGTGGCGGTCCTTTTGAGCGAGACACTTCAGATTGCCCCGCTCGCTTTCTTCAAGTGGGACAAATCCAGATATTACATATAGAAGCTTTCCTGGAAATCTGATATTCAGAAAACCAGACGATGCTTTTTCTCTGAATGATTCTCAAGGCATTTCAATTATAACCCAAGTGGTGACTTTCAAGATGAAGATGATTAGTCCAAAATCGACTTCGACATTTCAATCAATCCAAATACAAATGCAACAGCTATTGATCCCAAAGTATGGTCAGCGACGCCGCGTAGCCAGGATTCAAGAAACTGAAGCAAAACATGGGCCTCTTCTACAAAGTTCAACGTTGAGCGAAGCAAAGCATCTTATCCAAAGTATTCCGGACCCTCGATAAAATCTGAGAGTCGAAAACTTTAGAGGTATCTGTAGGCATCAAAAATTGCTGAAGAACCTCAAATATGACTAAATCATGAGAAGATCGAAGGACAACGTCGTCGAAATCTCAAGAAGCCCAATCCAAGGGGAAGATTGTGTCTCGCTACGGTGCGAGACACTATGTGTGCCTCGCCACTAGCGAGACACTTTGATGTGTCTCGCGACTAGCGAGACACTTTGATGTGTCTCGCGACTAGCGAGACACTTTGATGTGTCTCGCGACTAGCGAGACACTTTGATGTGTCTCGCGACTAGCGAGACACTTTGATGTGTCTCGCGACTAGCGAGACACTTACTTGTGTCTCGCCAAATCTGAGACACCGAATACTTAAAATGAGCTCGAAGGGTCTAAATCAATGTGGTGGGGCCCACTTGACTTTATCAACGCAGAGAGCGTTGAACCGTTAATGGCGGTTACCGCGAAGATCGCCCACTAGGCGTAATTCTAGGGCATTTAATCATGCCTAAAAGCGAGGAAACCGTTACGGCGGTGAAGGGGCGATATTGCCTGCGCTTGTCGTGAAGCCCATCTTACTCATGCGCTAAGCGGCGGCACCGCAACCCTCGCCCGGTTAGCGCAGCGAAGCTTGGCGCTCGGCGGCTTCGGTAGCGCTAATTTCCTACACTTATGACACTTGTGTTTCGAAGAGGGCACGTTTTCCAAAGACTATAAATACCCTCCTCGTCCACTTGGTGGGTCGGCCATCGAAAGGGAAAAATCAATCAAGCTTAGGAGTTCAAGAACACGATCCACGCGGAGATTCCTCGAGTTTAAGCCTTGACTTATTCTTGAGAAGAGTAGATATCTTACCTTGCTAAGATATTTCTTTGAAGTTCTTGTTTCCTTTCGCGAAGCATCAACTAAACCCGTCGATTCGACGATCATTGCTCGGTGGTCCACGGATTAAGCGTCCGGCCTGAGCAAAGTCCCACAAAACAAGAGATCTACACTTGTAGCGTCTTTTGTTCGAGTTTGTGAGAGAGTTATTTAATTTTCTTATGGCGAGAACTAAAAGTGTAATTTTCTCAAGTTTTACAAAGAAATCAACTTTCGACCCAAACAATAATCACCACAAAAAGGACCGAAATCATTCATCAATAAAACTTTGTAAACTCATCCACCACTAACTATAACAATAACTAAAATAGAAACTTCAAATATTGCATATAACAATTCAACAAACTAAAGATCCAAAATATCCAACAAATACAAACAAATAAAAGTTAATATTTCCCCATAATACAGTGTCATGCTTAAGTTGCTCTCGCACTAGTTTCTTTAAAACTTTTACATCTAGTTCAAATGAGAGTTTCTTTCTAATGCTTATACACTTTTACTTTGTATTTCTCATTGTAGCTTTCACTCCCCGGTTAGCTTTCACTCCCCAGTTCAAGAAGTAAGTCATGCTTTGCGAGGTCTTAAATCACCTGAAACAACAAGAAGACCAAATCAGCTCCATTTTAAAGTGTGATACTATAAACGGATACATTCAAGTAATACAGCAGTGTACAGTTTTCTTTGGAATAGTAGGAGAACTTATCGGTTCGACAGGATCTGCCGTAGAAGTACTTGTGTTTATACAACAACATTATTGGAACTCATCTTCATTTGCCAAGCTAAGGATTTCGTTTGTGGGGAGTAGATCATATATGATCTGTTGTCAGTAGAAATATTTTAAACTTTTCGCTAGTGGATATGTGGTACTCTTCATACATAGATGAATAATAATAGATGTATACTCTGGTTTTGGGGCTGTCGATGTCCTAATTATATTATAAAGGAAGTATAGTTTTCCTTCGATCCACAAATTCACCTTCTGATGTGAGATTGAGGTTCCATTTGAGCAGTAATAACTTCAGTAATTGGCATATTTGCAATTAGGATGTTATGATATGGGGTATACCATTTAGGGCACAAGAGGCTTAGAGAGTGAAAGACCTTGCTATCTTTCCTTCTTAAATATGTCTCTGTGCTTGTGTGCATACAGCACTTGTGTTAATAATCTTGCACTATGTTTTCTTTTTATGTAATATGACTGCACATGATCTGGGTGCTATTACAAATTAATGTTTATATGACAACTAATCTCAACAATATACATCAAACAATGCTCCAAATTTGCAAGAGCTCTCGAAATTAGGAAGAAATGTAGAAACAGTTAGCCACACCTTCCAAGGTTATCAGAGTTATATAGTAACACATGATTTTGTCCTGAAAGATATTACTTTTGCAATCAACCTCTACATTTGCCAGGCCCAAGCACAAACTAATGGTAAAACGATCAAAAGTACGAGTGTAAAGGTAACAAAAGAAAAAGAAGAAGAAAAACTATGTATCGTGATGGCAAGAAATTGAAAGAAAAATATATATACCTCTTTAGCAAGAAAACAAAGGGACGACAGAAGGGAAGACAGTTAAAATGGAATAAGAAAAAACATAAAGTGTGATACTATAAAGGGTTTATGTGCAATTAACCCTCCATGGTGTTCAAACATTTGATATGCACTACTAAAACTACCAAAACTAGAGCTTAAATGCAAACGGAAAAGTTAATGAGTTATTTTTTTTTTTTACCTTAGTCTGAGTTTTCAAGACATAGCATAATCCAATCTAACTTTTGATTGTCTGGAAGTAACTTCAACATTCGGAAATCACGTGCAGAAGCATCAATGAATCTCTTAACCGCCCTTAAAAATTAATGTGGAAGAATACCCCTCACTTTAGAAACCTCGGCATAAATCTCCTCGCAATCGGCTTTTGGTGGGTTCGTACTCACCAGATACTCCTTAAGCATCTCGCCAACATCACTTACTGCATCTGCTAAAGGGTACAAGTAGCAGAATCTCTGATACTGTTCTCTTGCTGTGCTTGTACCTTATCCTTTGTAGCAATATTATAGGCCTTCTTCATGATGCCCTTGGCTTTTCTCCTAATTTGGCACTAAAATAATTGAACAAACAAAATTACCATAGATGTGAATGACTAGAATTTGTGCTTCATCTGTATTCAGACTGAGCATGCTTCTGCAAATGGCATATGAAGGTGTCCTGTGTTATTTTCTACATGCAAACTCTAAGACATGAAGAGGGATAAAGGTAACAATCTTTCCTTACTATTTCTTATAGACTGCAAAAGAGTGCGGGATTATCGAAAAGATTTTCTGAACTAACACAAATTAATACAGGTCTGAAATAAACTGTGCACTTCTTGCGTCATGATTCGACAAGGCATTCTTTCCTCTCTTGCACAATATAAACCTTACCTCCTGATAATAAAAGAAGGAAGCACCACTTAGTCTAATAGGTTCTAAATAGTTTTGCATTCCATGTAACAAATTTTACTTGTAGACTAATGCACACAACAGCTGAAATGATTAATGATTTCCCAATATCAGGACCATCAAGTAGCAAATTCTGTATTTATATTCAATCTTAATGTTGTTTCTCATAGGTTACATGTCCAAATATTATCGATCACAAACCAAAAGCACTTGTACAGGACTAGAACTTTGTTTCCTTTACAGAACTCCTATATTACAACCAAAGAATTCTACAAACATAGTAATGTGAACTGGAACAATAAAAAGAAAATAAATTTTATCCTGAGTATTTTTTTTCTTCATATATGTGCCGTGAGATTTGTCACTAAATAAGCTGTCAAAGATCAGCACCCAACATCAGGCTCTCAATCGGCAAGAAGGAGGTTTCCATCGCAAGAAATAACATGCTGAATAAATTGTGACAAAAGTGAGCATAATAAACTCACAATCTCAACTTTTTATTTTTATTTTTTGTTTATTTTTAGGGAGAATGAAACTAGTTTTTTTTTTTAAAAAAAAGGAAGGTTCCTTACAGGCTGATATGTTTATTGGATCATTGGAGAAACAACTAAGCTATATACAACAAAAATCTAAACCACACATTCATAGATAACAATTACTTGAATTTCTTAACAACCCTCAACACATAGCTCATAGATTCACAATTCAGAGGCCTTCAAAGAAAGCTCATGGGTTTAGATATTTAGTTCCTGGATTAGCTTGTTTAAAACAATCAATGAAAACTTGTGGTGACACATACTGATACATATTCCACAAGACCTAAAATTGACCAAATTATAAAGCCAATGTAACGAGCAAACATCGCAGTTCTCCTAGATCTATTAACAAAAGTTACTCTTTTTTCCCCATAAATTTCAAGTAAGTCAATGGACGACAAACCAACAAACATCCTACTATAATTAATTGATCGAACAACCACACTATTCATCACAAATAAACGAAAATAATGCTTTTGATCGCAATTTCTCCATCCAATCAATGTAACGAACAAAATGAGAGCTATTAAGAAACTGACCGCAGATCTTGATGGGAGCTTCGAGCTCCAAGAGATTGGGCTGCTGAAGAAAGGTCTCTCTCAAAGCGACGCACAGCTGCCTGATCTCCGCCTCCAATAGCTTAACCTGCTTCCCTGGCCTCGCCGATCAAACTTCCAGCAGCCTGTTGATGATATCGTCGAGAATAAAGTTTGAATCTAGGATCTAGGGCATCGGTGGAACTGGAGATAGAGGATCGGAGGATCTCACCGTTGTATTGCCGTCGTCGCCGGAGGTGAGATTAGTGCTTGCGAGCCGTCGCCGTTTGGAGCGTCGTCGCCGGTTGGATCTAGGAGCTAGGGTTTTGATGGAACTGGAGAGAGAGCGATTGAGAGCGGAAGTGGAGAGAGAGAGAGAGAGATCGCAAGTCGTAAGAGCGGAAGTGGAGAGAGAGAGAGATCGCAGGTCGAGAAAAGAAACAGCGAAATTGTAAATGACAGGGTATAGGGTGGGATTTAGAATTCAGGGTATATTATGGATTTACAATGTTAATGGATTTAGGCCAATATCTGGTATTCAAATTTTTTTGAATCCAAACAATAGAATTGGGCCAAATACAGTATTTGAAATAAAATACTGGTTACCAAACAGGCTGTAATAGTTTTGTATTTTCAAGGTCAACTGATACCTATATTGCTGTAGAGCCATAGAACCTTAATGATCCAAACATTTAAGAGAATCTGATCAGCTTCAGATTTCATTTCCAAATCACTACAATCCACTAACTCAGTCTCCCATAGTTCATAAAAGAGTATAAGCTCAAGATTTGAGTTCAATTGGTCCTCGCCATCAAATTCAAAGCACATTTGCGACTTCAATACCAATTTTGAACAAACTCGTGCAGATACAAAACCACATCACAAAAATTATTTCATTTCTAATCCAGGAGACCAGCGTGATGCCGAGAAGTCCTGGATGGCATTTAACATATATTCACAAGCAAAAGCCTATAAATGAAAATAACATTACAGTATATTCAACGTCTAACTGAGAATCAGTTTGTAGATGGATGTAAGCAAACAATTTCATCATCTGAGAAGTAAGATAAACAAATGCATACAGCAAGTCAGTAGAGACATACAAACAGAATAAACATCAGGTATATCCCTCTCTCAAAGAACAAATGTCCAAAAAAATGCCTGAGACAGACACCTTCATTGAGTAACAGCTGTTCTTTACAAATGTTAAGGTCCTAGAATCCTAAATAAAACATTTCCTGAATTTCTCTTCCTTTGCTCTCTGGTAGTCTGCTATGCCCCCAACAAATATTGTTCACCTAGAAAGATAATTTCGGAGAAAAAGACTATGACGATATCCTAATTGTTATGATGCCCTCATTTCTCTTGTCAAGTATCTACTTGGATGCAATTACATCAGCTGCCCAGCGCGCAAGGCATATCTTTCTTGTACACACAACATGCACTCGATCATAAAAAAGCTTCCATTAAATCAATTTCTATCAGCATATTCCCATCCTGTTCATCCATTTCCTTCTGAGTACCACGAAAAAGTATCCACATAACATTGGACTATGGACATCACTGTTTGCTTTTACCCACTACCTTCTGTGAAATACACTCAAACTCTTCCTAAGAGTCCAAGACCAATCTACACAATAAGATAAGATCTTGTGAGCTCATCAACCTCCATTGACTAAACATTCCCCAAACAGTTGCACTCCTCATTCCCAGCACTACACCCTTCACACTCGCTCCAATCTCTGTGACTAATTCAAGCTAAACTCCGTGCATATGAATCTAGACATACATGTCTCGATTATGTATCTACACAGATGTCTTATATGCTATGGGTAGTATACGAGTGTCAAATTGTTACAAAGAAACAATGTTCAACACGCCAGCTGACTAAATCCACACACTAAGAACACAGACTATATACGTATACTCAGTCTACATATATGTAACTCGCTCAAATATGTGTCTAATTGTTGCTTTTCACATGTCAAAGCACCTAATTTTAGTAAAATGATAAATAGAGGGAAAAAAATTCCAAAAAGCAACATGACTAACTCGACCTTATATTTTATTTTATTTTTTTATAAAAGTTGTTTAATATTCATAGATCTGTAACTGCAGATACACGAGGAAAAGCACCAGTGTCACTTTTTACTGGAAGGAAGTACCCTACATACCACCATTTATAAGTTATCATGTGGTATAGGAGTGTGTATCTGCATATTCAATGTGCCTTGGAAGTATATACTAACTGATTATTTATGTTATATGGATGCATGCATGCGTGCATACATACATACATATAGATAGTTCACCTTCTAAAGCTGGAATGCTCCCATGACACAATATCCAAACAAGAACTAGTGTATTTACCACAAAACATTACAGTCAATCCAGCATCTGCGCACGCATAGTCCTAAGTTAAGTACAAAGGTCAATTAGCCTAGAGGGAAGTTCCACTACAAAAGCAGTAACTATGAACTCCCTGTAATATGTTTGAAAGAATTCAATATATTGAGTACAGCCACCAGCCCATAGTCCACGCCTCCAGGCAAACAAAGGAACAACAATTTATAGTTACACTTGCTTATTCTAGTACTATTTTTGTACAGTCTATAAGTTAAGACTTCCTAGTTAACCTGCAGCAGTAAACAAGGAAGTGTAATCAAGAAATGTAGACATAAATAAACCATATGAGCAGCTACTAGCAAGTTGCAAAAGAGTAATCATCATGCTATTAGTTCATGAACTCAACATGCACACTGATTTCCCAAAGAAATCACACCTCATACTCCTGAGATAACTTCCGCTTATGGCAACCCAATTAACCCTAGAACCCAAGTCTCTATCCATTTCTACAGCCTTAAATTCGATCAGTGTCATATATGACCTACATCCATCCCTTCTAGGAATCTTCACTCAACGCCAGACAATGTTTCCACAAAACTAGATCAAGCTAGAGAATCTCAAATAGATGAGGTTTATTCCAGAGACCAGATAACGAAAGCAAGGTGCTTCCTCTTTTGCTTGTTAAGCTCAACTTATTGATGCCACATTACGTACATCAAATGAGGGAAAACAAGGTGCTTCCGCTTTTTTTGGTTAAGCTCGACTAATTGATACCACATTTACAAATGTCAAATGAGGGAAAATGAACGATCAAGTTTTTTCATATCAGTGGTTGTTTTCCTCAACCAACTCATGCCTGATATTGAACCAGGGACCTCCCAGAATCCAATCCTGTTATATTAACTAAAAACTAACCAGCATAGCAATATCCAGCATAACTAAAAAAGAAACAGGAAAGCAATCATTCTCATTAAACTACTCCTAAAAAATAACAAGTACTAATATCATGATTATCATCATAACTGAAAAACAATAAGTACACTATCAATCTATTGAAACAGCACTAACCAAAAAACTAATAAACATACCAATATCCGCATAAATTAAAAGAAATAGGTAAGCAATAATTTTGAGGGACTAAATGGTCTTAAAACTAAGTATACCAATATCTGCATAACTGAAAATAAATAGGTAAACAATAAATCTGATAAAACTAAATGGTCCAAAAAACTCAAGAGCTAACAATATCTGCACAGCAAAAAAAAAAGGTATGCAGTCCTTCGGATGAAGCTACGTGGTCCAACTATGCAGGATATATGGAACAGAAAAAAAGAGAGATTGAAAATGGCATTTAAAATTGACGAGTGTTTTAGTGTATCAACGCATATGAAACAAATCCATCAAGATATCCTCACAACATGATAAAGAACAGAAAAATCCATTAAGATATCCTTAAAACTTGATATAGAACAGCAAAATTATCACTCAGATGTTCTAAAACTACAAGGCAGGCTGCATTGATTTTCCTCTACCAAAATATAACTTCAAAAAATACAGAAATACCACCAAGAAAAAAGATGCATAATATAACTACTCATAACACAAGCATTTAAGTATTAGATACTTAAACTACTCGATCATGCAAAGCTAAAGCTTAATCAGAGTTCTGCAAAGATATACCATTGAATCACACTAAATCAGGATATCATTACTCATCCCTGCAGCAAATCAGGATGACTCACCTATTCCTCAGTATCCCGATGCTTTTTCTTCTTCTTCTCCTTTTTCTTTTCGCTTTTATCTGTCTCTTCATTTTCGGCAGTAGCTGCATCATCATTCTCACCATCTTTACTCTTCTTCTTCTTTTTCTTCTTCTTCTCCGATTTCTCCTCATCAGAAGATGCTGCTGCACTCTTCACCTTTTCCCCTGCATCACCATTTTCTTCTTTCTCCTTGTCCTTCTTCTTCTTCTTTTTCTTCTTCTCACTCTTCTCTTCAGTCACCACCTCTACAGCAACTTCCTCCACCTTAACTTTCTTAACAACAGCAGGGCTTTCTCCACCTTCCTCCAATTTACGCTTTCGCCCTTCCTCACCCTCACCATCCCCTTCCTTATCTTTCTTCTTCTTTTTCTTCTCCTCCTTTTCATCCTCCTTCACCACTGCCGTAGGCTCCGCTGCAATCTTGGCAATCTCAGCATCCCCTCCAGTGGGCAACGCCACATTCCTCAACCACTCAGCCGGGGTTTTCTCAGTCGGCTTCCCGTGCTTATCAAGCAACCCTTGAGCAATCATCTTCTTCTTCATGGCTGCCCTTGGCCCAAGCCCCCATTTCCTCGGATATGTATCCCTATCCATCACTACCCTCTTAATTCTCGCAACCACCCCGTGATCGCAAGTTGCCATCACAGCAGTCGTCATCTCCGCAATCCCCAAAGCAATAGCTTCCCCCTTTGTCGTCATCAAAACCACCTCCTCTCCATTCTCAATCTCATTCTCAAACCTCAATAACCCTGGAATCATCAACTTCGCACCATAGCATATCGCATTCACAGCTGAATCTTTCACAACCAATCTCTTATAACTAGTAAGCAAAACCTCAAGAGGCATGACAACCCTCCTCAAATAACTCTCGTCGCGGAAATTATCAAAAACCCATTGAGCATCCAACACATCGTGCATCGTCACCATATTATCCTTCTCCCCCAAAATACCAGACCTCACCCTCCTCAGCTCCTGCATATGACCCCCAACCCCCAAAATCAAGCCCAAATGCACGCACAAAGTCCTCACGTAGGTACCCGCCTCGCACGAAATCCAAAACACAACCAAATGCTTATCAGCATCATACTCAAGCAACTTACTTTCATATATCGTCCGGATCCTCAGCTGCCTCTTGACCGCCGAAATCAGCGGCGGCCGCTGGAAAACAGCGCCCGTCAGGGTCTCAAGCGCACGGGCAACCTTAGCGACATCCGCAACCTTATCATGCAACCTCGCAACGCAAACATACTCCTTTCCAGCGCCCTGCTGGGATTTAACAAGCCGGGTCGCCCGATCGATACAGACGATGAGATTTCCGGTGACTTTCGGGTCGAGGGTCCCGCTGTGGCCCGTCTTTTCGGCGCGAAGAATCCTCTTAATCCAAGCAACAACCTCATGAGACGAAGGGTTGGAGGGCTTGTCGAGGTTGATGATCCCGTAACGGAGGTACTCGGGCAACGGGCGCTTCAACGGGGAAAACCCAGTCGGGAGAGGGGTGTAATGGCCAGTACGGACATTGAGGCGATCGTAGTTTTTGAGGAGGATCGGCCATTTGGAGGTGTCGAGGGTTGGGGTGAAGGATTGGGGCTTGATGAGGAAATCTTTGGTCGAGGGGTCTTCGTCGTCGATTTGGGCTAGGGTTAGGGTTTCGGGGTCGGATGTCGGTTGGGATTTCTTGGATTTGTCCTTCTTTTTCTTCTTCTCGGAGGTGAGGGAGGGAGGAGACGACGACATGGCTAGGGTTTTAAGGGTTAGGGTTTTTGTGGGGGAGAGAAGAATGGGGGGCGGCGATGGGAGTAGGGTTTTAAAGGGGGTTTAGGAGTGGAGCGCGAATCTTACAGCTGATTCGTGGTGGGTTCTAGGGTTTGGGATGGTGGTTCTTATATTTCCATGGGCTGAGGAGTTTAGCCCAAGCCCAGATAGGTCTTTGGGCTGAATTCAAAATATCATCATTATCTGTTCTTGACTGATTTTTTTTTACCTTGCTTCTTTGCAAGAAAAAGAGTGTAGCTATGAAGTAGCGGAAGTAACCTAGGGGTGGCAAAGCGGTGTAAGGCCCCGCTACGCATAGGGTGGGGGAAAAGCGAGACCAAAGGTCTCGTATTCGATCCCTCATGCCTGTTAAAATCGACCACAGGCGGGGCCTACCTTGACAGAAATGGGGATTAGTCCCATCTGAAAAGTGTGGGGATACCTCGTGGTCGAGACCAAAAAAAAAAAGTAGCGGAAGTGAGGAATTTGTTTTTGTTGGGTGAAAATATAGTTGTATATGTAAACACTACAATCAGATTTATATTTCAATTGTTTAGTTTGCAATGTTTTTAATTAGGAAATGTTTTTGATTGGAGCAAAAGTTATCGTCTCCAGAAAAAATAAAAAATAAAATGTTTTCTCATTAGATACTTCTTCAAATTCAAATAGGAAAATTATCTACTCCTTTATTTCCTTATACAATAAAATTGCATAGCTTTTACACAAATACTTTTCGACTAAAATAATGATGGTATTGAAAATACTTTGTCCATGCAAGTCTGCAATCGTGCAAGGTTTAGGGTTTCATGAGTGGAGTGTGAATGTGACAATGATTTGTCGTGGGCTTTTAGGGCCATCAGATGATTCCGTGCATGTTTCAATGGGCTTTAGCCTTTAGTTAAGCCAGAAAACCTTCGGGTATGTTTGACAAGGGGCAAGCACGAGGAGAAAATAGAGAATGTGCTTTCTCAAGCAAGTATTTTCTTATTACTTTCTATTTTGTAAATTATTATTTAAATAATAAGCAAAAAAGAAATAGAAGGCTAAGGTGGCAAATAACATAACAGTTCCGTTCTTCTTGTTCTGTTTGGTTATCACAAAAAGTGATAGAAAAATAGGATTTATTAGTAGATACAATAAAATTCATCTAAGTGGTCCACAATTTTTTTTTTCATATGATTTCACTATTTTTCTAGGGAAAGTCAAAATTGCATTAAATCTTATGTGTCGACTTTTGTGCATTTCAGCTTTATAATCACCCACATGCAAACAAACACCTAAAGTGTTAAAAGTTAAAAGGTGAGTCACTTTCTGACTTTTATTATTGACTTACAAGTAGGGGTGCATTCGGTTGGATACGGTTCGGATATGACACTTACCATATCCATATCCGCTTTCTAAGCGGATACGGATACGGATCTGGATATTCATCGGTAAGAAAAACATAATCATATCCGCACTAAGCGGAAGCGGATACGGTTCGGATATTAGATAAGCGGATCACGGATATAATACGGATATTAATGGATATTTGGGAAGCGGATATGAATCGGATATGACAAAAAATACATATGATTATAATATTTCGCACACTAAATATAACTAAAAACATTCATCTATTAAACATAATCAAGATAAGTTTATTCAACTATATAAAAATGTCACCTCATAGACATAAATACTAGTCCTCATGTAATTCTCAAGTCTAATCAAAACATCAAAAAGTGCAAAACCGTATCCGGATATCCGAACCGTATCCGCATTCGATCCGAAAACCGTATCCAAACCATATCCGGATGAAAATCAAACAACAAAAAGTCGAAACCGTATCCGGATGAAAACCAAAACCAAAACCGTATCCGGATATCCGAACCGTATCCGCATTCGATCCGAAAACCGTATCCAAACCATATCCGGATGAAAACCAAAACCAAAACCGTATCCAAACCA
Source organism: Asparagus setaceus (assembly GCA_012295165.1). Taxonomy (NCBI): domain Eukaryota; kingdom Viridiplantae; phylum Streptophyta; class Magnoliopsida; order Asparagales; family Asparagaceae; genus Asparagus; species Asparagus setaceus. Next base: position 77,554,997 of record CM022702.1, read on the forward strand.
TATCCGACCGGTTTCAATTTTTTCCTACCATATCCGCTTTCTAAACGGATACGGTTGCGGTCGGTCCGGATATATCCGGACCGTTTTGCACCCCTACTTACAAGCACAAAAACACCCCTGCATACCCATCATTTGTGAATTTACCTCAGCTTGTTGTTTTTACAGAGTATGGTAATTCATAGTTTCACCTTTTTTTCATCAAAGACCGGCAATTAAACACAGAAAGGAATTTTAGCGGAACTTAAGAAGAGTTAGAGGAGGTATATGGTAGAAAAAAAGAAGTAATATGATCACAAAATGCCTCCAAATATATAGAGTGATTATGTTACCTCCAACAAGAAAACGTTTGTGAGACATTCACTATACTTATTCAAAAGTCAAATTATGCCGGATTTAGCTCAATTATGTTTTGGACTTTATAATTTTAGGACTTGTATTCTTGTCATTTGTTAAACAATTCAAGTTTCTGATTCTTGCAAAAAGCGTTCACATCTTCTTTCGGTCACCTCTAGAACTTGCATGTTACATGTTTTACACTAATTTTGTTCTACATTTTAAATGAAGAAAAGATATTCCTTCTTATTGACAATGATTTTGTTGGCTGTTCATATTTGGTAATAACTAATCTTATACTAGCCTAATTTGGGAGTTTTTTTTCTTCTTGCTTTTCTTCACTTGAAACTCTTGTACTAATTGACCATCTAATAAGTATTTGGATTGAACAATAGGTTCGTATCTCTTGCACTATCAACAGAGTTCAGAGCTTTCTGAATCGTAATCCTTATCTGTTAGTAGACCTCGTGATTTAGTTTGAGTGAAGAGTTAGAATAAATACAATATACAACTATGCAAGCTCTGAACTCTGTTAATAGTTGTTTTTATTTTGTAGAAAGATGTAGAGATTGTGAAAACACTCTCATTTTTATCTTATTTTGTACACAAGTTGTGCTTATCTTGTGGAAACAAATGTACTTGTCCAGTTGTCCTATATAACCATTGGCCTCACCTTATTATTATTATAGATTAAGTGCATGTTTTGCAAGTTAGTTTTTTAATTTATAAGTGAGTTTTATCTTATAAGGATCCAAATTCATATTTGGTAAATGTTACTTATTTTTTATTTATAAGTAACCAAAAATAAGTTGGGAAATCCCAACTTATTATTTGGATACTTATAAGTAGATTTACTTATTTATAGTAAAAGACTATTTTGCCCTCTAATAAAATAAGTAAAAATAAGCAATAAGTTACTTATGAGGATTTAATAAATAAGTATTAGCCAAACATGCCCTTAATGAATATAGGACTTCATAGCCTAAACAGTGAGAATCTAAATTCTTTAGAAACCGCCAAAAAGATTGGGCAAAAAAAAAGTATAACATGTTTATGCTCCTAATATTTGTGCCTTGGTTGTTTGAAGAATAATTGTGAGAGGCAGACTACAACTCTCCCACTATTCAGACTAATCTAGTTAAGGGACAACTTTTATTCGGCAAAATTGAGGCCAGATTGGACCTTTTTTATTTTTAAAGTTCGAAATCTGGCCATTAAATCAGTTTAGCTTTCGACAAAAGGGGAAGGTGGTCTAGAACTAAACTGTGTTATGCCAAAGCTGACTGATATTCATCTTACTAGCACCTAATTACTCTTCTTTTGTCTCCTTATTGGGTCGCAAAGCATATTCTACATTTGAAATAAAATAGATTAGGAACTCATAGGCTTCACCAAAACCAAAAGACAAAAAAGTTATATGGATTAGGGAACCAGAGGCATGGATCTTAGGAAGGAATTGCTTGTTTTGATTGAATCTCATAGAGTGTTGCACACCAAAGTCACTGAAGGAATTGCTTCTTTTGATTGAATCTCATAGAGTGTTGCACACCAAAGTCACTGAAGGAATTGCTTCTTTTGATTGAATCTCATAGAGTGTTGCACACCAAAGTCACTGAAGGAATTGCTTGTTTTGATTGAATCTCATAGAGTGTTGCACACCAAAGTCACTGAAGGAATTGCTTGTTTTGATTGAATCTCGATATTAGTGGTCTTTACCAACCACTAAACTCGACTAAAAAGGAGGAACACCTTTGGATCTTTCGTGTAACTGTACTTTTCCTGTTGACAAATTGACTCAACTCTAGAGTCTAGACAAGAACAAAAAGATGGGAAATAAACCTGTTGGTGTTATAATAACTAATGATATTTAGGCTAAATTGCATTATAATACCTTATGTTTCACTCATTTAGCACTTATATATCTCGGTTGTTTTAGGAGTATTTATATATCGAGTTGTTTAAAATCAGACTTTAGTACCCTCTGTTATCCAAACATTAAAATTTTGACACGAAAGTTCCATATAACATTCACATATTAATTTTAGAGCTTTTATTCATTAATATTGGCTAAATTCTTGTTAACCCTACCCAAATTCTAATTTAAACATATTACGATTCTATTTGAAAATAAAATTTAGATAGATTTAACAGTAAGATCATCAAGTTTAATAGTTAGAAAGTTATAAAATTAGCATATATATGTTATAGGAGAACTTTCGGATGAAAATTTTCACGTTTGTGTAATAGGGGCACTAAAGTGCTAATTTTAAACAAATGAGGGTATATAAATGTTCCAAAACCTATTGAGGATATATAAGTACTAAATTAGTGAAACATAAGGTATTTTAGTGCAATTTAGCCTAATATTTAATTCGAACTTATATCATATTAAGAAATTCTTCCCTTTTTGTATGCTTCACCATTATTAGGTACCAACGATGTGTGGCCTATGATATCCTCCTCTAGTAATAACTAATTACCTAGCTAGTGATCATTTGTGTACATTGGGGACCATCTAGTCCTAGTAAAAAGATAAGAGAATTCAAAGATTGGTATGATACACGTCACAAACTTTTCACTCGGAGGTCTATATGAAAAAAAAATAAAGTAGAGAAATATACAGTAACCTCAAAACAAAGATGCTACTGGGTGTCTATCTGCAACTAACACCCTTGAGTGTTACACACCAAAGTCACTGAAGGAATTGCTTCTTTTGATTGAATCTCGATATTAGTGGTCTTTACCAACCACTAAACTCGACTAAAAAGGAGGAACACCTTTGGATCTTTCGTGTAACTGTACTTCTCCTGTTGACAAATTGACTCAACTCTAGAGTCTAGACAAGAACAAAAGATGGGAAATAAACCTGTTGGTGTTATAATAACTAATGATATTTAGGCTAAATTGCATTATAATACCTTATGTTTCACTCATTTAGCACTTATATATCTCGGTTGTTTTAGGAGTATTTATATATCGAGTTGTTTAAAATCAGACTTTAGTACCCTCTGTTATCCAAACATTAAAATTTTGACACGAAAGTTCCATATAACATTCACATATTAATTTTAGAGCTTTTATTCATTAATATTGGCTAAATTCTTGTTAACCCTACCCAAATTCTAATTTAAACATATTCGATTCTATTTGAAAAATAAAATTTAGATAGATTTAACAAGAAGATCATCAAGTTTAATAGTTAGAAAGTTATAAAATTAGCATATATATGTTATAGGAGAACTTCGGATGAAAATTTTCACGTTTGTGTAATAGGGGCACTAAAGTGCTAATTTTAAACAAATGAGGGTATATAAATGTTCCAAAACCTATTGAGGATATATAAGTACTAAATTAGTGAAACATAAGGTATTTTAGTGCAATTTAGCCTAATATTTAATTCGAACTTATATCATATTAAGAAATTCTTCCCTTTTTGTATGCGTCACCATTATTAGGTACCAACGATGTGTGGCCTATGATATCCTCCTCTAGTAATAACTAATTACCTAGCTAGTGATCATTTGTGTACATTGGGGACCATCTAGTCCTAGTAAAAAGATAAGAGAATTCAAAGATTGGTATGATACACGTCACAAACTTTTCACTCGGAGGTCTATATGAAAAAAAAAATAAAGTAGAGAAATATACAGTAACCTCAAAACAAAGATGCTACTGGGTGTCTATCTGCAACTAACACCCTTGAGTGTTACACACCAAAGTCACTGAAGGAATTGCTTCTTTTGATTGAATCTCATAGAGTGTTGCACACCAAAGTCACTGAAGGAATGGCTTCTTTTAATTGAATCTCATAAAGTGGTCAATGAACTCCTTTTGACGAACTCTAGAAAAGTAAACATGATTGATGTTATCTAACTAAAAATATTTTATTCCAACTTATCATTAACAAATTCCTCCCTTTTGTTGTACGCTTCACTAGTTAAATCACTAAAGATACATCCTGTGATGGTCCCTGAAAATTACCTAAGCCAGCCAGTGAATATTTGCAAGATTGCGAACATTGCCGACCGTTTAGTCCACTGCCGACCATTTAGTCCTTGTCAATAAAAAAGTTAGAGAATCAAAAGACTTGGTATGAAATATGTCAGTGTTTCAAGTAGCCAAACATATCAATCATATTCATATATAGAGATTGAGCTCAAATCTTGACTCTATAAATAGCGAAGGGGACGTAGTCATGTACCCTACAAGCAAACACAACCTCTCTCTCTCTCATAATTAAACAGAATTTGTGAATATAAATCATGGTAGGAAAAAGATCGTCTTTCTTCTGCTGCTGCTTTGGTTGCTATGGAGTTGAGTCGCTGCAGAGGGAGCCGAGTCGGGCGAGGACTAGGATTTGGTCGAGCGACGAAGACAAAGGCGCACACTGGTATGCCGACCCCGATATCAATCGGAAAGCCAAGCATTTCATTGACAGGGTTCATCAAGAAATTCAGTCCAAAGATGATGCGGAGTAGTTTTAAGTCGTGATTATGAATTTTGTTGAAAAATAAGTACTGTACTCTTAGTAACGAATATGGTGTTTGTCTTTCCATTTTAAGAGGTACGAAGTTAGAATGGGAAATTTGATTATTATCGTATATACAGTGACCACTAACATCCACTATCTCCATCTCTCAACAACATGGGCTAATTAAGGCCCCTGTATATCTTCTCAACAAAAAGAAAAATACTCACACATCCAATAGCATATCGTTGCCTTCTAACTTTGAGGGTGTTTGGGGAGGCTTATTTTTTGGTCAAACTAGCTTTTAAGCTAGCTTTTTCATTTCTATCTGTTTGGTAAAATGCCTAATAAATTAGCTTATAAGTCACATTTTAAAAAGCTGGTATACCCCAGCTTTTGAAAAACTAGCTTATAAGCTCATTTAAAAAAGCTAGCATAACTTAAAAGCTTAAAAAAATAAGCCTTCCCAAACACCCTCTTTGTCTTTGTAATTGTCTTGGTCAAGGATCGGAGGAAAACACCTGTGAAGGATGAGAGATCCCCAATATCGATCATTCCGCGATTAACCCATAAATATTTAACTAGAATGAAAGAAACCACAACTAGCAATCACAATATTTTCATGCATGTCCCCCTTCATGAAACAATACATATATATACCTATGTGTATCCATACAGTAGATATTGGGTAAAAATTGCAGGAAATGAGGCATAATGCAGAATCATGGAGGGTAACAAAAATTGGTTGAGATTGAATTGAATTCTACACAATCCAATAACGGGTTTATATAAAATTTTGTTCAAGATTTTCCTTTTTAATTAGATCACCTACCCCAATATTCATAATATTGACAATGTAAACTCTTCAAAGTTCTTTAAAAGATCATTTGCCAATATAATTATTAAATAATAATTTATGATTTATTTTGTACATTGAACTCTATAACTAAAGTATATTTAAATCATCATAAATCAAATAAGAGGAACTTTATATTTCTTGCATGTGCACTGCATGTGCCAATATGCTAGTATATGTATGTATGTCTACCCACATGGGATAGAAGCAAACCCAATGGGACAAAGTTCCAACCCGAAGCCAACATTGGGTGACAACAAAAGACTAAAGAGTGGAGCAGATCTCCTATGAAAATGCCCCGCACGATGTGAGATGTTTTGAGCTAAGGATTTAAGTTAGTAGGGTGACAGTTTAGACTTTTTACTGCCCCTCATTTGTTATCGGAAACCCCCACCGTGCAGGATTTTGATAGGGATTTTACTCCAAAGACTGTGTGTATGACAATAAAATAGAAAAGAGCATATAAAATGATTTTACATATCGAATCAGTGTAAGAGTAGAGGGAATAACTATCAAAATGTGCGAAGAGATACTGCTATTTTGCTAGACCGAAAGATCATTGGATTATTTTTACGCATCCATGCCAGCAGTAATTTGGAATAAAGAATATAGCATTAATTAGGGGTCCATATGCGTATTCTTGCCTTGCAATTCTAATGATCTAATCGTGGTTCTTGAGTTCAACTAACTGGAAATTTCATATCTATTTTCTATGTTTTCGACGAAAATGAAGCAACCGACTAATTCCTAGAAGGTGAATATTCGAAGCAGTCAAAATTTCCAATCAAGTAGGCCAAGCCAAAATTTTGGAAATTTTTTATGCTTCCCATGGGGAGGAAAATCTTCATTTGGGAGATACCCTTTGAGATTTTATCGGGCAAAAGTATACAGATTTTCTTTTACGAGGGTTTTCTTTAGCTTACTAAATCTATAAATGGGCCGTCGTTTGAAATTATTGATAAAATGGGCCTTCGTTTGAAATTATGAATGATTTCCGACCTGGGCGTTTAGACACTTTCAAGAAATTTCCAGTTGGAACAAAGCTGGGCCTATGTCTATTAATGGGCCCAAAGATTCACTGACCTGTTTCTCAAGTCGAATTGACGAGAGTAGGCTACGCTACACTGAATATTAATGTTAGAAATAACTTTGTTATAAATAAAAATAAAATTTTTCTACCAATAAAATAGGTAGTTTTCTTGTTATGAATTGTTGATGTTAGGAATCACACAGTCACTTAGTTATGAATTAAGGAATTCGGGGTCTGCTAACTTCTCCGAATATCCGGTTCGAAATCACACAGTCACTTAGTTATGAATTAAGGAATTCGGGGTCCGCTAAATTCTCCGAATATTCGATTCTGAGATGAGCTATTCTTCCCTGCACATGCAAGAGCTCGTAAGAGGGCGGGGTTGGTTCCCCGGTTGTTCCTCCGACGATCAAGTCAGTAACGTGCTTGAGTGGGAAAGAAAGTGAAGAACTGAAGAAGTTCTTGGTGAACAGAAAATATTGCTTAGAAATTGATTACCCTCATGTTAGGAATAGTCTTCCTATTTATAGTGATAATAGAGGGGTGGTTTGGTAACTTCACCAGTATGTATGGCAATGAGTCAAGATTTGCTTCGGTGTGTTTCCACGTCGGAGGAGTCACTTTGGTATTTAATGTGAAGTGACTGGAGGCATGAGGTGCCGACATGGTCCGATGTGTCATAAAGATCTTCGGGGACGGAGAAATAATGTTTCTGATCATGCATTTAATGTGATGGCAACGAGCTGTCAGCGGGGGGCTCGAGGTATGTCGTCATCTTCCTACTCTAGGTAGAGGGCCGGGAAGTGCCACCTCTCGAGTTGGCTTCGCGAGATGTCGGCCAAGTAATCGATCATGTAGGTCACCTGTGGAGTCGTCCTAACGATAAGGTCGGCATGTACCGCCTTTCGAGTCAGCTATATGGGCTGTCGAGCCGCTGAGCCGTCCGAGCTGGGGACTTCGATTATCTTGAGATGGTGAGTTGATTTGATCATATACCTAATGCAGGACACTTGTCTGCTACGGATTGGAGATTAATATTCGGTAATTGAAGCACCATAACATGAATAAAAAATTTAAATATTTGTTGACGAACATAAAAGAGGGGAGTTAGTAAATTCTATTTGACCGAGTTATTAACTTCTCCAAGGCAATGAAGAAAAGGCAATGATAGCTTCCACTAACCCTTTTAATAAATCAAAATACTAACCTTGAAATAATTCTCATTTTCAAAGTGTTAAAATGAGTTAGGAGAAGATACACCATTAATTTTCACACCATTAATTTTCACCTTTTTTGTGTTTATATTCTCTAAACTCTTGCATTGTGATCGCTAGCTACTAGTACAATAATAAAGCTTCTATGCACTAGGTAGAAATTCGATTATATATGTGAGCATGCACGCGATGTGAATGATGAATCGCTATCCTAGTTTCTAACTTTACATTGAACCTTTTGCAACCGTTAACACTGATAAAGTGCGAAGTAACCACAAAGTCCTAGTTGTATACATGACTTGTTGCATCTGTTTAATGTCAATGACTTGCATCGACCCTTAACTCTCACTTGGATTAATGATTCATTGATATTACTGTTCTATGATATGTAGAAATTTTTATCAAGCAATAACACTTCATGATTTCATCATTTTTTGAATATGCCCTCTCTCTGTAGTGGATTCGAATTGTCTCCAATGAGATTGTAATTACAGATGAGACCCAAATCTTTATACTCTATTCAAATTTCTAGCTCTGAGATGAAGCCACATAAAACTTCTACAATCACAATAGCGATTTTTACACTAGTAATTTTAAAGACAATAGTGATTCTCAAGATAAAATCAGGAATCCTACGTGGCTTCATCTTAATCCTTGAAATTAGAATAAAGGGAAAGTATTGAGGTAATTGAAACCTCTTAAATTATCATTTAATTGGAAAGGACCCGAATATCTCTATGATCATGTACAAACTACAATTATATTGCTCGCTTTCCATGTGAACGGTAACCCTTACTCTTTGGGACTGTTTGGTTCATTGATTGTATCTTGACGCATGTAATGGAGTTTGAAAAACTCACACTAAAAAACCTTTGTTTGTTTGTGATGGATATTAAAAGATAATTTGTATGAGGGATAAAATGCAACTAAAGTTTGTTTGGTTGCATATGAACTTTTCTGAGGATATGTGACTAAACTCACAAATCCGACCGAAATCAGCTTAGGGGCTATTTGTTTCCATGCATTTTGTACCCTTGCATTATAAAAATGGGACACACAAGTTAAAAATCATGGATTTTTAGCAAATATATTGTTCGTTTATCATTTTTTGTACACGGATTTAGGATTGCCACATAGGATAAATACAGCAAATATAATTCCCTAAAATCATGTTGATTTCAACCTTATTTGTGAATTTAGTCACATATCTTTAATGGAATTCATTCACAACCAAACATTACTTTCATCAAGATTATTAATCCATAAACCAAATAGCCCCTTAATTTTCGGGATTTGATGCAACTATCTTACGTGGCAACCCCAAATTCGTAAAATGAAGAATGCCAAACAAACATTGTATTTGATAAAAAAAATCTAAGATTTTTAACTTGTGGGTTCCATTTTTCAATGCAAAACCCACCAAATGTGTGGAAACAAAAGATCCCTAATAATTGTATAGTACAATAATTGAATTAAAGTAGAATAGCACTATACATGAGAATTGTTTTTTTTTCATGCGAAGGGGTTAACAATCCAAATAACTTCAATATTCAAAATTAGAAGGAGATTTACGCCTTATTTGGTTCGCGGGAATCAAATGAAGTAAAAATGGAATGGAGCAAGGAATGAAATGAAATTAATGTGGCAATTGAATGCTCATTTCCATTCTCACGTTTGGGTGCAATTTAGAGAATGAAGCAGGAATGGACATATTTAAAAGTTATGTATTTTTTTATTCCCACTTAAGTGAGAATGCCTAATTTCCTACCATCTCATTAGGAATGCTCATTCCCATATAAAGTGGGAAAGAAAGTAGGAAGTGGGAATGAACATTCTAGCTTCTATAAAGAGGTTGTGTTTAATATGAAGGAATGAGAAATGAGAATTGTCACACCGTTCACACTCATTCCCGTGTATCAAATAAACAAGACATGAGGGTGAGTTTGGCAAACCCCTCAAAACTGGGCAAGGATTGATCCTAGCCCAGTTTTGAGGTAAACTGATTCTTTTTTAAACCAATGGGAGGGGTGGTTCAAAAAAGAACCAATTTTAAGCCTCATTTTTGGCCTAACAAAAACTGAGCCAGAACTGACTCAGTTTTTGCAAATAAAAGGACCCAAATTTGAGCTAGGTTCAGTTCTAGCCCAGTTTTAACAATGTACCAAACACACCTTAAGTGCAATGCGTATACTAGGTTTTTATGGAAGCCATAAATGAGAAAGCAAAGGGTTTGTTTGGCAAACTCTTAAAATAGATTTGTTTTTTTTTTTGGTAAAAACTGGGCCGGTTCTGGCCCAGTTATTCTTAGGCTGAAAAAAGACCATAAAACTAGTTTAGTATCGGATCACCAGCCCATTGGTCCAATTCTAAAATGGTTTAAAGTAGAACTGGGCAAGAATTGAATCTGACCTAGTTTTTAGGTGATTGCCAAATACAATACAAACATGACATAACATAGAAAAATTAACATAGAAAAACAATACAAAAGTTGAAATCTAAAAACAATACAAACATGACATAGCATAGAAAAAGTTAACAACAATACTCATAAACTTGATTTCATAAAACCAAACATACAAACCTACATTGAAGCACTAATATACTCAAATATTGTCACATATACAATACAAAATCTCCCTTCATCTTCATGCACAGTGACAGACCCAGGAAATTTTTCCCCGGGGTGGGGGGAGGGGCAAAATACAACCATCACAGTATACACTGATACACAGACTAAAACGTGATAAATATGATAAATATATGATAAATTTTTATCAATTGTAGTTGGTTTTACTATAACCACAAACTACAAATTTCAGTTGTATACCTGACAAATTAACAATACACTATAAAGTATATCACCAGAATTTGTTCCCAACCATAATAAAAAGAAACAAAGCAATATAAGATAATCTAAAGAAAAGATTCTAACTTTAATAAACCAATCTCCAAATTTGTGTTTTTCAGGCTAAACCTTAGCCTCAAAAGTAATTATGTAAAAATTTGAATAAAAAATTCCAAAAAAAGGAAAAAAATTATTAAATAATTGGAGCATGCTGTTTTTATTTCGGATTTGGATAGGCAATGGAAACAATTGGACTTGATGTGATTAATTTGATTTGGTTTTAGTTGTTCGGATTATTGGATATAGGTTTTGTAGGCCCATTTAAACTCCTAACTAGCCCACAACCATATTTACTTACTAGTAGTCTATTCTTTTATAAAAATCTAGAGTGGCCATGGCCACCTCCAGTCCCCTTCTCTGTCTGTGGTTATTAGGGGTTCTAGTGCGACATACATGATTGTAAAATTTTAAATAGATCCTAGCTGCTCATCCACCCACCCAACTTCATGTCCATCGCCCACCCCGTTCTTTGCTATCCTGCTTATCCTTTCCGCCCCCATCTCACTTCTCTGAGTCTCGTCTTCTCCATACAGTCATTTATTAGAAAATGAGAGAGATAGAGAGAAGTGAATCGAAAGCGGCCCCCTTAATTTTCACTAAATTTAATCACAATTAGAATCATGGCTCTCAAATGATAAACTAATTTTAATAATGCTAATGAATATTAAACCAAAGGAATTCGTTAGAGAAAACTTAATAAATGAATCTGATATAAAAATAAAGATAAAATAGCCCAATTAAAGCTTAACCTTTTTACGACAAGCCAATACTGATTGATAACGTTATAGATTGAAAAGATAGAAGAATGTTGTGAACAATCATAGTAATTTCTCACAAAAGGCTAGAAATGAAGGCTCAAATAAGGTTGAGAATATTTCAAAAATTCTCTCTTTGCAATTGATAATTTTTTTTAAAAATTCAAAACCTATTTATAGGCTAGAGATGAGAGATAAATTTTTATCATATATAAATTTCCCACATATTTCAAAAATTCTCTCTTTTGGAGTATTTATATATCGAGTAGTTTAAAACCGACACTTTAGTACCTCTGTTATCCAAACATAAAAATTTTGACACGAAAGTTCCATATGACATTCACATATTAATTTTAGAGCTTTTAGTCATTAATATTTGCTAAATTCTTGTTAATCCTACCCAAATTCTAATTTAAACATATTTTGATTCTATTTAAAAATGAAATTTAGATAGATTTAACAAGAAGATCATCAAGTTTAATAGTTAGAAAGTTATAAAATTAGCATATATATGTTATAGGAGAACTTTCGGATGAAAATTTTCACGCTGTAATAGAGGTACTAAAGTGCTAATTTTAAACAACTGAGGCTATAAAAATGCTCCAAAAACAATTGAGGGTATATAAGTGCTAAATTAGTGAAACATAAGGTATTTTAGTGCAATTTAGCCTAATATTTAATTTGAACTTATCATATTTAGAATAAAAGACTAATTTGGTCCCCTGTACTATGACCCTATACTCAAATTGGTCCTCGTGACTTTATTTTTCTTAACTTAGTTCTTGTACCTTTTATTAGATGTAAACTTAGTCCTATTTTATTTCTTTGTTAAAATTCCATTAAATAAAATTTGAGAGGACAATTCTACCCCTACCTCCACTTCACTCCTTATGAAAAAAGAAAAATGATTACATGCTGGTTGTTTCTCATGTTAGCTCAACTTTGTTTCTTTATTTTTCTTAGTTTAATTCTATTGATAATGCTCTTTTAAACCTGTTCTAAGTCATTAATTTTTATGTCATATCTATAACATGGTAATAGTATTCTATTCTTTATCTTCAATGTGCATGAGGGGATTTTATTACACCTACTGAAATTTTTACTATTTTGTTTATCTTGCTGGGCTTTTCCACAGTAGTCCCTTGAATCTTTACTATTTTGAAACTACATCCTCAATCATTGAAAATTGCTACCATGTCCCCAAAGTCTCATGTTATTTTGAAAATTGTCCTCATCATTGAAATTGTGATTAGGTCCCGTTATTCTCTCGAGTTATTTTAGAATTAATCATGATAGTTGGGGTAACGAATGGCAATTTCAATGATTTTTAAAATAACATTAGAATTAAAGAATCTAAAAGAAATTTCAATGATTTAAGGGTCCAATTTCCAAATGAAAGATTTAATGGACAAATATTACGCAAGCTTCACACATGAGTAGCTTTGATCGATCAATTTTTTAATGTCCTTATATAATAAATAAAATTTTTGGGTAAATTTCAAAAATACTCCTGAAGTGTGGGTGTTTCTCAGATGATCCCCTTAACTTTTAAAATGTCACAAAATCCCCCTTAAGTTTTAGGGTTTTTAGAAAACCCCCTTCGACTTTCAACATTTTTAAGAAAAAACCCTTAAAGGTGTGAACCACAATTTTCACTGGCGAAAGTATCTCCGCATAATTTTACCTATCCATGTAAAAATTGTGGTTAATGTTGTTTAGGTGTTTTTTTATTAAAAAATATTGAAAGTTGATGAGGGTTTTCTGAGATCCCCTAAACTTAAAGGGGTTTTATGACATTTTGAAAGTTAAAGAGGTTATTTGAGAAACTGGAAAACGTTAAGAAACGAATTAGAGCTAGGGGTAGCACTGTCCTCTCAAATTTTATTTAATAGAATTTTTAACATAGAGTTAAGATAGGACTAAGTTTACATCTAACAAGGAGTACAAGGACGAAGTTGAGAAAAAATAAAGTATGAGGATCAATTTGAGTACGGGGTCATAGTACAGGGACCAAATTAGTCTTTTTGCCTATTAAGAAATTGTTCCCTTTGTTGTATGCTTCACCATTATTAGGTACTAACGATGTGTGGCTTATGATATCCTCCCCTAGTAATTACTAATTACCTAGCCAGTGATTATTTGTGTACATTGCGGACCATCTAGTCCTAGTCAAAAAGATAAGAGAATTCAAAGATTGGCATGATACACGTCACAAACTTTTCACTCGGAGGTCTATATGAAAAAAAAATAATAATAAAGTGGAGAAATATACAGTAACCTCAAAACAAAGATACTACAGGGTGTCTATCTGCAATTAACACTCTTGAGTGTTACACACCAAAGTCAATGAAGGAATTGCTTCTTTTGATTGAATCTCATAAAGTGGTCTCTACCGAAATGCACTCCTCTTGACGAGCTCTAGAAAAGTAGACATGATTGATGTTATCTAACTAAAAATATTTTATTCCAACTTATCATTAACAAATTCCCCTTTTGTTGTACGCTTCACTAGTTAAATCACTAAAAATACATACTGTGATGGTCCCTGAAAATAACCTAAGCCAGCCAGTGAATAGAGTGCGAACATTGCCGACCGTTTAGTCCACTGCCGACCATTTAGTCCTAGTCAATAAAAAAGTTAAGAGAATCAAAAGACTTCGTATGAAATATGTGAGTGTTTCAAGTAGCCAAACATATCAATCATATTCATATATAGAGATTGAGCTCAAATCTTGACTCTATAAATAGCGAAGGGGACGTAGTCATGTAACCTACAAGCAAACACAACCTCTCTCTCTCTTTCTCTCTCATAATTGAAGAGAATTTGTGAATATAAATCATGGTAGGAAAAAGATCGTCTTTCCTCTGCTGCTGCTTTGGTTTTAAGAAGAGTACTAGATATAGAGTTGAGTCGCTGCAGAGGGAGCCGAGTCGACCGAAGACTAGGATTTGGTCGAGCGACGAAGACAAAGGCCCGCACTGGTATGCCGACCCCGATATCGATCGGAAAGCCGAGCATTTCATTGACAAGGTTCATCAAGAATTTCAGTCCAAATATGATGCGGAGTAGTTTTAAGCCGCGATTATGAATTTTGTAGAAAAATAAGTATTGTTCTATGGGCTCCTCCTCCTTTTCCCCCTCTTTCTTTCTTACTACTCTTAATTAGTAATGAATATGGTGTTTGTCATTCCATTTTAAGAGGTACGAAGTTAGAATGGGGAATTTGATTATTATCGTATATACAGTGACCACTAACATCCACTATCTCCATCTCTCAACAACGTGGGCTAATTAAGGCCCCTGTATATATTCTCAACAAAAGGAAAAATACTCACATATCCAATAGCATATCGTTGCCTTCTAACTTTGTCTTTGTAATTGTCTTGGTCAAGGATCAGAGGAAAACACCTGTGAAGGTTGAGAGGTCTCCAATATCGATCATTCCACGATTAACCCATAAATATTTAACTAGAATGAAAGAAACCACAGCTAGAAATCACAATATTTTCATGCATGTCCCCCTTCATGAAACAACATATATATACCTGTGTATCCATACAGTAGATATTGGGTAAAAATTGCAGGAAATGAGGCATAATGTAGGATGATGGAGGGTAACAAAAATTGGTTGAGCTTGAATTGAATTCTACACAATCCAATAATAGGTTTATATAAAATTTTGTTCAGTATTTTCCTTTTTTTTTATTAGATCACCTACCCCAATATTCATAATATCGTTAACAGGTAAACTCTTCAAAATTCTTTAAAAGATCATTTGCTAATATAATTATTAAATAATAATTTATGATTTATTTTGTACATCTATACAATATACTAAAGTAATATCCTGAAATGCCACGTGTCAAAATTCTAGAGCAATTGACACGTGCCAAAATTTAAGAGCATAAGCTATTCCTTCCCTCTTCACCAACTCCTAAAATTTCTCCTTATGTCACTCTTTCCATTATAGTTTTACATCTCTCTCAAACAATTACTCCATCTTTTCATTTTTGTAACAATCATCCCTAAATTGTCTCCCTTATCTCCACAAATTTCTCCTTCACTCTTAAACCATTTCTATCAAATAATTACTCCTAAAATTTCTCCTTATATCACTCTTAAACAGTTTCTATTAAAATACCTAAATTGGAAATTGATGCCTAATTAAGAAATCGCCCTTTCAAATTTTTTGTATTCCATTTCAATTGCAAAAATGTAAATAACCAGAGCTAGATCAATGTTGAAAACATTTCAATGTTCTTAACTCAAAGCAAGTGGAGGAATTTTCAAACTTTGGATAGTAAACAGACAATCCCTTCAAATCTATTGACGGTTCATATTCTATTTTAATTTATTTCTTAGAATTAGTGCTTGTGTACTTATTTATTGGTCTTCAATCCCCCAACTATCTTCTTATCTCTCCGACTACTCTCTTCCAGTTCATTGTTTCTTAGGTGATTATACAACACCAACAACCATGTGAAAATCCCAAGGTATTTTTTGGTTCTGGAAATCTTTTTTTTTTTTGGATGAATGAGATTCTGGAATATTAGATTTAACATTGTTTTAGAATGTTAATAACAATATATATATTTTTAGTTTAATTCATGCTTGTTTCATTCTATTTTTGTTTTATATATTTGGTAGATTTTGGAGTTAGCTAGCAATGCGGCAAGGTAAAGGATCTTGCCTAGGCACATTCAACTACTAGTAAGAAATAATGAGAAAATGAAGCTGATGGAGGGGTTTTGCCTACAAGAAACAAGGAAAGTAGGATACTCGATATGCTCTTCATCTTTTGATGTGTCTTTAGTTTTGTAAACAAGCACCGAGTCTACACATCTTAAAAATTCTGATGGTTTATATACAAAAGTAAATACCTTGATTGAAATGCTATTTACTTTTTAATCATGTTGTCAAATTTGAAAAATACAAAAGTAAATATCTTGATTGAAATGCTATTTACTTTTTAATCATGTTGCCAAATTTGCTATCACTCACTAGCTCCTTAATTGATTCATTTTCAATTTTCAACAGGTAGTTGAATTCAGAATAGGCGAGGCTAAGGCTTTTTGGATCTATATTTGACTTAATTTTTCCTATCTTCATAGAAGGGTTTAGTTTCGTGAAGTTGGCGTATACCTATATCATTATTCCACTCTCATGAATATAGAGTTTAACTGACTATTTTTTTTTCCTTCTATCATGAATGTTAATGATGTTTAATTGTTCATAATTCCAACTGTGAACTGTAAATTGCTGTATTGTCCCATTAAAATAAAGTCTTTAATATTAACTTTTATAAGATATGTACCGGGAAAAAAATATCCGCAGCATTGCGCGGGTCTAACACTAGTTGAACTCTATAACTAAAGTATATTTAAATCATCATAAATCAAATAAGATGATTGTGTGAAAGTAACTTTATATTTCTTGCACATGCACTGCATGTGCCAATATGCTAGTATACATATGTATGTCTACCCACATGGGAGAGAAGCAAACCCAATGGGCCAAAGTTCCAACCCGAAGTCAACATCGGGTGACAACAAAAGACTAAAGAGTGGAGCAGAACTCCTATGAGAATGCCTCGCACGATGTGAGATGTTTTGAGCTAAGGATTTAAGTTAGTAAGGTGACAGTTTAGACTTTTCACTACCCCTAATTTGTTATTGGAAACCCCCACCATACAGGATTTTGATAGGAATTTTACTTCAAAGACTGCTGTGTGTGACAATAAAATAGAAAAGAGCGTATAAAATGATTTTACATATCGAATCAGTGTAAGAGTAGAGGGAATAACTATCAAAATGTGCGAAGAGATACTGTTATTTTGCTAGACCGAAAGATCATTGGATTATTTTTACGCATCCATGCCAGCAGTAATTTGGAATAAAGAATATAGCATTAATTAGGGTCCATATGCTTATTCTTGCTTTGTAATTCTAAAGATCTAATCGTGGTTCTCGAGTTTAACTAACTGGAAATTTCATATCTATTTTCTATGTTTTCGACGAAAATGAAGCAACCGACTAATTTCTAGAAGGTGAATATTTGAAGCAGTCAAAATTTCCAATCAAGTGGGCCAAGCCAAAATTTTGGAAATTTTTTATGCTTCCCATGGGGCATGGGGAGGAAAATCTTTATTCGGGAGATACCCTTTGAGATTTTATCGGGCAAAAGTATATATATTTTCTTTTACCAGGGTTTTCTTTAGCTTACTAAATCTATAAATGGGCCGCCGTTAGAAATTTTGAATGAAATGGGCCATCGTTTTTAAATAATTATGAATGATTTTCAACTTCGGCCTTTAGACATTTTCAAGCAATTTCCAGTTGGAACAAAATGGGCGGAAGTGTATTAATGGGCCAAAAGTTTCATTGACCTGTTTCTCAACTCGAATTGTCGAGAGTAGGTTGTGCTACAGTGAATATTAATGTTAGAAATAACTTTGTTATAAATAAAAATAAAACTTTTCTACCAATAAAATAGGTAGTTTTCTTGTTATGAATAAAAAATTTAAATATTTGTTGACAAACATAAAAGAGGGGAGTTAGTAAATTCTATTTGACCGAGTTATTAACTTCTCCAAGGCAATGAAGACAAGACAATGATAGCTTCGACTAACCCTTTTAATAAATCAAAATACTAACCTTGAAATAATTCTCATTTTCAAAGTTAAAATGAGTTTGGAGGAGATACACCTTTCATTTTCTCATTTTTTGTGTTTATGTTCTCCGAACTCTTGTATTGCGATTGCTACTAGTATAATAAGAAAGCTTCTATGCATTAGGCAGAAATTCGATTACATATGTGAGCAGGCACGCGATGTGATGATGAATCGCTATCCTTAGTTGTATATAGGACTTGTAGCATCTGTTTAATGTCAATGACTTGCATCGACCCTTAATTCTTACTTGGATTAATGGTTCATGGATATCACTGTTCTATGATATGTAGAATTTTTTATCATGCAACAACATTTCATGATTTCATCATTTTTTGAATATGCCCTCTCACTGTAATGGATCCGAATCCTCTCAAATGAGATTGTAATTAGAGATGATCCAACTACCCCAATCTTTATATTCTATTCGAATTTCTAGCTCTGAGATGAAGCCACATAAAGCTTCCACAATCACAATAGCGATTTTCGCACTAGTGATTTTAAAGACAATAGTGATTCTTAAGATAAAATTAGGAATCCTACATGGCCAAATCTCAATCCTTGAAATTAGAATAGAGGGAAAGGATTGGGGCAATTGAATCCTCTTCAAACTTCATCTAATTGGAGAGGATCTGAAGCTCTCTATGATCATTTATAAACTACAGTTATATTGCTTGCATTCTATGTGGACGGTAATCCTTCCTCTTCGGGGCTATTTGGTTCATTGATTGTATCTTGATGCATGTAATGTAATGGAGTTTGAAAACTCACACTTAAAAACCTTTGTTTGTGATGGATATTAAAAGATAATTTGTATGAGGGATAAAATGTAACTAAATTTTCTTTGGTTGCATATGAACTTTTCTGAGGATATGTGACTAAACTCACAAATCCGACAGAAATCAACTTAGGGGCTGTTTGTTTCCATGCATTTCGTACCCTTGCAATATAAAAATGGGACCCACAAGTTAAAAATCATGGATTTTTGACAAATATATTGTTCGTTTATCATTTTTTATACACGATTTTAGGATTGCCACATAGGATAAATGTAGCAAATGTAATTCCCTAAAATCGTGTTGATTTCAACTTGATTTGTGAATTTAGTCACATATCTTTAACGGAATTCATGCACAACCAAAGAAAGTTAATTGAATTTTATCTCTCATGCAAATCCTCTTTAATATCCATTATAAACAAACACGAGTTTAATTATGAAATTTTCAAAACCCATCACATGCATCAAGATTAATCCATAAACCAAACAACCCCTTAATTTTAGGAATTTGATGCAACTATCTTACGTGGCAACCCCAAATTCGTAGAATGAAGAATGCCAAGCAAACATTGTATTTGATGAAAATCTAAGATTTTTAACTTGTGGGTCCTATTTTTCCATGCAAAACCCACCAAATGCGTGGAAACAATAGATCCCTAAATAATTGTACAGTACAATAATTGAACTAAAGCAGAATAGCACTATAAATGAGAAAAAAAAATTTCATGCAGAAGGGGTTAACAATCCAAATAACTTCAATATTCAAAATTGGAAGGAGATTTAAGCCTTGTTTGGTACGTTGGAATCAAAGGAAGTGAAAATAGAACGAAACAACGAATGAAATAAAATTAATGTGGAAATGAAATGCTCATTTTCATTCTTAACGTTTGGGTGCAATTTAGAGAATGAAGCGGGAATGGACATATTTGAAAGTTATGTTTTTTTTATTCCCACTCAAGTGAGAATGCCTAATTCCTTACCATCTCATTAGGAATGCTCACTCCCACATAAAGTGGGGAAGAAGAGGGAAGTGGTAATGAGCATTCTAGCTTCCATAAAGAGATTGTGTTTAATATGAAGGAATGAGAAATGAGAATTATCATTCCATTCCTACTCATTTCCGTGTACCAAATGGGACCTTAGGGTGTGTTTGGCAAACCCCTCAAAACTGGGTGAGGACGATCCTAGCCCAGTTTTGAGGTAAATTGATTTTTTTAAACCAAGGGGAGGGCTGGTTCGAAAAAGAACCAATTTTAGGCCTCATTTTTGGCCTAACAAAAGCTGAGCCTGACCTAGTTTTTGCCAATAAAAAAGACCCAAATTTGGGCTAGGTTCAATCCTGGCCCAGTTTGAACGATTTGCCAAACACAACTTACGTGCAATGCATATACTACACTTTTATGGAAGTCATAAATGGGAAAGCTAAAGGGTTTGTTTGACAAGTTCTTAAAATAGGTTTATTTTTTATTGGTAAAAACTAGGCCGATTCTAGCCCAATTATTCTTAGGCGACCATAAAATCAGTTTAGAGTTGGATCACCACCCCATTGGTCTCTAATTCTAAACTAGTTTAAAGTAGAACTAGGCAAGAATTGAATCTGACCTAGTTTTTTAGGTGATTGCCAAATATACCCTAAGTTGAAATCTCAAAACAATACAAACATGACATAATAGAGAAAAAATTAACAACAATTCTCATAAACCTGATGAAATAAAACCAAACATACAAACCTACACTTAAGCACTAATATACTCAAATATTGACACAAACACACTACAAAATCTCCCTTCATCTTCATGCACAGTAACCACAAACTATAAAACTTAGTTGTAGACCTAACAAATTAACAATACACTATAAATTATATCACTAAAATTTGTTCTAAACCATAATAGAGAAGAAACAGAGCAATATAAGATAATCTAAAGAAAAGATTCTAACTTTAATAAACCAATTGATGTAGAACACGTTGCGGACATATTTATGGAGAAACGGGATCGTCACAAGCCCAAACGCGGACCCGGCCGAAAAAAATAGCTTGCAACGAAGAACATATCGTATCTTTCAAACCGTAAGTCGGAATTGGATGAATTTTTTTTAAATCGCGTATTTTTTCGAGACGGAGTCAACCAAACCGACCGAAGTTCGGTTTGTCACCGTCCATTTCACCAAATTCCCTCCGGATTGAGAGATATCAGGGTTTTTGTCAGTTTTTTTACTATTTTTAGTAATATTTTAGGAATCAGTTTTGATTAGGAAGTAAATCCGGTGTGATTCTAAATTTGACCGATTTACTTCCCTAATCATAGGGAGTCTTTTAAGGATAGTTTTTTATTTCTATTTTTGGCAAAGTTCGGGTCAATTAGAAGTCTTGTTTCTATTTTTAGTAAAGTTCGAGTCATAGTAGGAGTCTTGTTTATTTTCTATTTAAACAGAGTCTTGTAAGGACTAGAGGCATATCTTTTCATCAATAAAATTTCGTTTATTATATTTTCTTCGTGGATTCGAAGCTCTTCGTGGATTCAGAGATCGCTCTTTGTAGATTCAGAGAGCAACTCTTGGTGGATTCCGAGGTTTCAACTTCCGCGCTGCGTCACCAATCTCCAAATTTGTGTTCTTCGGGCTAAACCTTAGCCTCAAAAGCAATTATGTAAAAATTCAAATAAAAAATTCCCCAAAAAAGGAAAAGAAAAATTACGAAAAAATTGGAGCAGGTTGTTTTTATTTCGGATTTGGATAGGTAATGGAACAATTGGACTTGATGTGATTAATTTAATTCGGTTTTACTTGTTTGGATTATTGGATATAGGTTTTGTAGGCCCATTTAAACTCCTAACTAGCCAATAACCATATTTACTTACTACTAGTCTATACTTTTATAAAAATCTAGAGTGGCCATGGCCACCCCTAGCCTCCCTCCTGCCCCCCTTCTCTGTCTGTGGTTATTAGAGGATCAAGTGCGAGATACATGATTCTAAAATCAAATAGATCCTACTTGCTCATCCACCCACCCAACTTCATGTCCATCGCCCACCCCGCTCTCTGCCATTCTACTTATCCTTTCCTCCTTCCATCTCATTGCTCTGCGTCTCGTCTTCTCCTTACAATCATCTATTAGGAGATGAGAGAGATAGAGAAAAGTGAATCGAAAGTGGCCCCCTTAATTTTTACTAAACTTAATCACAACTAGAATCATGACTCTAAAATGATAAACCAATTCTAATAATGCTAATGAATATTTAAAACAAATGAATTGATTAGAGAAAACTTAATTAATTAATCTAATATAAAAATCGAGATAAAATAGCTCAATCAAAGCTTAACCCTTTTACTCGACAAGCCAATACCGATATATTACGTTATGGATTAAAGAGATAGAAGAACGTTGTGAACAATCATAGTAATTTCTCTCAAAATCTAGAAATGAAGGCTCAAAAAGGTTGGGAATATTTCAAAATTCTCTCTTTTCAATTGATAGTTTTCTTTGAAATTCAAAACCTATTATAGGCTAGAGATGAGAGATAATTTGTTTATCATATATAAATTTCTCACATATTAAAACCATTTGAATTTCAAAATAAATCTGAAGTGATCATCTTAGAAAGGCCTGAAATCACAGGATCCAATTTTTTAAAACCCAGAAGATGCAAAAAAATCTGTAAGACTATACAAGATTTTTTTCCTAAACAGCGCCTTCGGCCTAGGAGACAATCAAGTGGTTATTGATTTTTGATTTTTTCATGAGATCAGTCAGGTAAAATGCAGACTAGCCTGGTTTGACTGATTTTGACCTGTCGACACTAAATCAATCATATATTGACCTATATATGCAACTCGAAATTGGGTCAAATTAGTTTCTATGGACTTGTAATAGAATAAGAAATAATTATATGTGCTTCAAAGTTAGGGGGTGTTATTCGTTCCGGATTGTTGATTTGGACTCGGACAATTGTCCATGAATCTGACATTCTTGAATTGGACCTGGACTAGGATTTTATGGTTAGAGCTCCAGACTCTTGGCTTAGACTTTGATTTTTGTGAGTAGAATTCTTAAACTTTTAGTTTGGATTCTTAAACTTTTTCTTTAGATTCATAGACTGATGGTCGAATTCTCTGACTAAATTTTTGATTCGTGGATTAATTACATTAAGAGTTTCAAACTAAATTATTATGTTGAGTAATAATCGTTAACAAAAATAAGCATTAATTTAAAAACCACCCTCATTTTGATTAACGGATGACAACAACAAAACTGAATACATCTTATAATCCATTTAAACATTTCAAATGAAATGTATGTAATATTGTATTAAATATTTGAAATATTTATATAATTAAGAAATGTTAAATAACGAATATATCTAAGTTAATATTAAATATTAAATATATTAAGTGATTAAATAGTATTAAATGTATTTCATTATAATAAATTAGATAAATTTATAGAAGTTAATTAAAAGATTTTAAAATAAATACATTTAATGTTAATATATAATAACTTAGAAATATGGAATATTATAAAATTAAATATATTTAATTTAAAATATATTAAATATTTAAATAAGTAAAGATAAGAGGAAATCCACATAGTAACATCACAATCTATCAATTTTAACTTGGACTTTCTCTTAAAAATTTCATATTAGAAACTATGAAGTTAGAATGGAGTGTGGATTTTAAAATCCTTGTCCTAATAACAATCCTAGACAATCAATAACACCTTAAATTCAAATCCAAATCTTAGTCCTAAACCAATAACATGTTAAATTCAAATCCAAATCATAGTTCTAAACCAATAACATATTAAATTCAAATCCAATCCTAGTTCTAAACCAATAACACCTTAGATTTAAATCTAAATTCTAGTTCGAAATGAATAACACCCCAAATTAAAATCTAATAAACTGTCTCGAGTCTAAATCAACAATAGCCGTTAACAAATATAATTGTTCTTTTATCAAAAAATATAACTATTATTCAATTAATATTTTTCTATAACTATTAATAACTTTTATTGTAATTTT
This sequence comes from Asparagus setaceus, assembly GCA_012295165.1. Lineage (NCBI taxonomy): Eukaryota > Viridiplantae > Streptophyta > Magnoliopsida > Asparagales > Asparagaceae > Asparagus > Asparagus setaceus. Next base: position 77,579,028 of record CM022702.1, read on the forward strand.
ATATAATTACAATTTAAGATCAAATTTTACCATTAATTTGTATATTTAAATATGTAAACATTTAAATATAATAAAAATTTTATTGAACATTAAATATAAATATAAAATTATTTAATTTTTAATATTTTTATTATTTAATATATGGATTATTAATTATACTTAATAGTACTTATTTGCAATATTTCTTATCTAGTATGTAAATAAATATTTAATATATAACTTGAGATGGATATTAAGTATATATTTAATATTTAATATTTAATAAATTATTTTATATATGATAAATAATCAATTATTTAATATAAAATATATTAGACTATTTATAAGTGTGTAATATTAAATATTAAAGCTACAAATGATTGGATGATATAAGATTTTAAAGAATATTTTATTTTTAAATTATTAAATATATTTAAAGAATCTGATTAAAAATATGAAGTATGTTAAATAACTAAAAATAATTAAACTATTTAATATTTAATATTTTCTTAGTTAATTTTAAATATTACTTACATTTAGTATTTACATATTGACTATATTTATTATCTAATATTTAAATTTAATATATTATATTAAATAATTATATGTATATGTGATATTAATATTAAATAGTTTTATATATTTAATATATTCTAAATAGTAAGTTTAGTTAATATTTAAATTGAATATATTAAAATATTAATATTAAATTGGTTAAATAATTATTAATTATTAAATATATTTTTATTTAAGTATTTAATTAAAATAGTTAAAACTGAATACGTTCAATATTTTATTAAATAACTATGTAATATTAACTATTAATATTTAATACTAACTATAAATGGTTTGTAAATATTAGTTAGCATGTTTTTTTGTTAATATGGACTCATCAAAGGAAGGGGAAAAGAAAATCCAAGGAGGGAGATCACAATCCACTCAATAATCCTCAACCAATAACGCCCCACCCCAGTATTAACACCAATGTGAATTATTTAAGGAACCGATAGAAATTTGAATAGCTGATTTTGAGGGAAGAATAGCAGATTTTGACTATTAGAGGGTGTTATTCATTCCAGATTGTTTATTTAGACTCGGACAATTGTGTGACCTAATTGGAATTTTAATGATTTGAGGGACTAAGTCGCTTACTAAAAATTTAAGAGACTAATATTGTAAAAGAGCCCAATACAATTTGGAGCTATATATAATATATAAACAGATATAAGAGAGAACGCATATAAAATGGACATTTGATCATTCTTTACTTCTGAATTATGCTTATTTACATAACTCCTATATTAATATGAAATCGAGACACTATATGTTATGTAAGTTTAAATAGATGAGAGAACACGTGTTATTTACATGGATCCTTAATCATTTTCCTTGATATAGGTTGTCTAATGTATATGTTGTTGTGAGCATATAGTACATATATACATGTAAATCATCCACCAAAAACGGCTAAATTACCAGATTGGCCTAAAATTGACACACGGTTTCCAATAAGGCCAAAATTGACTCATGATAAGCCATTAACCAATGGCCTACTCCAGCATTTCAAACATATTTTAGTCCTCTAAATTTTAATTCTTCTTTCTTTCACTCCTCCTCCATCTCTCTTTCTCTCTCCTCCTCCTCCTCCATCTCTCTTTCTCTCTCCTCCTCCTCCTCCATCTCTCTTTCTCTCTCCTCCTCCTCCTCCATCTCTCTTTCTCTCTCCTCCTCCTCCATCTCTCTTTCTCTCTCCCTCCTCCTCCTCCATCTCTCTTTCTCTCTCCCTCCTCCTCCTTCTTCTCTCTCTCCCCTTCCCATTGTCTCCTTCCCTCCTCCATATCTCTTTCTCTCTCCTCCTCCTCCTCCATCTCTCTTTCTCTCTCCTCCTCCTCCATCTCTCTTTCTCTCTCCCTCCTCCTCCTCCATCTCTCTTTCTCTCTCCCTCCTCCTTCATCTCTCTTTCTCTTCCTCCCCTTCCTCCCCACCTCCTCCCTTCATCTCTCTTTCTCTTCCTCCCCCCTTCCTCATTGTTTTGGAGGAGGGGATGGAGGCAATGAGGAAGGGGGAGAGAGAGATGGAGGGTAGAGGGGAGAGAGAAAGAGAGATGGAGGATGGAGGGAGGGGGAGAGAGAAAGAGAGATGGAGGAGGAGGGAGAGAGAAAGAGAGATGGAGGATGGAGGGATGGGGAGAGAGAAAGAGAGATGGAGGAGGAGGAGGGAGAGAGAAAGAGAGATGGAGGATGGAGGGATGGGGAGAGAGAAAGAGAGATGGAGGAGGGAGGGAGGGGGTAAAAAGAAAGAAGAAATAAAATTTAGAGGACTAAAATGTAAGTTTAAAAAATTCCAGTCGCCGGAGTAGGCCTTATTGGTTAAGTGAATCACTTTTTAGGCCTTATTGTCGCCTGAGTCAATTTTTAGGTCTTATTGGAAACCGTGTGTCAATTTTTAGGCCAATTTGGTAATTTAGCCCCAAAAAAACACATATACGTGTAAAATATTTAATGGATATACATGTAAAGTGAGTGAACACTCTACATGTTCTATCCTATTTCATATGATAGAATTAATGCAAATTTTACAAAACCCTTCTGCTCTTTTTGGTGCTTTGTATAAAATCCCTCCTAAGCTTTAATCTACATAATTCCATCTAATATTTGTACGATTTTGCCCTTAATTTAAAAAGAATTGATTACATTCATTCTCATGGAACTCAAAAATTGTTTGTGTGCTTGACATGGATGGAGGTGGAGACGTGGAGTAATTAGTCTCTAGTCCTCATTGTTGGCAATTAGATGCGTTATGTCAACACCTTCCACAACGATATAATCACATGGCCACTAGAAGCCCATATCCCATGCTTCGAGAAATGGTCAACTCTCCAGCAAAATCTGACCAATTTCATTGAATTTGTTTGCTACTCAAAATTCCTAATTATAATTTTATACCAAACTAATGATTTCTTAATTTAATACAATTTATTGCCGGCCATCCCAATTATCATATATTTTCCTCACCATATCATCTCATAATGTAATCTATAATAGAGACAAACTTTTAATTATTTAGAATTTTTTTAAAAAACCTCTACTTAGAAAATTATAGAACACATTTTTGTTTTTTTTTTCCATCAAGGCTAGTGGGATTCACGCAAACAACCCACTAGATCCAAAATGGTGGAAAGGTCAGATGACGCTGTAGTTGGGTCAAATTTTGACCTCACTCAATCCCACTCTTGTGACATTTTCAATCCATAAACGCAAAAACAAAGCAAAAGTCTAATGCCTCCTCTATCACTATATATATATATGCCCACCTTCCCTCTCTCTCTCTCTCTCCCCTCCTCCTTCATCTCTCTTTCTCTCTCCCTCCTCCTCCTTCTTCTCTCTCTCTCCCCTTCCCATTGTCTCCTTCCCTCCTCCATATCTCTTTCTCTCTCCCTCCTCCATCTCTCTTTCTCTCCCTCCTCCTCCATCTCTCTTTCTCTCTCCCTCCTCCATCCTCCATCTCTCTTTCTCTCTCCCTCCTCCTCCTTCATCTCTCTTTCTCTTCCTCCCCTTCCTCCCCACCTCCTCCTTCATCTCTCTTTCTCTTCCTCCCCTTCCTCATTGTTTTGGAGGAGGGATGGAGGCAATGAGGAAGGGGAGAGAGAGATGGAGGATGGAGGGATGGGGAGAGAGAAAGAGAGATGGAGGAGGAGGGAGAGAGAAAGAGAGATGGAGGATGGAGGGATGGGGAGAGAGAAAGAGAGATGGAGGATGGAGGGATGGGGAGAGAGAAAGAGAGATGGAGGATGGAGGGATGGGGAGAGAGAAAGAGAGATGGAGGATGGAGGGATGGGGAGAGAGAAAGAGAGATGGAGGATGGAGGGATGGGGAGAGAGAAAGAGAGATGGAGGATGGAGGGATGGGGAGAGAGAAAGAGAGATGGAGGATGGAGGGATGGGGAGAGAGAAAGAGAGATGGAGGATGGAGGGATGGGGAGAGAGAAAGAGAGATGGAGGATGGAGGGATGGGGAGAGAGAAAGAGAGATGGAGGATGGAGGATGGAGGGATGGGGAGAGAGAAAGAGAGATGGAGGATGGAGGGATGGGGAGAGAGAAAGAGAGATGGAGGATGGAGGATGGAGGGATGGGGAGAGAGAAAGAGAGATGGAGGATGGAGGGATGGGGAGAGAGAAAGAGAGATGGAGGATGGAGGGATGGGGAGAGAGAAAGAGAGATGGAGGATGGAGGGATGGGGAGAGAGAAAGAGAGATGGAGGTGGAGACGTGGAGTAATTAGTCTCTAGTCCTCATTGTTGGCAATTAGATGCGTTATGTCAACACCTTCCACAACGATATAATCACATGGCCACTAGAAGCCCATATCCCATGCTTCGAGAAATGGTCAACTCTCCAGCAAAATCTGACCAATTTCATTGAATTTGTTTGCTACTCAAAATTCCTAATTATAATTTTATACCAAACTAATGATTTCTTAATTTAATACAATTTATTGCCGGCCATCCCAATTATCATATATTTTCCTCACCATATCATCTCATAATGTAATCTATAATAGAGACAAACTTTTAATTATTTAGAATTTTTTTTTAAAAAAAACCTCTACTTAGAAAATTATAGAACACATTTTTTGTTTTTTTTTTTTTTCCATCAAGGCTAGTGGGATTCACGCAAACAACCCACTAGATCCAAAAATGGTGGAAAGGTCAGATGACGCTGTAGTTGGGTCAAATTTTGACCTCACTCAATCCCACTCTTGTGACATTTTCAATCCATAAACGCAAAAACAAAGCAAAAGTCTAATGCCTCCTCTATCACTATATATATATATGCCCACCTTCCCTCTCTCTCTCTCTCTCAATAGCAAACAATTCATCATCTCCTTTCAACTTCAAGAAATGGCCTCTTCACCCTCTGTCTTCTGTGCTCTCTTCCTCTTTCTCTGCTGTTCTTTCTTCGTCGATGCGCGATATCATTACTCAGTATCATCTATCATCTCTGAAGATGTTTACAAATCTATGTTTCTGCATAAAGATGATAATGCCTGTCCTGCCAAGGGATTCTATCCTTATTCTGCCTTCATTGAAGCCGCATGCCGGTTCCCCGAGTTTGGTACCACTGGAGATATAGATACTCGCAAGCGTGAAGTCGCAGCTTTCCTGGCTCAGATCTCACACGAGACTACGGGTATGTTTTCTGTTAAGAGTTAATTGACATAGAACTCATTCAGTAGTTTTGTTTCGTACCTGCTCTTCCTGTAGTTTTATTTTCACAGAGTTTTTCTTATTATATTTTCACTTTGACTTTGACTTTTTGTTCGATGAAATTTTGACATATACAGGTGAAACTAGTAGTCCTATATGAAGGTAAAATAGTCAAAAAATTCCAGCCAGAGTGTTTATCTGTAAAAAACGAAACTACGGGGTATTAAGTTCAAATCAGTGATATTACATTGGGTCTACGTCCAATTAACCCTTCTATTAATTATATATACATATCAATACATCTAATAAGAGATCAAATCATAAATTATTACAATGGGATATACGATATGAGCTGCCAGCACGTGCACATTTAGATAGAAGGGACATTAATATTCTATTTCTTGATATATAGTTCCTTTAGCAAAATGAATTGTTAGTTCGTACCAAATAGATATGTAAATATACTGAAGAACTATGTGTCATCGTGTAAACAGGAGGATGGGCGACGGCGCCCGATGGACCGTATGCGTGGGGATTGTGCTTCAAGGAAGAGATAACTCCAGGGAGCAGCTATTGTGACGCTACCAACACGGAATGGCCTTGCTACCCTAACAAATCCTACCATGGGAGAGGACCTATGCAACTCTCATGGTAAGAGCTTGCAATGCACTTCATTAAGTAATTCAGCACTACATGTTTTATTTTTAAAAATTAAGATACAAGTTGACTGATCAGGCTTAATTTGGTATGAGTAATAGTGTATTTGCAAGTAGTAGGTGTTGACAAGACCGACTAACTTGTGTTACGTATAAGACAAGGTGCAAATTGGACAAGTACAATTTTTTAGCAATAGTTAAAGGGCTTTTATGTGTGGTCTTTCGGGAAGAGTTGCCTTTAGAAAGCTCCGCTTCATATTGCTACATATTGTTATGTTTAAAGACTTTGTCACTACATCAAAACTTAAAAGTTATGATGGGGACTGAGGATTATTGGTAGGAGCAGATGCACATGTACTTGAGGCAGAGCACATGCCCTACTTAACCTGCTCTTTCCTAGCTTACACCAACAAGCCAGTGCCCGACCACAAATGCATATCTTGGTCTAGTATCTTACTAAAACATAATTAGACATTTTAAGTCTCCTTTGATAGGGTTTGTAATATTTCTACAATGTTTAGTATTCTCCACTCAAAGACCTTAATTTCGTAGCTTGCTTTCCAGTAACTCGTTATAGATGATAATTCATATTATATTGTACTCAATTATATATGTTTATTAGATTGTCTAAACAATTTAAATATATCACGGTCAAAAGATAGTTAATACTTTTTGTAATGGTCACTTCACTATAATTTTGAAGTAATGTACGTCAGCTAATTGCTTTAAACTGTAATGGATTTGTGCCCAACCTCAATAGAAATCATGGCTCCATCCATGTTTGTACTAATCATTTTACAGCAAAACTTTGAAATTGTGATGAGGATTGAGGGATATTATTTTTATTCTAACAGTTAACAAACGTCTACGCATACACCTTATTTTGTGAAGCGTACAAGTAATTTTGATTCGATCGTCATGACCATTGTTTATTATTGATACATGGAAGGAACATATAGTGAATTGAAACAGTTCAATGACTTAGAGTCAAATCCGCCCATTAATAGCAACACAATGTTTTATTGGCAACTTTTTCCGTACAAAAACTAATAAAAAAAAACTTTTTTTGAAAAAAAAATCCAGTCCGTAATTTACCAATTAGTGAAGTCTTGATAAAACTTTTGAACTATTTGTTCGTGTATAACTACATTCCCTATTAACTCTGTAGGAATTACAATTACGGCCCAGCAGGTGAGGCCTTGGGCTTCGACGGGCTAAAAAATCCAGATATTGTCGCCAACAATTCCCTTATCGCCTTCAAAACTGCACTTTGGTTCTGGATGACGCCACGAAAACCCATCCCTTCTGCACATAACGTCATGGTGGGCCGCTACAGGCCCACTAAGGCTGATCTGCAGGCCAACAGAATCGCTGGGTTTGGGCTGGTAACAAATATCGTCAATGGTGGCCTTGAGTGTGGAATCCCTGATGATGGTCGCGTCAATGATCGAATTGGGTTCTTTAAGAGATACGCTCAGTTGCTTAATGTGGATGTTGGGCCTAATTTGGATTGTGCTTCTCAACAGCATTTTTGATTTGTACATCTTGCGTTTTATGTACTTTTTATTTTTATTTTTTACACTGAGCGTGTTGATCTTTGATGTATTTGAATTGATGATGAATAATAAAGAAAAGATTTGATTGTATCTGATTTAAGGTTCAAGTTAGATTGCAGTTTATGATGAATTGGTTATCAATAATAAAATTGTAATAGTAATGTGTTTCAAGTTGAGATTGTTTTCTTGATTTTTATCACTTTTCTGATCCAAAGCAATGATAGTTCTCAAAATGCAATCAAGAATAATTGAGAAGAGTGGTCACTCGCTTTTTAAGAGGTCAAATTTTTCTAGAAACAATGTATTCTAGGATAATATATAATTTTCATTATTGCGAGAATATTTCTTTTGGGAGATATCATAGATTTATATTATTAAAAAACAGTAGTCACCTTTTTCCATCTACTAGTTTTTATGCACGCACAATGCACGTGGTTAAATATCATAATTATTTTATTTTTAGTTTTTTCTTTGTATAATTCAAGAAGATTCAATTTGAGTTGAAATCTCTAAACCTTGATTATTGCAATTGCCATAATTTTTATTTAAATATTTTAAAAAAATTTAATGAAACAAATTTGTGTGTTAAATGGGGATCAATATATTTTTATATAGTTGCATCTTGTCACTTTTTCGGTTTGTACATATCAAACTTCATGTGGCATACTTGTTTATCGGATCATCGATCTCCAATTTATTTATCTTAGTCATTAAATATAATGTTAAATTTAAAGAAAAAATACAATAATATGTTCTTATTGTGTTTAAAAAGATATAAATAAATTTCTATAAAGAGAGCTCGACCGAAAAATAATAAATAGTAAGTTGGTTTGTATAAGCTCGTTTTGCCACCAAATCGCAAGAGATACAAATATAAAAGCAATCTATGATGTAGTATAAGATGATTAATCTAGAAATGGGCTTAAATAACACAGAAGAAAAGCATGACATTGACGGTTTATTGAAAAAGGATTCACTATATTTTGTTCGTAATTATTGATAGACTTAAAAAACCATAAACTAAAGATTATTGGTAACTCTAAGTATAATTTTATATGATTAAAGCATGCAAATAAGCATATAAAAATACTTAAAATTTTGCATGAAAATCCCTTCTAAAGATTCCTAATTTACTCAAACAACTAACCTATTCTATAAAATATTCAAAAAATGTTGTCTTTTGTCATTTTCCTGGTAAATCTAAAGTAGTGTCTTCATCATCTCGTTGATTGTTACATCAAGTTGGAGCTAGATTTCTTGTGCTATTATCTTTCTTTGTGCTCATTTATCATTTGTCTTCTCATATAACTTCATGAGGAATTTGAATGACTTTCCAATGCTCAATACAAACTTCTAGAAATATGGACTCTTATTATTTTTCTGTTTCATTGAGAATAAAAGTTAATCTCATAAAAAATTTATTTTTCTGATTTATTAACTGATGTTGGCATCGATGTGAGTAAGTTTTTAAAATTCTCATTTTTTGTAAATCTTCAAATTTGAGGGTTTTTGTAATTTTAAGAAATTTAGGGTGCCTTATGCAAATTACAAACTATTTTATGGGTCAGTGTATAATTATTGAGGGCTTGAAATTCTCATGGTTTTTCGTGAATTTTTAAATTTCAAGGTATTTTTAATAATTTTTAAACTTTTAGGATGCTTTATGCAAATTACAAACTACTTATGGGTCTTTTTCGATCAAATTGATTTATACTACTAATTAATGCTTTTAGTTCCTAGCGAATTCTCATTGCAGAGGCGATATTAGACTTTTAAGAATCGGGACTTGTTTGCTTATGGTTTATGAGGTGTGTAGTTTTAAGCTTAAAAGTTCTATAAAGAATTTCTTACTGTTATTTTGACACATTAATTAAGTTAAGAAGTGGACGCAAGTAGTAAATATGAAAAGCATTGATGAAGGAGAAGGAAAAAATAAAAATTTGCTCTTGTTCATAAGTATTGACGTCCTTGTATTTATTTACTTTAAAATTACAGAATGTTGGATTGATTGAAATAATTAAACAAAATAAATCATCATAGCAAATAAATTATTAAAGTCCTAACCTTGATTCCAATAGAGGGTGCACAAACAAAAATCAATAACTAACAAAGAAAAAGAAAAACTTATTAACCTTTGAACATTTCTATTTACGATTGGGGAATAATTTCAAGCAATAACGACAATAACAACAAAAGAAAATAGAAATTATTATAAAAATTAACAAAGAAAAATAACGTAAGACAATAAAGGGACAAACCTGTTGAAGGAGACTAAAGTGCTATGGAAATTGTATAATTCTTGATTTATACATATAGCATGAGATGTTACATGTGAGAGGATAATAAATGTAAATAGAGTTATATTTGGATAAAAATTATGTAATTTTCTTGAAGTTTGAAGTATTGTTTCTTTTAATAATAGATTTAAACATTTCAAAAATTATAAAAACACCCTCAAAAGTTCAAATAATAAAAAATACCCTGGAATTTTGAAATTTCAAAACTTGCAAACAATAGAGATGAATTCAAAGGATTGCCATTAGGCACCTAAAAATTTAAAATTTGTAAGAAATAACCTCAAAGTTATATAAATTATAAAAAACTCATTCGAAAGTTAAAAATCACAAAAACCCTAAAATTTCAAAACCTATAACCAATACATATCAAATCTAGAAATTATTAACAATTTGCTGAAAATTTAAATTTTACAAAAACAATCCAAAGTTTTAATAATTATAAAAACACCCTAAAAACATAATAGTCAAATTTAGATATTAATTGTGTAGTTATTATTTAAAACCATGCAATAAATGAAATTTTTGTGAAAAAGAATATAACAATTAGTATTAAAGCACGTTGAAAGTGTGGGTAGTATTAGTAAAGTACTTTGATTTGATTTTTGGTGTTGATTTATATTTTTGTTACTTTTAGCAATTGATTAGAATTTTTCATTAATTTTAGCAACTGAATTTGATGTTGAAAACTTATAAAAATTTTAAGCAATTTATAAAAGTTATACATTTTATCTAGATTAATGGCTTGGGGTTGTCATAATTGAATTTATGAAACTATTTGTGCTTATTTTCTAGTTCCATGACTTAAGGAGTTTGACCGCATATTTTGATTCATTCGAGTTTATTTTAAAGACATTTCGGTCCATGAATTTTACTTCTAAATTAAATTTAAGGACATTTTGATCTATTCTATTTGAATTTTAGTTTAAGAATATTTCAATCAATTTGAATCAAAATTTAAGACGTTTCAACCAATTTGATTTGAATTTCAAATTGTTCTATAGATTTGCATCTTTTAGGAGTTGTTTTTCCTTTTTGCTATGAGATGTTTTATAATTTTACAGGAAAAATATAAGGAATTTTCTATAAATCTCAAAAGATCATGGTTGTTTTATATTTTTTAGGAAATCTAACTTTTTCTGCCAAACTGATAGAAAATTTAAGCTTTTCTACAATTTATAAGAAAATCTGGACTGTTCTGTAATTTTTTTGGAAAAATATTGACTGTTCCACAATTATCAAAAGAATTTGGATTATTATGCAGTTTTGAAAATAATTTGGACCTTTCTTCATTTTTAAATTTATTTTATTTTATTTATTTAATTCTTTCAGGGCTTGGCTACTGTGTATTTGATTTTGTGTTGTTGGGCCGAACCAATGCATGGGTCCGACTACTGTGTATTTTTTTTATTTAATTTCTTAAAGGATTGATGTTTGAAGTTTGAAGTTGTAGATTAATATAAATATTAGGACATTTAATTCACACGGCCCTTCTAATAGGCACTGTTAGATCACAAAAATTAGGATATTTGGTTCACATGGAATTAGAATATAATTAGGTTATTACAAAAATTAGGATATTTAGTTCATATGGGATTATGATATAATTAGGATATTTGAAGTTGAATTAGAATATAATTAGGTTATTATGAAAATTAGGATATTTAGTTTACATGGGATTATGATATAATTAGGATATTTGAAGTTGTAGTTCACATGAGATTAGGATAATTAGGATAGATTTGAATTGAAATGTAATATCTAAAAGAGTTAAGAGTATTTTTATCTACCGAAAGATAGATTTGAATTGAAATATAATATCTAAAAAGTTAAGGGTATTTTTGTCTACCGAAAGATTTTTTGGACTCGTCTTTAAATGGAGTATGATATGATATGATTATGGATGAGGAATCAACTTGAGAACCAAAACTTCAAATGACAGAAGAACGTGTTTGTCATTTAATTTACTTCAAAGAACAGTAATCAACTAGTCATATCATCAGTCCATCAACCTAACTACTATTAGTATTGGATTTTCCTTTTTCTTTTTTATGCTGAGTTTCTTTTATTTCTTATTCTCCTTAACAAAGTTTATTATTTCCTTTTCTTCTGTTTCAATTTCAAATTTTACTCAAAATCTTGTCCTGATTTTTACTGTAAATCACACATTTGTTGATATGCCACCTTCCGGCATTTAATATGCAAAACTTTCGAAAAAGAAATATATGAAGTTGTGGTTTAACTAGACTAGAGTTGGTCTATTTAGATATTGATCTAAAAAAAATAGTTTAAGAACAAAAGTTTGAATTAGAAAGGACTATTTTAAATGTGGCTCAACTAAAAAAGGTTCTTTGGAGTTGTCTATAATGAAGACCACCGGGTTTGTTGCGGAGGTTAGAGCAGTGACTAGCTACTCATGAGAACATCCTTTCTTTCATCACTACGATAGAGTGATATGATTCTCGAGCCCACATTGCGTAGGAATACCAGTGATAGGGTGGTTCGTGATTACAAGAGTTTGCACAAGAAAGGTATTTGAATCAAAGTAGGAGTCTATTAAAATTATCTTTTTATTAGGATAGTTTGAGTCCATTAGAAATTATTTTTTATTAGGAAAGTTTAATTAGAAAGTTTTTCATTCTATTAGGAATTCTCTTGAGGCTATATAGATGACAGGTTATAGCTAGGATTTTTTATATTTGATTTTGGTGAAAAATATTATAGAAGACATTAATCTTGAAGTCATTGAATTTTATCGGATTTATGAGATTCGGTCTTAGATTTCTTGGGCTCTTAGATCGCTTTTTCAACGATCAGATAGAGATTCCACACGCAATTTGTCGATGTGTATGGAACCAAATTCGGGTTCTTATCACATAGGTTTATGCTACAACGCAACCAATTATAGTGTCATCTCTGTTCCAAAACAAGATGATTTTCATTGCTGTTAGGGGATCAACTTTTCTTAATGCTGCTGGTGGCTGAAAACGAAATCCTAATGTATTTGGGCCCACAAAATGGAGGAGATAAGGCTTGCGTCATTGGTTACTTGCAGCGGGTTAGGTGTAGTGGAGTTGTCCTATGGGCCTTGTTCTTTAGCTTTTATTACTCAATGCCAACCTCACAAATACAGCTAATACCTTGATGCTTATAATTTAATTAAAATCATATTTCAATGAACAGTTGATTATCTAGCCGATAGTAATTTTTTTAAAGTGCCAAATAGGAATAAGTGCAATTTAAGAGAATACAGTGAGTGTTAGTTTTACAATGTATCACAATCACCCACTAGATAATTAGCGGTTGTGATTAAAAGTAGTGCTCCCTTCAGTATTTTTTTTATAGTGGAGAGAATCCAAAATTTCGTATTTATTTATTTAAAGTGTAGTTTTGAAAATATTATATGTTGTTTTTGAGATCTTCGATCCTTTATAGCTATTGTTGTAGGGTCTTAGGAGTTTTAAATGAGAAGTGATAACTACACTACTACTTACTTCTATACTACAACAGAGAAAATTGTGTCATCCATTCTCTTCAAATTTTTTCAATTGTTTGAAACAGAAAAACGGGGTGGAGAAACCAAACAGAAAGACAAGTTACTCACATCTGATTGTTTGGTCAGAGGCAAATTTGTAGCGGGAAATTAATGATTAATTTATCAAGGAGCCTATACTTTTCTTTCTTGCAATATAGAAATAGTATAGGAGAGAATAGTATAATTATCACGACAGTTTCAATTTACTTTTGCTATTGGTTTAAGCAATAAATATAATAATAATTAATAATCTAGACTATTACTTGGTACTTGATCATTTACATCTCTTATTACCCTATTAATGATGTTTAGTTCCACAATAAGGTTGGAATAGGACCATCCATAGCCTGACGTGTGCTAAATAATACATGTTTCCTATTCCATCCAACATATGTAACATCATTGATGAGATGGCTGTTACTCTTGTTGAAAGGCTTAATATCAGAAAACCCCCCTTAACTTTGGGCGATTATCAGAATACCCCCCTTAACTTTCAAAATATCAGAAAACCCCCTTTAAGTTTAGGGGTTATCAGAAAACCCCCTTTAACTTTAAGGTTTTATCACAAAACCCCCCTAACGGCGTTATCCTGATTATCCCAAATTATCAGCGGACAAAAGTACTCCCGGTAGGGATTTTCAGTGGGAGAGTTTTTTTTTCAAGAACTCAGAAAGTTTTTCTACAGAAAATCAAATTAATGTGTTAAACTAAATTATTAATTTTTTTATCACGTGTGGGTGAAATCCTACTTGTGAGTATTTTGTTTCGCTGAAAAATTGGGATAATAAAGGATAACACCGTTAGGGGGTTTTGTGATAAACCTTAAAGTTAAAAGGGGTTTTCTGATAACCCCTAAAGTTAAGGGGGTTTTCTGATATTTTGAAAGTTAAATGGGGTTTTCTGATAATCGCCCAAAGGTAAGGAGGGTTTTCTGATATTAAGCCGAATGAAAACTCAACTCAATACAAGTTCCTTGTTCCGCTCCTTGTCTCCTACACGTGGATAATAAATTATTGATGGGAAATGTTGTCAATCTGTAATGATCTTATAGAATGTCAAAAAGTTAATTCGATCTATCACTTTAACACAAAAGCATTGCCATACTTTGTCTCCTTCCTCCATAAACATCACAAACATTAGGAGATAAGCACAAATTAAATATAAATATCACAATTTAAAGATAAGAATATAAGATATATGGTAACTCCTAACAGCTGTATAAAGTAATTCCCTGTGCTCGTCCTCTTGTAGACAATAATTTTGACAAACAAACCTTTGCTTTGTTCTAATAATTTTTTTTTTATTTGTGGTCATCCTATTGGTTGGAGATAACAACTTAGACTACCAAGAGTAGACCTTACAGCCATTTTCCCTTCTTTTCGAAGAAAGTTAAAGGGAAGAGAAGCACCTTTTTCTCTTTGCTCTAATTCCTAGTGCTCTATTATTGCGATAAGGTTCCCAAAATCAGAACCCTATACACTTTATGTGCATGAACATTTTTTTAGGGCAACAATGCTATTTGTCTACCACATCTATCATCTACCAAGAGATAGGAGGGCCTGTGGGCCCCACAGTAGATGGTAGATGTGATAGCCAAATGACTTTTTCCTTTTTAGGGGTTTTTACATCAAAATCATATTTACTTTTATCCAAATTGATACTTACCACTTTTAAAAAATTTTATATAAACCACATTTACTTGCTAACATGATTGCAATGTCACTTTTTTTTTCCTGTTCACCCACGAAAAATTAGATATTCTCATTTTACCTCCATCTTCTTCCTTCCAACCCCTAACCCCTTCTCCATCCTTCTTTTCTACAAACCCTAATCCTAATCCATAACCACCACCTCTCTCAAAATCCTAACCCATGGCCGCCACCTCCCCCAAAATCCTAATCCTAACCCATGGCCGTCACCTCCCCCAAACCCTAACCCTAATCCTAGTTTCTACTTGGAAAGGAATGGGAGAGTGGGAGGTCGGGGAGGAAGAGGGAGGACGAGAGAGAGAGGGGGAGGGGGTTGGGGGAGGAGGGAGAGGGAAGATGGGGAGAAGAGGTGGAGGAGAAGGCTAGGATTAGGGTTAGGGTTAGGGTTTGTGAGGAAGGAGATGAAAAAAATTAGAAAATGGTGAGAGCAAAATGGTCATTTCGTATATTTTTTTGGCTGAAAACTGGATTAGGTGTGACATTGCAAACATGTTAGCAAGTAAGTGTGGTTTATATCAAATTTTTTTTAAAAAAGTGGTAAGTATTAATTTAGATAAAAGTAAATGTGATTTTGATGTAAAAACTATTTTTTTTAGAGCGGTTGCATCATGATCAGGCATCTCTTTGATAGAGAGGGGAAAAAAACTAGATATCCTCTACGTTTTTGTTTGTAGTGAAACTCTATAACTCAGCAATAACATGTGAACACCATAAATTATATTCTTTAAATATATTATTATATAAAAATACTAGTATTTTATTTGAAGGACTCATTGAAAGTGCACGAACAACAAACACAAAAGTTACATTAACTTAAATTGTAATGCATAACATAGTAATAATACAATTAACATTACAACTCATGAACTGAAACTAAAAACTAAAAAATAATAACTGAAATAGATAGAGGTATCAAAAGACCATATACAGATAAACAAACAACAGATCAATCCATCAGCGCACCAACAAAGGCAGAACAATTAATTAGAATCCACTCCTTTCCCTGAAACAATAGAGGTATTATTAGTTTTCTTAAAAAATTTAATAACATGAAGAACCATTAGGAGTTAAAAAAAGGGGGAAATGGAAATTTCTAGTACCTGAATGAGAATTTAATGGAATTCTTCTACTTGGTGATAGCATAAACAGCATAGATGATTCCAGGCAAGTACCCGAGGAGAGTCAGCACCAAGCAAATCCAAAATTCAACCTGAAAACAAATTAATAAATTTTCAAATTTCTAGTCCTCAAAACTTGGATTTCAGCGAATGAATTGTTGCCATTTATAATGTTCTGTCGCGTATTTGACAACTTAAATAATAAATATAATTTAAAAAAAAATCTAAAAACACAATCTATCTTGCTTTTGAAAATTTGAATTCTCATATATATTCGGAAAACTTCAGGGCTTCTTCAAATTAAACCCTAAATTGTGTTCTATTTTATATTAGGTTCCTAATCTTCATATTTAAAAATTACATCCTCAAATCTTCATATTTGTTAGAAATACTATTTAATGCATTTGAGTTTGCAAATTACAAACAAAGGGGTTTACGTAAGACAACTTAATGAATTTGAGTGGTGTAGCTTACAAAATGAAGAATTAATCTCAAATTTTAATTTGAAACGTAAACGTAAAACTCAACAAAATATGGGATAACAATTAAGGACTTAATTTACGATATCCCTTAATTCCAATCACGAATATAATAAATTAAAAAAATGACGCCTTGAAACCTGAATCTCATCATAGTGATAACTAAACTACTCTGGCACTTATAATACCCCGTAGCGTATTTTAAAAAAAAATTTGAACTACAAAAAAATACATAAGATTTATATATTTACCCCGCATCCAAACTTGAGAAACACTCCCAAAGGAGGGAGGATGATGGCCAAGAGGATGTCGATGCAGGTGGCAGTTCCTTCGTCAGCCATGGCAGAGGTTCTTGAGAGAACTAAGAAACCAAGAGAGAAGATGGGAACTCAAGAGGACTACAGATGACTTGAAGAGCGAGGGTGAGAAGATGAGAGGGACTTTGTGGTCAATTTTATAGAATTATTATTGTCACGCGCATAGCGCGTGATGCCTAGGTATGCACACAGATCATCTGATCTGACGCTGATACAACGAGTGAAAAAACAAAAAAAAAAAAAAGAAATTGTATTTTTATTTGCAAGGTCAGATAGATTACTTAACCGCGTTTGCTTCTCTGTTTAGATCACAAAGGAAGAGACCGCTCAATTCTGCCAGCGAGGACGGCCTGTTGTATTTGCTCCTTTCCCATGTTCTCCTGAATCGCCTTTGCTTTATTTTTTTTAATGCACAAAATTTTTAGGACATTTTATGCATTTGCATACTAAGGTTTTGTGTAAACAATATTTTATTTAATTTATCTTCTTTTATCATGTAATCTACAGTACAGAACAAAGGGATTGGTATAACTACTATCAGATACGAGTCGTAGGTGCTAAGAATGCAACAAATCTTCATAAGCATAGTAACAGAAATGGATTTGGATCATCTTCACTACTAAATAAGTAGTGAAGAGACTACTATTTAATTATAATCATTGATTTTCTAGTGGATGGTTGTGAGTTTTTTTTAGTGTAAATTAGAAATGAGTGTAATACACGGGGGTACGGTGAGTGTTAAATTTAGAATGTATCACATTCACCTTTAGATAATCAATAATTGGAATTAAAAGCCATGGACTCTCCACTGCTTTTTATAATGGAAAAGATCCAAATTCAACAGAAATTACTTAGTAACTTGAAAGATTTATTTACAATTGATATTATTACGCAGATTGAGTGCTCTTTTTATGACTTGGAATATAAACTCAAACAACGGTATCAAAATTTTTCTTTAAAATCGCTTTAAATTCATAGCCGGTAGGATTTAAACCTGAGTTGCTCTAATACCACCTTTTAATATACTTATCATTGCCTCAAAACTCCGAAGTCGCTGTGAGGATTGAGACTTATAATTTTATAGGATTTTTTCATGGAAACCACCTAATATATAGGGTGATTATCTAGGAACCACTGATAATTTTTAATTTGTACAAAACCATCAAAAAAGTATATTTCCCCCTTTGTTAGACAATTAACTGGACATTTGGTAGGGCAATATTGGGAGTTGATGCACATCATTAGTCATATGGTCATTGAAAATGTTTCTGATACAAGAAAATGGAGATGGGAGACATCGAATAAGTGCTCTGTCAAGTCATATTATAATTTTTAGTAGATGGGGAATCAAATTTGAATGTTCTGAGATTTGGAAATTACCAGTCCCATTAAAAGTTAAAGTCTTGTTATGGTCAGTGATAAAGAAAATTTGAACACAAAAGATGTTCTTAGTAAAAAAGGTGTGAATGTGGATTCTATGTGTGTTCTGTGTCGTACTGTTAATGAATCTCATTCACATATATTTGTGGAATGTTGTTTTGTATCTTCTATGTGGAGGTCTATTAAATTTAGATGTGCAGTAATTGAAAATTTTAGTAGCATATATGACATTTGGACTTCATGGAGGTTATTTCATGTACCTCTTGATAAAAGATTGGAATGGGATGTTTTGTGTTGTGCTCTTGTTTGGGTTATCTGGTGTGAAAGGAATAATCGGATTTTCTGTTTTAAACATCGACATGCTTTACAATTATTGGGACAAATTAACCATGTTGCTCAATTTTGGTTAGGGAATGCTCGTCTAAGTGATCAGACCAGGAGATATTTCAAGCGCAGGCCCCGGCTCAGAGTGGAACACGTGAGGAGCAATAGTAGAAACAGGGAGCTACAGTTACATGGAGAAGCTAACAGACCTATTTTACTTCAATAAAGAATGGGTTTATGGGTTGTCTTTTATTTTGATGCTAAATGGTTCTATCTATAAAACTATCTTTTGGGTGTTTTGTTGAAATAATATGATGTTTGTAATCAGTTGGTGGGGGTGGAGGGGTTTAATTTTGTCTATCATGTAAGGGTTTGCTATACTTCAAATGCACTCTGTCCGGTTGGGAGTGTAGTGTAGTTATGTAACAACCAGTTATTAGTAATAGAAGCAGGCTGGGGTCTTCTACGAGACCTCATCCTTAATTCTAAAAAGTATATTTTTCCTTCAATCAACCACCCATGTCTAATTTATGTTGACTTTTGACCAAGCTTTCATAATATACTTAATGGAGGCACGTGCTCAGATGTTTTTCCACTTATCCTCTCTCTAACTAGGGTTTAACTTATCCCATCCCCCATCCCAAACAAAAAAATAGACATTAGGAAAAAAAAGACCCCCGATCGATCTCTCTCCCCTCTCCCTCTCGATTCCCCTAAACCCCCTATCTCGTTGTCCGTAACCAATGCAAGGATCTCACCTTTCCTCCCATCTTTGCTCTTGAAATTTAATCTGGGGCGGTCCTCTATGAATCTTCACCATCAAAGAAGAAGATTCTAGTTCACATGAGAATAAAACCATACATCTTTATTGAATTGAAGGAGGAAAAAAATCCAAAGCAACAGTACATTCCCCTTTTGATTTCAATTTTATCCCCAAATTCTAAGGCTTGAGTTCAATAGAGAAAGAAAGAAGGAAAGCAATAATATTTTGTGATTTTAATGGGTTAAACCCCAGTTAAGAGAGGGGTAGGTGAGAAAAATGTTCTTAGCATATGCATTATTTAAGGACATTAATGGAAGTTCAGATAAAAATTGAGCTTATTTTGATCATGGGTGGTTGACTTAAGAGAAAACATACTTTTAGGTGGTTTTGATATAAATTGGAATTTGTATGTGGTTCTATATAATCACTGTATTTATTAGGTGGATTCCATGAAAAAACTCAGTTTTATATTATGTATAATCACTACATTTATTAGGTATTGGATACACCTCTTATTTAAGTACACCACTCTTTCTTATCATTTCCAATATGAGAACATATCGGATCTAAATACTAGTTGTTGGATAATAATTGGCCTCAACCGAGAGTTATTGGACCTTAAATAGAGCCATAGGAACCAATTTTAACCCATAACCTTAAGCTATTAGGTATTTGTTGATGCTCTGAATCTAACAGTCAAAACGAGTTTGAGATTGATGGTGATGGGGATCCGCTCACTCCCCCGAATACCTGGCTCTGAGTTGGGCTGTTCTTCCCCCCTGCACAAGTAGAAGCCCGTGAGAGGACGGGGCTTGTTTCCCCCGTTGTACCTCCGACGATCAAGTCAGTAAGTGAGCTTGAGTGGAGAAGAAAATGAACAGTAGGAGTTCTGCGCAGCCGCAGTGGGAAATGGCGTACCTGCATTGAGACCAGTTCCTCTCTTTGTAGGAATGAGAGAGGCGGTTTGGTCACTTTAGGTAGAGTCAACATTAGCTTTACACACACGTCCGTGTACATTTAGTCATCTCGATTTGATGGGATGCGATTGATGAGGTATGAATAATGAGTTATAAAGCCACGTATAAGACAATGATTTAATTACACAAGATTCATTAATTGTGATAGTGACTTGTCATTGGCGCGGGGCTCGAGGCCAACTACTACAGCAGGTAAGTACTGTAGCTATAGGCTACTATGGCAGCGAAGCCTAGATCGCAGCGAAATGAGCCGACTCATCAGAAGATCGAAGTAATCAGAGCAGACGACTAACACCGCCTTCGAGTTGGTTTCTTGTGTGGTGAGTCATCTCTTTCGGTCTTGAATTAGCCTCTTTTGGCGTGAAATTGGACTCCTGTTGGGATTCGCATAGGAAATAATACTTTAAATAATAATATTTTTTTAGGGTCATAACAGTATTGGTTCTAACTCCTATTTAAACTTATCACTATTTCTTATCCTTTTCAATGGGGGACTATACTCACATATTAATAATTTTAACTAATACAAGGGAGAACATTGCTCAATTGGTAGGACGAGATTCTCACATTGCCCAGTTTGAAGTGCTTAAAAAGCATTTAATTCAATGATCTTTTTTAGATACTAGCTAATATTTTTCTTGATTTCAGATGTAAATAAGTTGTTGGTACAAAAAAGAAGAAGGTTGTCATGTGCCTCCATAACATAAAGTGAGAGGATCCAGACACAAAATCTGAATGTTTTTAATTAGATGGTAACAAAGAGTGAGTTGGAATTGAAATAAGGAAACGAGATTCTTACACGAGAAAACCCTTTAACACGCTAGAGAAAAAAATTTCACAAAAAGTTTTCTTATTTTATGGTTTGGTTCATCACTTTTCTTAGTTAAATGTTTTCCGTAAAACTTGGAAATCGAGTTTTTTTTTTTGGAAATTGTTTTTCTGAGTGTCAAACATGGGAAAATTTGACAACTTGCATAATTTTGACAATTAAAAATTAGGAGTTTTGACATTCCATCTCTTTCTCTCTCCTTTTTCTAAAGTTTGAATTTTCTCTTTTATGGGTTTATAGATAAATAATAGATTGACATGAAAATTGCTTCTTATTCTTGTTTAAAGCTTGAAAACATAAAACACACAATTCTAAGAAAATATTGGAAATGCACAAAAAGAGTTCTTTGCGTGAAAGAGGTCTCCTATAATTTCAGAAAATGAAACAAACAAGTCACAGATCTATCTACTACAATCATCACTTATAAGACAAAACGAGGCATGTCACATGTGACATATCAGATGGTAAGAAAATAATGGATGAAGGTAAGGTGAAAAAACAATAACCAATTAAAACATCAGTGCAATTGTTCCTACCTATCCTTAAGCTTCAAAACATAAGTGGAATTGGTTTGTCGTGGAGGTAAAAGACTCACACATGTTGCTTGGGCCTATAATGGTTGCTTTCTTGTGGTTGTGGTCCAAGGCATGGAGGTGAATGCTACAGTTCATTTCACTAGGACCACCCTCATCGTAAACGACAAAAATTTCTCAAATTTCAAAACCTTGTACACGTTACTACCAAATTAAAATTAAACGTTAAAAATAAAATATGACTAGGTCAGACGATGTCCATATGGAATTGGTTAAAGCGTGGGACGGCTTTACAAGTAAAATTTGAAATTGTAACCCTTATCTCAGGGCACATAAACCTAGATTTAATGGCTTTATTAATAATAGAGATCCTATCAGAATTTTGCACGATACAGATTTTCATGAGCCAAGCCAAGTAGAAGCAGTAAAAATTTCAAACCGTCTCTTTATTTGTTTCAAGGCTTGGCTACGAATATTCAGTACCGTGTGAAATGTTCTGATAAGATCCCTGCTCCTTTATTAATCCTCATGATTATGATTCATTGCATTGGTTAAAGGAATATGAAATATTAACGCGTAGAAGTTTCACGACTAAAAAAAAAAGGGAAGAGTCTTCTGCTTGAAAACAAATAACCAATTTGCTCTATACATCACATAAATCAGTGTTTAAATGCAAGATTGCAATTTGCAGATAATTGAATAGGGTGTTACCAATGCCTAGCTCAATCTATATATATGCCCACATTGCCCAGAGTTCCAAGTAATGCAAGGTTCAGATAGCCGAACAATGGTCACTTTCAGAGATTTGGTCCGAGGGATGTCTCATAAATGTAATTAGATTGCGATCTTTTTCTAAATATTAATCAGACACTGAGGTTAATTGTTCGAATAGTTTGATTCAATCCTATATGTGAACGTGGGTGGGGGCCAGCCACGTGGCCACGCGCGACACAACGAACCCCCCGGTTCGCTCCCTGCGCGACACAGAAAAAAAAAATATTTATTTCCCTATAAATAGGTATCTAAACCTAGGGTTTTGTGTGGGGGAGAAAAAGAAGAAAAAGCTAGGGTTTTTCTTGGCAGCGGCTAAAGAGAGAGCTTGGAGAGATTTTACAAGAGAGAGGTCAATTTTTTTGGGTAAAAATCAAAGCTTTATCTTTGGGACGAGCTTGTGGATTGTACAAGTCGTCGGTGTTCTTCTTCATAGTAGAATCTCCCCTCACCCCTCCGTGGGCGTAGGCAAGTTCTTAGAACCATGTAAATCTCGTGTCTTTATCAAGCATCGCAGGTTGGCTATTGTTTATAGGTTCCTTGATTCGGCTCTAGAACCTGCTGAGAAGAGGATATCAATAATAAAATTGTAATAGTAATGTGTTTCAAGTTGAGATTGTTTTCTTGATTTTTATCACTTTTCTGATCCAAAGCAATGATAGTTCTCAAAATGCAATCAAGAATAATTGAGAAGAGTGGTCACTCGCTTTTTAAGAGGTCAAATTTTTCTAGAAACAATGTATTCTAGGATAATATATAATTTTCATTATTGCGAGAATATTTCTTTTGGGAGATATCATAGATTTATATTATTAAAAAACAGTAGTCACCTTTTTCCATCTACTAGTTTTATGCACGCATTACAATGCACGTGGTTAAATATCATAATTATTTTATTTTTAGTTTTTTCTTTGTATAATTCAAGAAGATTCAATTTGAGTTGAAATCTCTAAACCTTGATTATTGCAATTGCCATAATTTTTATTTAAATATTTTAAAAATTTAATGAAACAAATTTGTGTGTTAAATGGGGATCAATATATTTTTATATAGTTGCATCTTGTCACTTTTTAGGTTTGTACATATCAAACTTCATGTGGCATACTTGTTTATCGGATCATCGATCTCCAATTTATTTATCTTAGTCATTAAATATAATGTTAAATTTAAAGAAAAAATACAATAATATGTTCTTATTGTGTTTAAAAAAGATATAAATAAATTTCTATAAAGAGAGCTCGACACGAAAAATAATAAATAGTAAGTTGGTTTGTATAAGCTCGTTTTGCCACCAAATCATAAGAGATACAAATATAAAAGCAATCTATGATGTAGTATAAGATGATTAATCTAGAAATGGGCTTAAATAACACAGAAGAAAAGCATGACATTGTGGTTTATTGAAAAAGGATTCACTATATTTTGTTCGTAATTATTGATAGACTTAAAAAACCATAAACTAAAGATTATTGGTAACTCTAAGTATAATTTTATATGATTAAAGCATGCAAATAAGCATATAAAAATACTTAAAATTTTGCATGAAAATCCTTCTAAAGATTCCTAATTTACTCAAACAACTAACCTATTCTATAAAATATTCAAAAAAATGTTGTCTTTTGTCATTTTCCGGGTAAATCTAAAGTAGTGTCTTCATCATCTCGTTGATTGTTACATCAAGTTGGAGCTAGATTTCTTGTGCTATTATCTTTCTTTGTGCTCATTTATCATTTGTCTTCTCATATAACTTCATGAGGAATTTGAATGACTTTCCAATGCTCAATACAAACTTCTAGAAATATGGACTCTTATTATTTTTGTTTCATTGAGAATAAAAGTTAATCTCATAAAAAATTTATTTTTCTGATTTATTAACTGATGTTGGCATCGATGTGAGTAAGTTTTTTAAAAATTCTCATTTTTTTGTAAATCTTCAAATTTGAGGGTTTTTGTAATTTTAAGAAATTTAGGGTGCCTTATGCAAATTACAAACTATTTTATGGGTCAGTGTATAATTATTGAGGGCTTGAAATTCTCATGGTTTTTCGTGAATTTTAAATTTCAAGGTATTTTTTAATAATTTTTAAACTTTTAGGATGCTTTATGCAAATTACAAACTACTTATGGGTCTTTTGATCAAATTGATTTATACTACTAATTAATGCTTTTAGTTCCTAGCGAATTCTCATTCAGGTGATATTAGACTTTTAAGAATCGGACTTGTTTGCTTATGGTTTATGAGGTGTGTAGTTTTAAGCTTAAAAGTTCTATAAAGAATTTCTTCTTGTTATTTTGACACATTAATTAAGTTAAGAAGTGGGCCAAGTAGTAAATATGAAAAGCATTGATGAAGGAGAAGGAAAAAATAAAAATTTGCTCTTGTTCATAAGTATTGGCGTCCTTGTATTTATTTACTTTAAAATTACGAATGTTGGATTGATTGAAATAATTAAACAAAATAAATCATCATAGCAAATAAATTATTAAAGTCCTAACCTTGATTCCAATAGAGGGTGCACAAACAAAAATCAATAACTAACAAAAGAAAAGAAAAACTTATTAACCTTTGAACATTTCTATTTACGATTGGGGAATAATTTCAAGCAATAACGACAATAACAACAAAAAGAAAATAGAAATTATTATAAAAATTAACAAAGAAAAATAACGTTAAGACAATAAAGGGACAAACTGTTGAAGGAGACTAAAGTGCTATGGAAATTGTATAATTCTTGATTTATACATATAGCATGAGATGTTACATGTGAGAGGATAATAAATGTAAATAGAGTTATATTTGGATAAAAATTATGTAATTTTCTTGAAGTTTGAAGTATTGTTTCTTTTAATAATAGATTTAAACATTTCAAAAATTATAAAAACACCCTCAAAAGTTCAAATAATAAAAAATACCCTGGAATTTTTGAAATTTCAAAACTTGCAAACAATAGAGATGAATTCAAAGGATTGCCATTAGGCACCTAAAAATTTAAAATTTGTAAGAAATAACCTCAAAGTTATATAAATTATAAAAAACTCATTGAAAGTTAAAAATCACAAAAACCTAAAATTTCAAAACCTATAACCAATACATATCAAATCTAGAAATTATTAACAGATTTGCTGAAAATTTAAATTTTACAAAAACAATCCAAAGTTTTAATAATTATAAAAACACCCTAAAAACATAATAGTCAAATTTAGATATTAATTGTGTAGTTATTATTTAAAACCATGCAATAAATGAAATTTTTGTGAAAAAGAATATAACAATTAGTATTAAAGCACGTTGAAAGTGTGGGTAGTATTAGTAAAGTACTTTGATTTGATTTTTGGTGTTGATTTATATTTTTGTTACTTTTAGCAATTGATTAGAATTTTTCATTAATTTTAGCAACTGAATTTGGATGTTGAAAACTTATAAAAATTTTAAGCAATTTATAAAAGTTATACATTTTTATCTAGATTAATGGCTTGGGGTTGTCATAATTGAATTTATGAAACTATTTGTGCTTATTTTCTAGTTCCATGACTTAAGGAGTTTGACCATATTTTGATTCGATTCGAGTTTATTTTAAAGACATTTAGGTCCATGAATTTTACTTCTAAATTAAATTTAAGGACATTTTGATCTATTCTATTTGAATTTTAGTTTAAGAATATTTCAATCAATTTGAATCAAAATTTAAGCGTTTCAACCAATTTGATTTGAATTTCAAATTGTTCTATAGATTTGCATCTTTTAGGAGTTGTTTTTCCTTTTTGCTATGAGATGTTTTATAATTTTACAGGAAAAATATAAGGAATTTTCTATAAATCTCAAAAGATCATGGTTGTTTTATATTTTTAGGAAATCTAACTTTTTCGCCAAACCGATAGAAAATTTAAGCTTTTCTACAATTTATAAGAAAATGCGAGATACGTAATTTTTTGGAAAAATATTGATGTTCCACAATTATCAAAAGAATTTGGATTATTATGCGGTTTGAAAATAATTTGGACCTTTCTTCATTTTAAATTTATTTTATTTTATTTATTTAATTCTTCGGGGCTTGGCTCTTGTGTATTTGATTTTTGTGTTGTTGGTAGAACCAATGCATGGGTCCCACTCATTGTATTTTTATTTAATTTCTTAAAGGATTGATGTTTGAAGTTTGAAGTTGTAGATTAATATAAATATTAGGACATTTAATTCACACGGCCCTTCTAATAGGCACTGTTAGATCACAAAAATTAGGATATTTGGTTCACATGGAATTAGAATATAATTAGGTTATTACAAAAATTAGGATATTTAGTTCATATGGGATTATGATATAATTAGGATATTTGAAGTTGAATTAGAATATAATTAGGTTATTATGAAAATTAGGATATTTAGTTTACATGGGATTATGATATAATTAGGATATTTGAAGTTGTAGTTCACATGAGATTAGGATAATTAGGATAGATTTGAATTGAAATGTAATATCTAAAAGAGTTAAGAGTATTTTTATCTACCGAAAGATAGATTTGAATTGAAATATAATATCTAAAAAGTTAAGGGTATTTTTGTCTACCGAAAGATTTTTGGACTCGTGCTTTTAAATGGAGTATGATATGATATGATTATGGATGAGGAATCAACTTGAGAACCAAAAACTTCAAATGACAGAAGAACGTGTTTGTCATTTAATTTACTTCAAAGAACAGTAATCAACTAGTCATATCATCAGTCCATCAACCTAACTACTATTAGTATTGGATTTTCCTTTTTCTTTTTTATGCTGAGTTTCTTTTATTTCTTATTCTCCTTAACAAAGTTTATTATTTCCTTTTCTTCTGTTTCAATTTCAAATTTTACTCAAAATCTTGTCCTGATTTTTACTGTAAATCACACATTTGTTGATATGCCACCTTCCGGCATTTAATATGCAAAACTTTCGAAAAGAAATATATGAAGTTGTGGTTTAACTAGACTAGAGTTGGTCTATTTAGATATTGATCTAAAAAATAGTTTAAGAACAAAAGTTTGAATTAGAAAGGACTATTTTAAATGTGGCTCAACTAAAAAGGTTCTTTGGAGTTGTCTATAATGAAGACCACCGGGTTTGTTGCGGAGGTTAGAGCAGTGACTAGCTACTCATGAGAACATCCTTTCTTTCATCACTACGATAGAGTGATATGATTCTCGAGCCCACATTGCGTAGGAATACCAGTGATAGGGTGGTTCGTGATTACAAGAGTTTGCACAAGAAAGGTATTTGAATCAAAGTAGGAGTCTATTAAAATTATCTTTTTATTAGGATAGTTTGAGTCCATTAGAAATTATTTTTATTAGGAAAGTTTAATTAGAAAGTTTTTCATTCTATTAGGAATTCTCTTGAGGCTATATAGATGACAGGTTATAGCTAGGATTTTTATATTTGATTTTGGTGAAAAATATTATAGAAGACATTAATCTTGAAGTCATTGAATTTTATCGGTTTATGAGATTCGGTCTTAGATTTCTTGGGCTCTTAGATCGCTTTTCAACGATCAGATAGAGATTCCACACGCAATTTGTCGATGTGTATGGAACCAAATTCGGGTTCTTATCACATAGGTTTATGCTACAACGCAACCAATTATAGTGTCATCTCTGTTCCAAAACAAGATGATTTTCATTGCTGTTAGGGGATCAACTTTTCTTAATGCTGCTGGTGGCTGAAAACGAAATCCTAATGTATTTGGGCCCACAAAATGGAGGAGATAAGGCTTGCGTCATTGGTTACTTGCAGCGGGTTAGGTGTAGTGGAGTTGTCCTATGGGCCTTGTTCTTTAGCTTTTATTACTCAATGCCAACCTCACAAATACAGCTAATACCTTGATGCTTATAATTTAATTAAAATCATATTTCAATGAACAGTTGATTATCTAGCCGATAGTAATTTTTTAAAGTGCCAAATAGGAATAAGTGCAATTTAAGAGAATACAGTGAGTGTTAGTTTTACAATGTATCACAATCACCCACTTAGATAATTAGCGGTTGTGATTAAAAGTAGTCTTTCGATTATTTTTTTTATAGTGGAGAGAATCCAAAATTTCGTATTTATTTATTTAAAGTGTAGTTTTGAAAATATTATATGTTGTTTTGAGATCTTCGATCCTTTATAGCTATTGTTGTAGGGTCTTAGGAGTTTTAAATGAGAAGTGATAACTACACTACTACTTACTTCTATACTACAACAGAGAAAATTGTGTCATCCATTCTCTTCAAATTTTTTCAATTGTTTGAAACAGAAAAATAGGGTGTAGAAACCAAACAGAAAGACAAGTTATTCACATCTGATTGTTTGGTCAGAGGCAAATTTATAGCAGGAAATTAATGATTAATTTATCAAGGGAGCCTATACTTTTCTTTCTTGCAATATAGAAATAGTATAGGAGAGAATAGTATAATTATCACGACAGTTTCAATTTACTTTTGCTATTGGTTTAAGCAATAAATATAATAATAATTAATAATCTAGACTATTACTTGGTACTTGATCATTTACATCTCTTATTACCCTATTAATGATGTTTAGTTCCACGATAAGGTTGGAATAGGACCATCCATAGCCTGACGTGTGCTAAATAATACATGTTTCCTATTCCATCCAACATATGTAACATCATTGATGAGATGGCTGTTACTCTTGTTGAAAGGCTTAATATCAGAAAACCCCTTAACTTTGGGCGATTATCAGAATACCCCTTAACTTTCAAAATATCAGAAAACCCCTTTAAGTTTAGGGTTATCGAGAAAACCCCTTTAACTTTAAGGTTTTATCACAAAACCCCCTAGCGTTATCCCGATTATCCCAAATTATCGTGGACAAAAGTACTCCGGTAGGAATTTTGATGGGAGAGTTTTTTTCAAGAACTCGAAAGTTTTCTCTGAAAATCAAATTAATGTGTTAAACTAAATTATTAATTTTTTATCACGTGTGGGTGAAATCCTACTTGTGAGTATTTTGTTTCATTTGAAAAATTGGGATAATAAAGGATAACACCGTTAGGGGTTTTGTGATAAAAGTTAAGGGGTTTTTCGATAACTAAAGTTAAGGGGTTTTGATATTTTGAAAGTTAAATGGGGTTTTCTGATAATCGCCCAAAGGTAAGGAGGGTTTTCTGATATTAAGCCGAATGAAAACTCAACTCAATACAAGTTCCTTGTTCCGCTCCTTGTCTCCTACACGTGGATAATAAATTATTGATGGGAAATGTTGTCAATCTGTAATGATCTTATAGAATGTCAAAAAGTTAATTCGATCTATCACTTTAACACAAAAGCATTGCCATACTTTGTCTCCTTCCTCCATAAACATCACAAACATTAGGAGATAAGCACAAATTAAATATAAATATCACAATTTAAAGATAAGAATATAAGATATATGGTAACTCCTAACAGCTGTATAAAGTAATTCCCTGTGCTCGTCCTCTTGTAGACAATAATTTTGACAAACAAACCTTTGCTTTGTTCTAATAATTTTTTTATTTGTGGTCATCCTATTGGTTGGAGATAACAACTTAGACTACCAAGAGTAGACCTTACAGCCATTTTCCCTTCTTTTCGAAGAAAGTTAAAGGGAAGAGAAGCACCTTTTCTCTTTGCTCTAATTCCTAGTGCTCTATTATTGCGATAAGGTTCCCAAAATCAGAACCCTATACACTTTATGTGCATGAACATTTTTAGAGCAACAATCTTATTTGTCTATGCATCACATCGTCTATACAGAGTAGGGCACGTGGGCCCCACAGTAGATGGTAGATGTGATAGCCAAATGACTTTTTCCTTTTTAGGGGTTTTTACATCAAAATCATATTTACTTTTATCCAAATTGATACTTACCACTTTTAAAAATTTTATATAAACCACACTTTGTAACATGATTGCAATGTCACTTTTTTTTTCCTGTTCACCCACGAAAAATTAGATATTCTCATTTTACCTCCATCTTCTTCCTTCCAACCCCTAACCCCTTCTCCATCCTTCTTTTCTACAAACCCTAATCCTAATCCATAACCACCACCTCTCTCAAAATCCTAACCCATGGCCGCCACCTCCCCCAAAATCCTAATCCTAACCCATGGCCGTCACCTCCCCCAAACCCTAACCCTAATCCTAGTTTCTACTTGGAAAGGAATGGGAGAGTGGGAGGTCGGGAAGGAAGAGAGACGAGAGAGGGAGAGGGGAGGAAGGGAGGAAAGATGGAGAGAGAAGAGGTGGAGAAGGCTAGGATTAGGGTTAGGGTTAGGGTTTGTGAGGAAGGAGATGAAAAAATTAGAAAATGGTGAGAGCAAAATGGTCATTTCGTATATTTTTTGGTGAAAACTGGATTAGGTGTGGCATTCAAACATGTTAGCAAGTAAGTGTGGTTTATATCAAATTTTTTAAAAGTGGTAAGTATTAATTTAGATAAAAGTAAATGTGATTTTGATGTAAAACTATTTTTTAGAGCGGTTGCATCATGATCAGGCATCTCTTTGATAGAGAGGGAAAAACTAGATATCCTCTACGTTTTTGTTTGTAGTGAAACTCTATAACTCAGCAATAACATGTGAACACCATAAATTATATTCTTTAAATATATTATTATATAAAAATACTAGTATTTTATTTGAAGGACTCATTGAAAGTGCACGAACAACAAACACAAAAGTTACATTAACTTAAATTGTAATGCATAACATAGTAATAATACAATTAACATTACAACTCATGAACTGAAACTAAAAACTAAAAAATAATAACTGAAATAGATAGAGGTATCAAAAGACCATATACAGATAAACAAACAACAGATCAATCCATCAGCGCACCAACAAAGGCAGAACAATTAATTAGAATCCACTCCTTTCCCTGAAACAATAGAGGTATTATTAGTTTTCTTAAAAATTTAATAACATGAAGAACCATTAGGAGTTAAAAAAGGGAAATGGAAATTTCTAGTACCTGAATGAGAATTTAATGGAATTCTTCTACTTGGTGATAGCATAAACAGCATAGATGATTCCAGGCAAGTACCCGAGGAGAGTCAGCACCAAGCAAATCCAAAATTCAACCTGAAAACAAATTAATAAATTTTCAAATTTCTAGTCCTCAAAACTTGGATTTCAGCGAATGAATTGTTGCCATTTATAATGTTCTGTCGCGTATTTGACAACTTAAATAATAAATATAATTTAAAAAAAATCTAAAAACACAATCTATCTTGCTTTTGAAAATTTGAATTCTCATATATATTCGGAAAACTTCAGGGCTTCTTCAAATTAAACCCTAAATTGTGTTCTATTTTATATTAGGTTCCTAATCTTCATATTTAAAAATTACATCCTCAAATCTTCATATTTGTTAGAAATACTATTTAATGCATTTGAGTTTGCAAATTACAAACAAAGGGGTTTACGTAAGACAACTTAATGAATTTGAGTGGTGTAGCTTACAAAATGAAGAATTAATCTCAAATTTTAATTTGAAACGTAAACGTAAAACTCAACAAAATATGGGATAACAATTAAGGACTTAATTTACGATATCCCTTAATTCCAATCACGAATATAATAAATTAAAAAATGACGCCTTGAAACCTGAATCTCATCATAGTGATAACTAAACTACTCTGGCACTTATAATACCCGTAGCGTATTTTAAAAAAAATTTGAACTACAAAAAATACATAAGATTTATATATTTACCCCGCATCCAAACTTGAGAAACACTCCCAAAGGAGGGAGGATGATGGCCAAGAGGATGTCGATGCAGGTGGCAGTTCCTTCGTCAGCCATGGCAGAGGTTCTTGAGAGAACTAAGAAACCAAGAGAGAGATGGGAACTCAAGAGGACTACAGATGACTTGAAGAGCGAGGGTGAGAAGATGAGAGGGACTTTGTGGTCAATTTTATAGAATTATTATTGTCACGCGCATAGCGCGTGATGCCTAGGTATGCACACAGATCATCTGATCTGACGCTGATACAACGAGTGAAAAACAAAAAAGAAATTGTATTTTTATTTGCAAGGTCAGATAGATTACTTAACCGCGTTTGCTTCTCTGTTTAGATCACAAAGGAAGAGACCGCTCAATTCTGCCAGCGAGGACGGCCTGTTGTATTTGCTCCTTTCCCATGTTCTCCTGAATCGCCTTTGCTTTATTTTTTTAATGCACAAAATTTTAGGACATTTTATGCATTTGCATACTAAGGTTTTGTGTAAACAATATTTTATTTAATTTATCTTCTTTTATCATGTAATCTACAGTACAGAACAAAGGGATTGGTATAACTACTATCAGATACGAGTCGTAGGTGCTAAGAATGCAACAAATCTTCATAAGCATAGTAACAGAAATGGATTTGGATCATCTTCACTACTAAATAAGTAGTGAAGAGACTACTATTTAATTATAATCATTGATTTTCTAGTGGATGGTTGTGAGTTTTTTAGTGTAAATTAGAAATGAGTGTAATCACTGGGAATGCAGTGAGTGTTAAATTTAGAATGTATCACATTCACCTTTAGATAATCAATAATTGGAATTAAAAGCCATGGACTCTCCACTGCTTTTATAATGGAAAAGATCCAAATTCAACGAAATTACTTAGTAACTTGAAAGATTTATTTACAATTGATATTATTACCTGAGATTGAGTGCTCTTTTATGACTTGGAATATAAACTCAAACAACGGTATCAAAATTTTTCTTTAAAATCGACTTTAAATTCATGCCAGGTAGGATTTAAGCGCGAGTTCTTCTATCTACCACAATATTCTTATCATTGCCTCAAAACTCGAAGTCATTGTGAGGATTGAGACTTATAATTTTATAGGATTTTTCATGGAAACCACCTAATATATAGGGTGATTATCTAGGAACCACTGATAATTTTAATTTGTACAAAACCATCAAAAAGTATATTTCCCCTTTGTTAGACAATTAACTGGACATTTGGTAGGGCAATATTGGGAGTTGATGCACATCATTAGTCATATGGTCATTGAAAATGTTTCTGATACAAGAAAATGGAGATGGGAGACATCGAATAAGTGCTCTGTCAAGTCATATTATAATTTTTTAGTAGATGGGGAATCAAATTTGAATGTTCTGAGATTTGGAAATTACCAGTCCCATTAAAAGTTAAAGTCTTGTTATGGTCAGTGATAAAAGAAAATTTGAACACAAAAGATGTTCTTAGTAAAAAAAGGTGTGAATGTGGATTCTATGTGTGTTCTGTGTCGTACTGTTAATGAATCTCATTCACATATATTTGTGGAATGTTGTTCTGTATCTTCTATGTGGAGGTCTATTAAATTTAGATGTGCAGTACTTGAAAATTTTAGTAGTATATATGACATTTGGACTTCATGGAGGTTATTTCATGTACCTCTTGATAAAAGATTGGAATGGGATGTTTTGTGTTGTGCTCTTGTTTGGGTTATCTGGTGTGAAAGGAATAATGGGATTTTCTGTTTTAAACATCGACATGCTTTACAATTATTGGGACAAATTAACCATGTTGCTCAATTTTGGTTAGGGAATGCTCGTCTAAGTGATCAGACCAGGAGATATTTCAAGCGCAGGCCCCGGCTCAGAGTGGAACACGTGAGGAGCAATAGTAGAAACAGGGAGCTACAGTTACATGGAGAAGCTAACAGACCTATTTTACTTCAATAAAGAATGGGTTTATGGGTTGTCTTTTTATTTTGATGCTAAATGGTTCTATCTATAAAAACTATCTTTTGGGTGTTTTGTTGAAATAATATGATGTTTGTAATCAGTTGGTGGGGGTGGAGGGGTTTAATTTTGTCTATCATGTAAGGGTTTGCTATACTTCAAATGCACTCTGTCCGGTTGGGAGTGTAGTGTAGTTATGTAACAACCAGTTATTAGTAATAGAAGCAGGCTGGGGTCTTCTACGCGAGACCTCATCCTTAATTCTAAAAAAAAGTATATTTTTCCTTCAATCAACCACCCATGTCTAATTTATGTTGACTTTTTGACCAAGCTTTCATAATATACTTAATGGAGGCACGTGCTCAGCATGTTTTTCCACTTATCCTCTCTCTAACTAGGGTTTAACTTATCCCATCCCCATCCCAAACAAAAAAATAGACATTAGGAAAAAAAAGACCCCCGATCGATCTCTCTCCCCTCTCCCTCTCGATTCCCCTAAACCCCCTATCTCGTTGTCCGTAACCAATGCAAGGATCTCACCTTTCCTCCCATCTTTGCTCTTGAAATTTAATCTGGGGCGGTCCTCTATGAATCTTCACCATCAAAGAAGAAGATTCTAGTTCACATGAGAATAAAAAACCATACATCTTTATTGAATTGAAGGAGGAAAAAAAAATCCAAAGCAACAGTACATTCCCTTTTGATTTCAATTTTATCCCCAAATTCTAAGGCTTGAGTTCAATAGAGAAAGAAAGAAGGAAAGCAATAATATTTTGTGATTTTAATGGGTTAAACCCAGTTAAGAGAGGGTAGGTGAGAAAAATGTTCTTAGCATATGCATTATTTAAGGACATTAATGGAAGTTCGGATAAAAATTGAGCTTATTTTGATCATGGGTGGTTGACTTAAGAGAAAACATACTTTTAGGTGGTTTTGATATAAATTGGAATTTGTATGTGGTTCTATATAATCACTGTATTTATTAGGTGGATTCCATGAAAAACTCGGTTTATATTATGTATAATCACTACATTTATTAGGTATTGGATACACCTCTTATTTAAGTACACCACTCTTTCTTATCATTTCCAATATGAGAACATATCGGATCTAAATACTAGTTGTTGGATAATAATTGGCCTCAACAGAGAGTTATTGGACCTTAAATAGAGCCATAGGAACCAATTTTAACCCATAACCTTAAGCTATTAGGTATTTGTTGATGCTCTGAATCTAACAGTCAAAGCGAGTTTGAGATTGATGGTGATGGGGATCGCTCACTCCCAGAATACACGGCTCGAGTTGGAACATTCTTCCCCCTGCACAAGTAGAAGCAGGTGAGGGCGGGGCTTGTTTCCCGTTGTACCTCAGACGATCAAGTCGGTAAGTGAGCTTGAGTGGAGAAGAAAATGAACAGTAGGAGTTCTTAAGTGCAGCGTGCAGGTGGGAAATGGCGTACCTCTGCATTGAGACCAGTTCCTCTCTTTGTAGGAATGAGAGAGGGGCAGTTTGGTCACTTTAGGTAGAGTCAACATTAGCTTTACACATGTCAGCTCTTGTGTGGCATGAGTCATCTCTGATTTGATGGGATGCGATTGATGAGGTATGAATAATGAGTTATAAAGCCGTGTAATTTATGTGATGATATTATAGCCAATTATTAATGGTAATGATAGTGACTTGTCATTGACGCGGGGCTCGAGGCCAACTACTACAGCAGGTAAGTACTGTAGCTATAGGCTACTATGGCGGATGATCTCTGGCCAATGGCCAAACTCTTATGCTCTGAAATCTTTAGCGGGGCACTACAACACCTTCGAGTTGGTTTCTTGTAGCGGTGAGTCATCTCTTTCGGTCTTGAATTAGCCTCTTTTGGCGTGAAATTGGACTCCTGTTGGGATTCGCATAGGAAATAATACTTTAAATAATAATATTTTTTTAGGGTCATAACAGTATTGGTTCTAACTCCTATTTAAACTTATCACTATTTCTTATCCTTTTCAATGGGGACTATACTCACATATTAATAATTTTAACTAATACAAGGAGAACATTGCTCAATTGGTAGGACGAGATTCTCACATTGCCCGGTTTGAAGTGCTTAAAAGCATTTAATTCAATGATCTTTTTAGATACTAGCTAATATTTTTCTTGATTTCAGATGTAAATAAGTTGTTGGTACAAAAAGAAGAAGGTTGTCATGTGCCTCCATAACATAAAGTGAGAGGATCCAGACACAAAATCTGAATGTTTTAATTAGATGGTAACAAAGAGTGAGTTGGAATTGAAATAAGGAAACGAGATTCTTACGAGAAAACCCTTTAACACGCTAGAGAAAAAATTTCACAAAAAGTTTTCTTATTTTATGGTTTGGTTCATCACTTTTCTTAGTTAAATGTTTTCCGTAAAACTTGGAAATCGAGTTTTTTGGAAATTGTTTTTCTGAGTGTCAAACATGGGAAAATTTGACAACTTGCATAATTTTGACAATTAAAATTAGGAGTTTTGACATTCCATCTCTTTCTCTCTCCTTTTTCTAAAGTTTGAATTTTCTCTTTTATGGGTTTATAGATAAATAATAGATTGACATGAAAATTGCTTCTTATTCTTGTTTAAAGCTTGAAAAACATAAAACACACAATTCTAAGAAAATATTGGAAATGCACAAAAAAGAGTTCTTTGCGTGAAAGAGGTCTCCTATAATTTCAGAAAATGAAACAAACAAGTCACAGATCTATCTACTACAATCATCACTTATAAGACAAAACGAGGCATGTCACATGTGACATATCAGATGGTAAGAAAATAATGGATGAAGGTAAGGTGAAAAAACAATAACCAATTAAAACATCAGTGCAATTGTTCCTACCTATCCTTAAGCTTCAAAACATAAGTGGAATTGGTTTGTCGTGGAGGTAAAAGACTCACACATGTTGCTTGGGCCTATAATGGTTGCTTTCTTGTGGTTGTGGTCCAAGGCATGGAGGTGAATGCTACAGTTCATTTCACTAGGACCACCCTCATCGTAAACGACAAAAATTTCTCAAATTTCAAAACCTTGTACACGTTACTACCAAATTAAAATTAAACGTTAAAAATAAAATATGACTAGGTCAGACGATGTCCATATGGAATTGGTTAAAGCGTGGGACGGCTTTACAAGTAAAATTTGAAATTGTAACCCTTATCTCAGGGCACATAAACCTAGATTTAATGGCTTTATTAATAATAGAGATCCTATCAGAATTTTGCACGATACAGATTTTCATGAGCCAAGCCAAGTAGAAGCAGTAAAAATTTCAAACCGTCTCTTTATTTGTTTCAAGGCTTGGCTACGAATATTGATGCAGTGTGAAATGTTACGATAAGATCACTTTCTTTATTAATCCTCATGATTATGATTCATTGCATTGGTTAAAGGAATATGAAATATTAACGCGTAGAAGTTTCACGACTAAAAAAAAAAGGGAAGAGTCTTCTGCTTGAAAACAAATAACCAATTTGCTCTATACATCACATAAATCAGTGTTTAAATGCAAGATTGCAATTTGCAGATAATTGAATAGGGTGTTACCAATGCCTAGCTCAATCTATATATATGCCCACATTGCCCAGAGTTCCAAGTAATGCAAGGTTCAGATAGCCGAACAATGGTCACTTTCAGAGATTTGGTCCGAGGGATGTCTCATAAATGTAATTAGATTGCGATCTTTTTCTAAATATTAATCAGACACTGAGGTTAATTGTTGAATAGTTTGATTCAATCCTATATGTGAACGTGGGTGGGGTAGCCATTATTACCTTGACACAACGAACCCCGGTTCGCTCCTGTGCACCACGAAAAAAAAAAAATATTTATTTCCCTATAAATAGGTATCTAAACCTAGGGTTTTGTGTGGGGGAGAAAAAGAAGAAAAAGCTAGGGTTTTTCTTGGCAGCGGCTAAAGAGAGAGCTTGGAGAGATTTTACAAGAGAGAGGTCAATTTTTTTGGGTAAAAATCAAAGCTTTATCTTTGGGACGAGCTTGTGGATTGTACAAGTCGTCGGTGTTCTTCTTCATAGTAGAATCTCCCCTCACCCCTCCCGTGGACGTAGGCAAGTTTGCCGAACCATGTAAATCTCGTGTCTTTACTGTTTACTGTGTGTTGGCTATTGTTTATAGGTTCCCTTGATTCAGTTCTAGAACTGTTGAGAGGAAGAGTGGATATCTCACTTTGTTGAGATATTTGCTTTCTATTCTTGTTTCCTTCGCGAAACGGGAATATAAATCAGGGCCTTCTCTCAGGTGATATTACTTCCGCGGCGTGTGGGCGTGACTCTGCGCCCAACAATTGGTATCAGAGATATTATTCAGATTGGAAGTGGTGTAGCTTCTGGTTTGAGGTGTGCTCGGTAATTTCTGAGAGAAGCGGATTTATTAATACAAACGGAGAATGACGTCTACCAGTAAATCGGTCAAAGTGAGAAAATACGAGATTGAAAAGTTCAATGGGAAGAATGATTTTTCCTATTGGAGGATGCAGATGAAAAACTCATTGATTTCGTAAAAATTACACAAGGCTTTGGCTGGAAAAGAGAAGAAGCACAAGGATATGTCTGATGAGGATTGGGAGGAGCTGGATCTGGAAGCACGGGTTTCGATTATCCTATGCCTTGAAAGGGATGTAGCTTTCTTGATAGATGGAGAGGAAACGGCTGCGGGCATGTGGTTGAAGTTAGAAAGTACCTTCATGACGAAGAGTCTAACGAACTGGATCTATTTAAAATCTAAATTGTATACTTACAAGATGGAGGAGGGCTCATCAATCCGGGAATACATCAACAAGTTTGATAGGATCATATGAGACTTAAAAGATATAGACGTGACAGTTGAAGATGAGGATCATGCGCTTTTACTACTTCTGTCTCTGCCGAAGTCTTATGAGAACCTGGTGCAAACACTGATGCTTGTAGGAGACGATTTGACGATGGATGAGACTAGAACGGCGCTTCTAGTGGATGATCTTCGAAAAATTGCAACCAGTGACATGACTACTGGTGGTAACAAAGAACAAGCACAAGGATTGTTTACTAGAGGAAGGAGCAATGAACGAGGAAAAGGCAAGGGAGGAAAGTCTAGATCTAAATCGAGACTTCTTGCGGGAAAATAGTATTTCAAATACGGTGAAGTTGGGCATTTCAAGATCGACTGTCCAAATAAGAGAGTAGGTGGAAAGAAGAACAACAACAAGACTGAGAGAAGAGAGGGTAAGGAAGAGGCGAGTTCACGTTTGAGGAAGGGGCGATAAGAGTGCTATGTCGTCCGCGGGTGGCGAGGATATCTCAGGAAGTGGATACTTGATTACGGTTGCTCTTACCATGTGTCCAAATAGGAAGTGGTTTACTACCTCTGAGAGGCATTGATGGTGGAACCGTATTGATGGGGAATAACCATGCTTGTAAAACGGTGGGGCTAGGTAATATCAAGATCAAGATGCATGATGGAGTGGTCCGAACCTTGACGGATGTGAGGCATGTTCCCGACTTGCGGAAGAATCTTATCTCAGTCAGTGCATTGAACTCCGGCGGTTGCAGAATTGTTACGGAGATCGGAGTGAAGAAGATTGTTCGAGGTTCCCTTGTAGTGATGAAGGGTGTTCGTCACGGTAATTTATATACTCTCTCAGGTACGACGGTGACGGGAGATGTAGCGGTTGGAACTGAAGGAAGTGGTGGAGACCCATGTGAGCACACACGGTTATGGTATAGGCGGCTTGGGCACATGTCAGAGAAGAGTCTAGTTTTGCTTGATAAAGAGGGTTTGCTGAAGAATCTGAAGAAACCTAGCATTGATTTTTGCGAGGATTGTGTGTATGGAAAGGCACATAGGGTCCAATTTCTGAGAAGCAAGTCTAAGAGCAGAGGGATACTAGATTATGTGCACACGGATGTTTGGGGTCCGGCTCAGACAACTTCTAAGGGTGGTTCCAGATATTTTATCTCGTTCATAGATGACTATTCGAGGTATTCTTGGATTTACTTTCTGAAGCATAAGAATGAGGTGTTCGAGACATTCAAGAAGCGGAAAGCAATGGTTGAGAACAGGACGGGAAAGAAATTGAAGATCTTGAGATCGATAACGGTCTGAGTATCTGAGATGGTGCTTTCAAGGAGTTCGTGATCGAGGAGAATTGTTCGACCTTGGACATTCGAGTCAACACCACAGCGAGAATGGGGTCGCGAGAGCCAGAACCGAACATTGCGGAGAAAGCAATTAGTATGCGATCATCTGGCTGGATTGAGCAACGAATGGTGGGCGGCGGTGGCTCTGACTTGTTACATTGTGAACCTTTCACCACATTCGATATTGGATGGTGATACACCTTATAGGGTGTGGTCGGGGAGCATCACGATTATGATAGACTTCGAATTTTTGGATGTACCGCCTACTATCATGTCAACGAGGAAAACTTGGCGAGGGCCAAAAGGCAATATTCTTAGGATATCACGAAGGCGTAAAAGGCTATCGACTTTGGTGTCACGGAAGATTTGAAGTTAAGTGATCAGCGGGGATGTTACCTTTAATGAGAAATCTATGATTGCTAGGGCTTCAAGGATGATGGTGTTAGGGCTGTTGAGATTTCTAAGTCTCGAGGTTATTGAAATAGAACCTAAAGACCAACCAGGTTCTAATCGTGTTCAAGTGGGAAGTCGGTAGATGATGAGCTTGGCGGGGAGGAGGTTCAGCAGGAGAATACAGGCACTACAACAACGGCGGCTCGAGAATAGTTTGGCTTCCACTTGGCCAAGGCGAGCATACAGCGGTCACGAGAAGGCTGGGGGCTGATCAACCCCTGAAGCACTATGGGCAGGTTAATTTGGTTGAATACGCACTCTCGGTGGAGGAGGACGAGCCGGTCTCCTTCAAGGAAGCTATTCGGGACAAGGATAGTGAGAGTTGGTTGATTGCGATGGAGGAAGAGATGGAATCTCTTCGGAAGAACCAAACATGGGAGGTGATTGTAGGCAATTAAAATTACTTTGATCCCTGCACAAGTAACTCGGAACAAGCAAAAGAGCTTAGGTGTTCATCTGAGGGAAGTCAGGCCCACCTGAGGAAAGTCAGGCCCACCTAAAGGTTAAGTTCACCCGAATGCTTGACTTTACAAAATAGACGAAAGTGCTGATATCTCTCAAACCGGAAGGAATTTGCCAAAATGACCGGAGCAAACCAAACCCTTCAGGTGGTTTGGTTGGCTCCGTCTCGTCGAGATAGTCGATTTTTATATATAATTCGTCCAATTCCGACTTACGGTTTGAAAGTTACGACCTGTTCTTCGTAGCATGTTACGGAGCTCTTTGTAGAGCAAGCTCGCTGCAAAGGAGCTCGGCTCGCCTCAAGAGCAAGCTCGCATGAAGTCTGGGCTTCGCTGCGTGCTTGAAGCTCGTTTACCTGGGGCAAGCTTCGCCCATAAGCTTCGCTGAAGGATTGAAGCTCAAGCTCACTGTAAGTGGAGCTTCGCTGAAGGTATGAGCTCGCTGAACCAAGCTTCGCTGAAGGTATGAGCTCGCTGAACCAAGCTTCGCTGAAGGTATGAGCTCGCTGAACCAAGCTTCGCTGAGTCGCCCGGCTTCGCCCGAACTTGTGCTTGAGCTTGCCTACACTGTAGCTCGAGCTTCGCCATCCATACTGCTTCGCTTGCTTGGAAGTTCGCTGAAGGCTGAAGCTTCGCTGTAGACCCTTGGTTCGCTGCATGCGAGCCGCCAAAGACCAAGCTTCGCTGCCAGTCGCCCGGCTTCGCCCGCATGCTTGAAGCTTCGCTGCATAAGGCAAGCTCGCCTGAGCTTCCCAAGGCGCCCACTTGAAGCATGGGAGATGTCACATCCCATA
Organism: Asparagus setaceus; assembly: GCA_012295165.1. Classification (NCBI taxonomy): domain Eukaryota; kingdom Viridiplantae; phylum Streptophyta; class Magnoliopsida; order Asparagales; family Asparagaceae; genus Asparagus; species Asparagus setaceus. Next base: position 77,621,005 of record CM022702.1, read on the forward strand.
GTGGTCACATTCCACAGAGGGCATGGTGCTCCTCACCCATTAGTGGTCATATCCCACAAGTTAAAGGGATGGCACCATAGAGAGTATGGCTCTCCTCAACTGGGCATGGCCATATCCCACAAATCAAGAAAGTGGCCATGCCTCTCTTTGCCTATTTATAAGCCACCATCTCCACATGAGAAGAGGGTCAGCATTTTGGAGAGGCTTGCTATGTTTCTAAGATTCTCAAGCTAAACGCCTGGTCTTGGCCTTCCTTAGGACTTGACCTTTTAAGAGGCTCTTGAGCTCTTTGCAAACTCTTGCATCGTAGCCCTATCCAAGCAAGCTCGGGTAGAACCGAACTCAACCACGCCGGAGCTTCTACTGCGAACTGAAGCTCGACCACAACGTCGATCGAATCGTCCAAGGGAAGCAAACTCGGCTCGAGCATCGAGGGAGGCATCCTATCGCCACCGACGAACCCACGTTAAACAAGAAGGGCCTTCCCTTCACTTCTGTTATAAAAAGCGATTCTTGATTTGTAAACAAGCAATTCAAATATGAGAGGAGATTTTTACACCAAACAGTGGTCCCATTGCCCGTAGGAAGAAAAGCTATTGATTGTAAGTGGGTGTATAAAAGAAAGGAAGATCTTTCAGAGCTCGGCGGTACAAGGTACAAGGCGAGGCTAGTGGCTAAAGGCTTTACACAGAAAGAGGGTGTGGATTACAATGAGATTTTTTCTCCGGTGGTGAAACACACTTCTATTCGGGTGCTATTGAGTATTGTTGCTCATGGTGATCTTGAGCTGGAACAACTCGATGTTAAAACGGCCTTCTTGTACGGAGACTTGGATGAAGAGATCTACATGCATCAACCTGAGGGCTACAAGGTTGAGGACAAGGAGCATCGTGTGTCGTTTGAAGAAGTCACTGTATGGATTGAAGCAATCTCCCCGACAGTGGTACAAGCGATTTGACTCATTCATGCTGAAGCATGAATTTTCCCGAAGCGACTATGATTGTTGCGTTTACATTCAGAAGCTTCGTGGAGGTAATTATATCTATCTCCTTTTGTATGTGGATGACATGCTTATTGCTTCTAAGAGCAGAGTGGAGATAGATAGGCTGAAATTTCAACTTGATGAAGAGTTCAAGATGAAGGACATGGGCGCTGCTAGGAAAATACTGGGTATGGAGATTAGAAGAAGCGAATCGTGATTGTTCTTGAGTCGGAAGGGCTACATAGGCGGGTGTCGCGAGGTTCGGGATGCAAAGTGCTAAGTCGGTGGTGACTCCATTAGCTCCACACTTTAGGCTTTACGGTAAACAATCTCCCACTCTGTGGAAGAAGCACATGGGCGTGTTCCTATACTAGTGTAGTTGATGACTTAATGTGCGCAATGGTGTGTACGCCCGGATATTTCCGCAGCGTCGGTGTGGTCGATAGATTCATGGCGAATCAGGAAGGCGAGCGGGAAGCGGTGAAGTGGAGTCTGAGTACTTAAAGAGTACCATTGTCTGAGTGTGTTTTGGTGGAGAAACATGTCAGATTGATGAGTTTGTGGCCTCTGATTATGCGGGCGATCTAGATAGACGGCGATCGACTATTGGTTATGTATTCAGGATACATGGGGCTCCGGTTAGTTGGCGATCGATGTTACAGGCTACAGTGGTACTTTCTACTACAGAGACTGAGTACATGGCCATGGCAGAGGGAGTGAAGGAAGCATTGTGGTTGTGGGGTCTTCTAGATGATTTGGGAATATAAAACATGGTCTTCTCTCAGGTGATATCGCTTCCGCGGCGTGTAGGCGTGACTCTGCGCCTAACAATTAGTATCAGAGCAATTGATCACGGTAGGGTACGTAGGCAACCATGGTATAATGGTGCAGCTGGATTGGCCTAGTTTGGCTGATGGAGATTGTTCGCAGGGAAAGTTGGTTCCTTGATTTTCATTGCCGATGAATTCATTACACTTTTTTGGGTTTACAAACGAATTCAAAAAATAAAAAGATCACCTTTTTATAAGGCTGATTACAACGAAAATTAAGTAAAGATTACAACTTTATCTCCCTAAATAAACGCGAGATCCGTTTATCGGCTCCTCGTTTGCGTGGGTGTCTTTGCCTGTGCCGGGGACTTCTTTTCCATCCGTGGACCGCCGCGTGATCGTGATCCGAAGAAAGATCTACACGGTAGAAATGGGTTATTTCACGAAGAAAATAATAGCCCAAGCGAATGAAATCGACTAAGCGAGATCAAAACTCTTCTCGAGATCAAAATAAAGTTTAATCTCAAGGAAACACGTGTAGATCTGAGCTCCGATCTCTCGAACTTTTTTCTAAGGGGATTATCTCACGAAGGAGGATAATAGCCCTGTAGAGTCCGCCGAGATCTGGATCTGGTGTCGAAGAAGATTGGTCGTCGCTCCCAAGTTTAGATCTGAGGTGAGAAGGCAATTTGGCAGAGCTTCGGCTTCTCAAAAATTTTCAGATCCTCTCAAATGAGACCCCCACCTCTCTATTTATAGATTTCACATGTGGATGCGGGTCAAGACTGGGCAAAAAGCCCATCTGGTAGAACACCACAGGCCCGGTGTCTCGCTTCCAGGACGGCGGTTTTTCGTTTGTTGTTTCGTTGTTTCGAGTCCGCGGGTTGATCTCACTTGTTATCAGAGCTTGATCCGAGGCCAGCGGTTTGGATTTATTCAGTCACTTGCACGCAATTTGTTGCTTTGTTGATTCGTTGACTCGTTCCGCTGACTTAGACGTCTCGTCGAGTCTCTTCGCTGACTTGGACGGCTCGCTGACTTGCTTCGCTGACCTGGATGCTTCATCGACTCACTTTATGTGTTTCGTCGACTCGCTTTATGCATTTATGTCGCAGTCACTTGTCGCTATGTGGTCGGATAGCTTGTCGTTTGTCAACTCATTATCACGAGCTAGGCTCGGGGACTTATAGGCAATTTTTGACGCCTACAGATACCCCCTCCGAAGTGTTTCGGTCTCGCTATTTTATAGAAGAAGCCAAAATACTTTGGATATGATAGGCCCCAACCTGCAGTCGGTATAACGGGACCTGAAAATGGCTTCGAATCTTGACTTCTCCAATTCTTTCGGACTATCCAGTGCTTTGTAGGATGACCGAAAGCATCACGGTGCTGCATTTATTGTCTAACCGTTGTCGAAATCTTGAACAGAAGCTGATGAATGAATTTTTTGCTTTAGCTCGTGTTGGTGAGTTGTCGTCGAACTGAACATCAAACTTCGTGAGATTTATCCTCTAATCGGCGAATTCTCCATTGCGTCACTTGTCATAGGATTAACCACAGTGGGAGGAGATTGAGGGTTCATCCTTTAATCGGCGAATTCTCCATTGTGTCACTTGTCGTAGAACTGACCACAGCGGGAGGAATTTTTCTGAGATTCATCCCTTAATCGGTGAATTCTCTATCGCGACGCGTTGATTGGCGTCAGAAATTTTTTCTTGAAATCCAACCTTCAATCGGCGATTTTCCATTGTGACGCGTTGTCCGGCGTCGTAAAACTGAACACAATGGGAGTAAATTGGGGGTTGTCGAGTTATCCTTAAGAATAAAAAATATTCTCCAGAAATTTCTCAATAAACATAGGAAATAGTTTATACTCATATACCCTTTTTTTTGGAGTTGTCGAGTTATTCTTAAAATATAAAATATTTTCCAGGAACTTCTCGACCAAAAGTAGGAAATAGTTTATACTCATATACCTTTTTAGAGTAAATAACCACCATGGGAGGAGATTGAGGGTTGTCGAGTTATCCTTAAGAATATTTTATAAAAATATTCTCCAGAAACTTTTCGATAAAAATAGGAAATAGTTTATACTCATATACCTTTTTGGAGTATGATTGAGGCCCGAATAAACCGAACCGGATGAAAATTGACCCTCAATGGGTGATAGCCCCGCTGAAAATATCCGGGGTCCTGGCTGGTGATAACCTTGTCAGCGAAGGAGGTAGTGCTTAACTATCATATCCAAGAAACTGGAGCTCTCGGAACAAACACTAGCTGAGGTTGAGGAAAAGGCTGCGAAGACATTGAACGCTGGCGAGGGGTCCTTCAAGGCTGTGTTGCAGAATGAGCTCCAACAATGATGAGTTGTCCAATAACCAATTTTTTGCGTGAACCTGATGTTTGGATAACTGTAATCTCCTCATTGAAGCACTTGACCCTTTATTAGTTGAATAAACTTCTATCCTCTTTTTACCGCTGTTTATTGTGATTTTTCATTTCATTCAAAATAATCAACCACAGTACTCATAGGATTTTTGGCAAACCCTCAGCCATCAACGGATTTGATGAGCCTTTACTGATTACCATTTGAATCGAGCTAGCATGTGGATTAAACCCGTTCTGCATGTAACGTTGTGCTAAAAGAATGAAACTCTTTTAGACTTAATGCTACGATGCTGAATACGTAGACTTCGTTATCTTTTACGGATAAGAGACTAACCGGCAATGCGTGTTAGGCGTTGACTTTAGGGTTATTGGCCAACCCCCAGCCATCAACGGATTTGATGGGCCTTTACCGATTACCGTTTGAATTGGGCTAGCATACGGATTATCTATACCCGTTCCGCACGTGACGTTGCGCTAAAAGAATGAAACTCTTTTAGACTTGGTGCTATGATGTTGAATACATAGACTTTGTCTTTCTCACGAGAATAGACTACTCGGCTGCATGTATTAGATGCAGGCTTATCCCTACTTAGGCTTCGGGATAAAATTCCCCAGACTTGAATTCTGGTGTCTTCTTCAATCGGTAAAAGACTAAACCGGCAACGCGTGTTAGGCGTTTGCTTATCCCTTCTTAGGATTCGGGATAAAATTCCCCAGACTTAAATTCTGGTGTCTTTTTTAATCGGATAAAAGACTAAACCGGCAACGCCTGTTAGGCGTAGACTTATCCTTACTTAGGCTTCGGGATAAAATTCCCCAGACTTGAATTTTGGTATTTTTTTCAATCGAATAAAAGACTAAACCGGCAACGCGTGTTAGGCGTTGGCTTATCCCTTCTTAGGATTCGGGATAAAATTCCCCAAGATAAATCTTGGTGTCTTTTTTAATCGGTAAAAGACTAAACCGGCAACACCTGTTAGGCGTAGACTTATCCTACTTAGGATTCAGGATAAAAATTTTCAAGATGAATCTTGGTGTCTTTTTCAATCGGTTAAAAGACTAAACCGGCTATCGAAAGATGGAATCGATGTGGGAAAGGAAGAATTTTATATTCTGTTCCCCAACGGTGGAGAGGAAGGATTTTATATCCTGTCTCCAGGTCTTCTTTTAGGGTAAAGACAAATCCGAAATAAGAGAGGAAGGATTTTATATCCTATCCCTCGCTCTTGGAGATGAAGAATTTTATATTCTATCTCCAGGAAAAAGGAAACTAAAAGTGGGATCTCCACTTTGAGAATCGCAGGAGGTGAAACTATGAGTGGGATCTCCACTCCGAGAATCGAAAAGATTCAGGTAACTTTCACTTTTATAGGATTCATTACCTGATCTGGAAGTGAATTTCTCATTTATTGAGATGAAATTCCAACTTCGGCCCTAACCATGGGAAGGCGTGACTGAAGTGGAAGAAAAAACGCAGATAGCTTTCGCTTTTATAGGATCCGCTACCTAATCTGAAAATAACTTTCTCGTTTATCGAGATGGAATTCCAATTTCAGCCCTAACCGTGGAAAGGCGTGACCGAAGTGAAAGAAGTGGGGCCCTTCCGTTTATCAAAAGGGGATCCCAGCTTTGAAGGTGGACCTCTTGTTCATGGAAGGAATCAAGAGGGGATTTTGATGGTGGAGGACCAGAAATATTTTTTTGGACTCACCGTCAATGAGTTTGATCAGCGAGGGATTTTGTGGAGGATAGATTTAGGGTTATCCTCGAAGACAATAGGTGAAATATCTCCAATGGAACTTCCCGTCAAAATGGGTTATCCGAATATACTAAGGGTAGTACTTTTTTAGAAACTTCCCATTTATCGGCATTAATTGCCTATCGCCATTTTGGGTGATTAGGCGATACGCACCGTTTGAATAAACTGTGTCTATCACAAACGGTCCTTCCCATTTGGGTTCAAACTTGTCCTTTGTCTTTGGACGGCTTTGGGGTAATGACCCCTACATCGATCAAGGCCTGGATCTTATCCTTGAGATGGTAGCACGACTTTGTTGGATGGTGAACCGCTTTGTGGAATGCGCAGTACCTCGGATCTGTGACCTTATTTGCCTCCTCCTGGTTCACGATTGGTGGCAGCTGGATTTTATTATTCTCTAGGAGGTATTTGAAAACACCGGGAACCTCGTCATCCCTGAAAGAATAAGTCGTGGGGAATCTTGGTTCCGACGACTTCTGATTCTGAGGTCGCTGCTGCCATTGGGGCCGCGACTGCTGTGGTGCTTGCTGTTGCGGTTGTTGTTGTGGCTGTAGCTGGAACGTTTGGTTCTCGTCCACCGTCTTCGCCTGCGCCTTACCTTTGCCCCGTGGGACGAAGTTTTGATTGCGCGCATTTGCCGTTTGCTGGCCTCTTTCCGCCTTCTTCCTTTTGAGGAATCGTTCGGTTTGCTCCCCACGCACCTTCAAGTCTTTCCACGTCTTGGACGGTGCTGTTCCCATCGCTTCCAGTACGTCCAGTGAGAGATTGTTATGGCAGGTCTAGAGAATAAACTCCTCAGTTATCGGATCCCGGCAATTCATCGCCTTATTTCGAAACCGTTTGACGAAATTGTCCACCATCTCCCCATCCTTCTGTTTCTCATCCAATAGCGACCCGATGGATATCTCGGTGTCATCGTCGAAGAAATTGGTGAGGAACATGATTTTCATATCATCCCAGCTGTTAACGCTCCCTAGTTTGAGACGGCGGTACCAATCGAAGGCAGCTCCACGAAGGGTGCCAACGAATGACCGAACCATCAGGGGCTCGTTACCGAAAATAATTCCCAGGTGGGACTTGAAGTAGATCAGGTGCTGAGTGGGTGAACCCTTCCCGTCGAACGGCGTAAAGTTTATGAGACTGAACTTTGCCGGATACGGGATTGATTCCCACTTCCTTGGGTACGGACATGGTATACCCGTCTTCTTTACCTATTGAGCGGAAATCAAAGTGTTGATCTTACTCTCGAGGTCCTTTATCTTCTCATTATCACCTACATCTTCGTTCGGGTGATTTTGAGGAGGGACGACGGTGTTACCACCGTCGTTTTGGGATGGTCGGCATTACGATCTTCATCCCTATCCGTGTCGCTGTCTACTTGGTTATTGCGACGACTTGATTTACCCTGGCGATTCATTAGTGCTTGGATTTGCTTGTCATGCATCTCTCTCATTTGTTGCATGGCCATCTGCATCTCGAACTGGAAATTCTCCTTTTGCTTGGCCATAGCCTCTTCAAGCATCTGTGCCACTTGTTCCGCACTGATCATGAATGCTTCGCGGGGTCGTCCCACGCTGGAAACTGTATTATCAGAAGCCATTGCAGAGGCAGCGTTCGACACTTCGTCATTTGAGGGTAATCCCCTCTGCACTTTGCTGTAATTGGGTCGTCTGATAGTTCCGGACAGCAAACGAGTCATTCGTTGCGATGCCCCGGGAACGGCACGTGACGACGTCCCTCGGCTGGTCATATTGATGGTGACTTTTGGCAATTCATCGCCTTGAGGCACCGATGTTATTCTGCGGAAGCGCCTTGACCTGGGTTTTGGCATTTTAGCGCCGAGCCTATCAAAGACCGACACCTTTTCCGAAGCCGTTTTGGTGCAGTTACACTCCGACAATACAGCCCTGATCAATCTGGAACATGGACAATGCATGTTCGATTCTGGGGAGCTTCTTTTTCGAGATCTACTTGTACCCCCAGCACGATAGTACAACTCATCGGCATGAATGCCAGAGCAACGCATCGTGTGTTGGCACGACTTCTCAGGTATAACGTTCTCGTTGCTTGATGAAAACATCTCCATCTGAGGATGAATTGCCTTATTAGGACTTTCAAAAGTCACTCGCCGCGACGTACGCTTTCGCGAGTGTGAATCTTTGACGGGCTCTTGGACTTCGATCCGCAGCCCGGTGCGAGCAGCTACAAGAGTCTTCCTGTCACAGTTGAGGTGGGTGCGACCCCCTGCACTGGGAGTGACCCGGGGCTTCCTCAATGGGCCGAATCATTCTTTGATCAGAATTTTATTTCGATCATCATGCAATGGGCCGAGGCGCTCCAAAGCCGTTTTCTTGCTTCGGGAAGCTCCAGCGGGCTCGACCGAAGCAGGCACTGAGGTGGACGGCGACTTGGATGTGGTCGCCGGAGGTGGAATTGGTGGTGAGGTGGACTTCCCTTGACGGAGATCATCCTGGGGTGGCCGAGCCTTTGTAGAATCAGCTTGGGATGGCTGATCCTGGGTTGATGTCTCAGCCTTGGCCTGAACCGTTGCTCCGGGTTTCAGCCTCCACACTTGGCGCGTCTTTGGTGGCTTTTTGGCCACTTCTTCTTTCTTCAGCTTTTGGGCCTCTCGAACCAAAGCCCGTGCGTGCGCGAGGAGTGCGTAGCGCTTTCGGATGCGCTCCTGGAGTGTTGAACGGTTTCGTTTGACTCGGACCCATTCGCTTGCCGACGATTTAGAGGAATCGTTAGCCAGCTGTTTCTGGGGCCTTTCACCTCTTCTGGATTTGAGATCCGTCGCGTAGCGGATCCGTCCACCAACTCCATTGCCTTGGCAAATTGACGCGCTAATTTTTGGCGTCGTCATTGCCAGGCTCTGTTCGACATAATCGGTGCGCCATCGGTGGCCATCTCCTTCGCAAAGGAGTTGAGATCTGCAGATCCGGCCGTCTCGGAGGCCGGGTAAGCGCTGCTTCCTACGATTTTGGCAGGGGCGGGATCGGAATCTTCACCTTGGGATTCGAGATCCGATGACCAGCGGATCCTCCTTGCAGCGAAGATCCTTCGGGATTTGCGGGGGAGGACGATCTGGACGAGGATGAGAGATATTCCTCAAACTTCTGCTGGTCGAACTCGTATTCAACCTCTTCTTCGACCGGGATCTGGATTCGCGGTTGCGACACGGCGATCTTAGATCTGAGACCGTTGGCTCCCACTGTGGTCGCCAGCTTGTTCGCGGGGAAAGTTGGTTCCTTGATTTTCATTGCCGATGAATTCATTACACCTTTATGGGTTTACAAACGAATTCAAAAAATAAAAAGATCGCCTTTTTATAAGGCTGATTACAACGAAAATCAAGTAAAGATTACAACTTTATCTCCCTAAATAAACGCGGGATCCGTTTATCGGCTCCTCATTTGCGTGGGTGTCTTTGCCTGTGCCGGGGACTTCTTTTCCATCCGTGAACCGCCGCGTGATTGTGATCCGAAGAAAGATCTACACGGTAGAAAGGGGTTATTTCACGAAGAAAATAATAGCCCAAGCGAATGAAATCGACTAAGCGAGATCAAAGCTCTTCTCGAGATCAAAATAAAGTTTAATCTCAAGGAAACACGTGTAGATCTGAGATCCGATCTCTTGAACTTTTTTCTAAGGGGATTATCTCACGAAGGAGGATAATAGCCCCGGGGATTATCTCACGAAGGAGGATAATAGCCCTGTAGAGTCCGCCGAGATCTGGATCTGGTGTCGAAGAAGATTGGTAGTCGCTCCCAATTTTAGATCTGAGGTGAGAAGGCAATTTGGCAGAGCTTCGGCTTCTCAAAAATTTTCAGATCCTCTCAAATGAGACCCCCACCTCTCTATTTATAGATTTCACATGTGGATGCGGGTCAAGGCGGGCAAAAGCCCATCTGGTAGAGACACCCGAGGTGTCTCGGCCTTGGTCGAGTGAGTGTCTCGGCTGGTAGAGACACCCCGTGAGACACTCATGGGTGTCTCGGCCTTAGCCGAGACGCCGAGCGATTTTCTCGTTTGTTGTTTCGTTGTTTCGAGTCCGCGGGTTGATCTCACTTGTTATCCGAGCTTGATCTGAGGCTTCGTGGTTTGGATTTATTCCGTCGCTCTCACGCAATTTATTGCTTTGTTGATTCGTTGACTCGTTGACTCGTTCCGCTGACTTAGATGTCTCGTCGAGTCGCTTCGCTGACTTGGATGGCTCGCCGACTTGCTTCGCTGACCTGGATGCTTCATCGACTCACTTTATGTGTTTCGTTGACTCGCTTTATGCGTTTGTGTCGCGGTCACTTGTCGCTACGTGGTCGGATAGCTTGTCCCTTGTCAACTCATTATCACGAGCTAGGCTCGGGGACTTATAGGCAATTTTCGACGCCTACAGAGATCTCTCTAGTAATATTCGTGGTGTTCTTCTGGTGTTCGTCCAAAATTTGAGGTTTATCAAATGATGTACGAGGTGGAGAATTGTGAACGTAGGTGGGGGCCACCCACGTGGCCATGCGCGACACAACGAACCCCCCCGGTTTGTTCCTTACGCGACACAGAAACAAAAAAAAAGATATTTATTTCCCTATAAATAGGTATCTAAACCTAGGGTTTTGTGTGGGGGAGAAGAAGAAGAAAAAGCTAGGGTTTTTCTTGGCGGCGGCTAAAGAGAGAGCTTGGAGAGATTTTACAAGAGAGAGGTCAATTTCTTTTGGGTAAAAATCAAAGCTTTATATTTGGGACGAGCTTGTGGATTGTACAAGTCGTCGGTGTTCTTCTTCATAGTAGAATCTCTCCTCACCCCTCCCGTGGACGTAGGCAAGTTTGCCGAACCACGTAAATCTCGTGTCTTTATTGTTTACTGTGTGTTGGCTATTGTTTGTAGGTTCCCTTGATTCAGTCCTAGAACTATTGAGAGGAAGAGTGGATATCTCACTTTGTTGAGATATTTGCTTTCTATTCTTGTTTCCTTCGCGAAACGGGAATATAAATCAGGGCCTTCTCTCAGGTGATATTACTTCCGCGGCGTGTGGGCGTGACTCTGCGCCCAACACTATAGTATCGACTTATTGTCAAGTCTGATGTCAGCTGATATTCAAATACAATATTTAGAATTCAAATAAAAGTTACGATCAAATTGTCGGATTACTAGAGCTTATAGGCAATGTTGCAATACTAACTAGCAAAATGTTGGGAAGCACACAAATAAGCACCACACAAATGAGGAGCACAAGCAACAATAGAATACGTAGTTTTTACATGGTTCGACGAAACATGCATATCTCCACAATCTCTTGACATGAAAAATTAATACTATCTTCACTAACCAACACAATTGACACACGTTTTACATAAACGAAACTTGCAAATACTCACACATCTCACATCAGTCCAGAAATTCGAGAACACCGATCACCCAAGAACCCTAAGAGCCCTCCATCACTTATCATCTTACATCACCCTTTGCATATACACATGATTAGAGTGGATAACGGAGAACTACATAGGACTTGGATTGACGATCTGACTCTTGGATATGAGAACCAACACCTAAGCAACAACACTCTAAAGTTTTGTATTGATTAAATAGCTTTCGCCCATCAATCAAGAGTAAAACTTGTTGCAGGACTGAAAAATCAAACTGCTCACTCCACTTCTCTCTCTAGTTTTCACTCTACATCTTTTCCGTTCTCTGTTGAATCTTTCAACCAGTAATAGCTTCTTTATATATATAGACTTCTCATTGGCAATTTCTAAGGGCAAATTAATATGCATAATCACATATGTTCGTATCATTAATTTTGCAACGATAGTAAACCGCATCAAATACGACTAACCAACCAACTAACTAAATCCATGCATGTAGAACAAAATCAATTAACTTCTATGGTAATATAGTAATGTCTTCCTTGTTATGCGTAATACTTGATTTTTATGTTGTTTTCTTCTAAATAAAAGTTTCAAGTCACATGATTCGTCACGTGCGTACTATTGGGGAGGAAGCTTTGAGCTAGAAGCGAATAAATGCTCCCCATCACTTCCATGATTTCACTTCCATGATTTGGCTGCATGGGGCGGCATGCACCTCACCTGCCTCCGATTCTCACAGCCGATCAAAACATGGAAATATAATGACGTTGACAATTGACTTTTATTATGAAAGTCTTGAGGATTATTCCAGGTATGCGAGCTTTCTCTTTGGACGGTATTAATTGAGAAGCCAGATCTAAAGTAGCTCATCAAGAAAGTATCGAGTGGACCGAGATTCATGATATTAAATGTGCATTAAATAGGTGTCAGATTTTGGATTATTAGATTTCGAGCATGAATCCAATATTTAACATCACTTTGATGCACATTTAATGGCATAAACTTGGTCCATTTGATGTTCTCCTTTGGAGATTATATAGGAGTTTAACCATTTATCATCTCTAAACATTTTTATTTATAATTTCACTCTCTCTCTCTCTTTTGCAGTTTGCTGTTGTTGCACAATTTGATCTCACATCTATTATAGTGACATTATTACATTTCAGACAAAACCTCTGATATTTTATTCTGTTGCAGAGAGACCTATTATATTATTGGTTAATTCTTTTTAGAACAAGTTTTACAAGTGAGACCTATGCTTGAGGCTTACAATAGAACAAGATCTACTTCCTTTAAGATAAGTAAGAGAGATCTTAACAACACAAAAATTCTTCGAACATCTAAATGATGTCCTAGATAAGCACACCAGGACCCAAATTCATGAGACCATCTACAAAACAAGTAATGTGATGTAGTATTAATTCTTGATTTAGGATCGAATCTTAATAAATTAAATGCAAATGACACATATCATCTTGTCTCATAGTTAATCTGATGACATTTACATTCAAAGAGAAGTGCTCTAAAAGCATATGGATATCATCATACTCGCCTTTAGTAAATGGAATGGTTGTTAAAAGGGTTCAAACGGTTCGGATATAGCTTGTATATGATGTTTACCAAGTCTGTTTCCGTTTACCAATTACGAATTCGAACACAGATACAGATATGCCTCGAAAAGGAAAAATTGTATCCATATTCGCTAAAATCAAATACGGATACAAATATCCATAGAGATTGAGTTCATTAATATGTTATTTATATCTGAAAGTCTAACTTTAGATCTCTTTATCATAAAAAATAACCTCAAATCCATCTATTTGAGGATTAAAACAGTTATAACTGTATGATCAACATATATTCAGATATTTCGAATACGGATCCGATATTTGACTACATATCCGCATCCGTAATCATAACCTATACTATATATATATATATATATATATATATATATATATATATATATATATATATATATATATATATATATATATATATATATATATATATATCATATCCATCATTCCATATATATATATATATATATATATATATATCATATCCATCATTCCATATATATATATATATATCATATCCATCATTCCATATATATATATATATATATATATATATATTATATATATATATATCATATCCATCATTCCATATATATATATATATATATATATATATATATATATATATATATATATATATATATATATATATATATATATATATATATATATATATATATATATATATATATATATATATATCATATTAAGTATTCTGAATCTTGATATATTGAGCAAATCTCCTATGAACTTAAGTTTATAAGGAATAGTATACATAAACTTTTTTATCCATTGATGTTGCCTTTAGATTTGTGCCATCAAGAGATGCACAAATCTCAAAATGGGCTTCATATCTTTCATGGATCCCAATGCAACATCAATGGATAGAAAAGTTGGTGTATGACTATTCCCTATAAACTTAAGTTTATAGGAGATTTGCTCCTGATATATTCTCGGATGTTGATATTTTTTTGCATCCCTAGTTGACAACCACTACCCTTACACTATCGAGACATTCCAGCCTATGCACATGCGTTTAGACAGAGAAATAAATAATGGACCATTATAGTTACAGGCAGCTTGTACAAGAGACAATAGGTCGACTCCCTATTCATCTCCCTGTTCAAGTCTTGTTTATTATGTTTTTACTCAATTTTACCTTGGCTAAATTGCAAAAAAGTAACCTCTATTTTACAACCGAGCAAATAAATGCCCTAAAGTATTTAAATGTTGCAAATCAGTGCCAATGTAAAAAAAATCCAGAAGGCGTTAGTATCCAAAAATATCACATAACACAGGATACTAAAGTGCAACTTTTAGAAACTTTAGGGTATTAAAGTGAAGTTATTTACAAAATGAGGGTATTTATATGCAACATTGGGTAAACAATAGGGCACCACCATGCAACATTAATTAAACAAGAGGGCACGAAAGTGTAATATTTTAAAACTTTGAGGCATTTATCTACAATATTTATATACTTTTGGGCATTTATTTGCTCAGTTTTAAAATAGAGGTCACTTTTTTGCAATGCTAGTGAAACAATAGGGCATTTTTTTGCAATTTACCCTTTTAGCTTTCGCCTAAAGATGATAACCGTCTAAGGATAGAGCACTGATTTATAATTGGAAGGGTATAACTTTTACAAAACACCTCTTAACTTTAAGGGGTTTTGCACATAACACCCCTCACCCCTGAACTTCTTTATTCCACTAAAGCTCTTGAAGATTTTTCCCTTTAATCCCCAAATAGTAATGTCAAGTCTACCACATCACATGCCAAGCACATAACGAAAAAGACAAAAATACCCCTCAACCCTTAAAAAAAAAATCAAAATTTCATTCTTCTTATTACTTCCATTATTTTATTTTTTTATTGTTGAGGGGGTATTTTATCTTTTCAGTCACATGCTTAATATATGACACATTAAACTTGATAGATACTTTGACGGGTTAAAGTGGAAAAACTTCAAGAGGTTTAGTGAGATATAAATAATTCTAAGATAAATTGCAGATAATCCCGCATTTATACCTTCAATAGTATTTAACACCTCTCAACTAATTTATTCGCACTTAACAGCCCTCTAACTTATTAGGGAGAGGGGTCTTATCTACAATTTATCCTTCTAAAGGTAAAGGTAGGATACCTAAGTAAAACACACATCAACCTTAGAACCCAAAAAGCAAAATTTTTACTAAATGCGTTGATAAGAACACCGAGAAGGGTATTGCAAATTGGGCTGTTCGCATGGCCCACTGCCCATATAAATACAATATAATTAAATCAATGAATTTCTAAAGGCCCATGAATGAACAATATCAGACAATGAATTCAACCTAAACAACTAGAAACAGTCCATGAGAAATAAAATTCGCAAAAACAATTAAAAGAAATCAGAGAGTAAAACTTGCATTCCTGGCTGGGGCTTTGAAGATATTTGGCAGGTGACATCACACTTCAAGCTCTATTGAGTTCAAATTTCTTTATTCCTTCTTTTTTCCATATTTATATTTTCTTTTCTATTGTTAAACTTATATTAAACAATACCCTAATTCTGGGATTAAATTGACGTCAGGTGCAAGCCTTTGATTTCTTTTTATTAATCATGCGAGTTCTGTTTGAATTAAATGGACAAATAAGAGAACCAGTTATGGGCTTTTCTTCAGTACATGTTATTAATCCAATGGATCCAATTTATTTGGGCCTGGCTACTTTGTTTTTTTCTTAGTTTTAGGAGTGTTTGGAGAAGATTGCTCCTCCCCCACTCTTTTTCTTTTCTTTTCTTTTCTTTTCTTTTGTCAAGATAGCTTTTAAGCTAGCTTTCATATATTGATGTGTTTCTTCTTTTTAGCTTGCTGGTGCCTTTAGATTGTAATTAGCTCCACACAGTTTTATTTTTCTTCTTTTTTCCTTTTCCTTTTCCTTTTCCTTCCTTTTGGTTGTGATTGACTTATATATACTTGTTACAGCAGCCATAGAGCTCTGCTAGATAGAAACTCTCTTTTCTCCTCCCTACTTAGTCGTATGGCTGGCTTTGGGCCATTACTTTATCGACGTTGCGGTGAATGACGGCTAGGGTCCTCTCGTCACCCTCGTCGATGAAGTTATAGAGAAGATCTTACGCACTAAATATGGAGAAAGGATACGTTTCTATCCATACTTTTGTAGGACACCAGCTCATGTCCAATTTTTTTGGATATATGAATGAAATGAACGGGGAATTTCCCTTGTTTTTGCTCCAAAAAAAAAATATATTGATGTGTTTAGTAAATCCCATATACACCAGTTTTTAAATCTCATTTAAAAGATGCCGGGGTTCTCAACTTTTGAAAAACTATCTCACAAGCTCAGGTAAATAAGTTAGGTTTAACCATGCAAATGACTATTCTATATATATAATTTTTATAATTTTTTAATTATTTATCATGAAAACTAAAAGCGACTTTCCAAGCACTAGTTTTTTGCATAAATTATAAGCTTAGAAAAATAAGCACTTTCCAAGCACTACGTTTTTGCATTTACTTAAGCTGAGTATACTTAAATATTATATTCTTTTTGGGATCATTTCCCTTTTAACATAGTGTTCATGCATGACGTGGGAGTGCAAACAGCCGAAGCTTTTTTATGCAATCTTGGTACACTTACATTTACTCATTTGGTATACATCAAGAGTACATTTTCCGATTGACAACCTCTCATTAATCGGACAGATACAAAACTTACCGCTTAGAAAGGATCATCTCTCTAGCGGAGGCCGGTTATTTCTTGTTAAAATCATTTTTCTATGCTACAACTTTACTACATCTTATTTTATTATATTCCATTTTGGATGATAAAAATACATTGATCACGTTCATGGTGCTCTATTTTTTTAGAGGACTTGATAGCCTCAATTAAAACACTTCAACATATCATTATATAATGATGGTGATATGCTCCTAATTAAGCTAATCTTGGTGCAACACAACTACTATAAAAAGATATCATGTTTGGAATTTGTCGGGCTTTATCTCCGGTCGTGTCTCCATTTTGGAGGAGTGTTCTCAAAACTAGTAAGGCTTTTCTTTCCGGCATCAAAATATTACTAGATTTTGGTTGGATCATTAAAATGAGTACCCATAATCTTGCATTCCTCTTCCCTATTAGCCTCTTCCAGACTGTTCAAAATCCAGAAATGGAAGCTGTTGATAATTATATATTGTAATTCTTTCTTGATGTAAATTCTATCTATCGAATCCACAAGAGGCGTCCCCTTATTTCCACTCGTAAGAATATTTCTTTTTCTTCTTACTCTACCTCTTGATGTATTTATTATTCTATCTATTTTCTCTAATTAATAAAATTATTTGGCAACGTGGCCTCGGTTACTCAAACAAAATAGAATAGTGACAAAATTTTGTCTCATGTGTTTCCACGAATTTATATGTATTGTCAAAAGAGTTTTCTGCAAGATTGTCTCTTTAGCAAAGTCAAATGATAGATATTGATGATAGTTTTTTTCGCAACTTTATGGCCAGACCATCCAATTAATCTTTCCAAACGAGTGGGATGTAGAGGAAACATTGATGTGAAAGATGAGATACAACTTGCTCCACATTTCGGAAGGCAAAAAAGAATGGTCGAGAGACTCAAGGACCATATAGAGTCTATGTTCTCTTGATTTAACTTGCATGCTCGTTAAATTTTAGAAATAGATTAGCTTGGGCTTTTTGTTTTTGTTTTTGTTTTTTTTTTCCCTTTTCCTTTTGATACTTTAGTTGGAAATGGGTTATAATTGACTTGAATTTCATCAATTAATATGAGATTTTTTTTCCAAGAAAAAAATATAAAGATTTTTTTTTAATAAAAGTTTTAGGAATAAAAGAAGAGGTTAAAAGTATATATTGACTAAGAGCCTTGACCAATTAAAACATGACTTTAGCGTTTGGTTCCACGCAGGACTGGGATTGAGATTTCAATGTCCCACGACTTCAACATGATAAGTATAAAGATTTGAAAGAACTTGATAATCTTATTCATTTCATCGAAAAGTTTATACATAAAAATAAGTAGAGATGTTCTAATATCCTAAGCGGTGTGAGACTAAAATAAAGCAAAATAAAAGATCATATCTAACACATTTAACACCCCCCTCTTAAACTATATTTGGGTCCCAAGGACAGTTTGCTGAGAAGAAGTGCACATGATGATTTGCTTGCAAGTAGGGGATGTTGCGGTGCTGTTCGGTGAGGGCTTGGACAAGAGATAGTGAAAGCATAGCTTTCCGGTGAGAGCGTGGACAGAGGAGAGGGCCTTGAGACCTTGGCCAGGAAAGTGTTGACCCAAAATGTTGGGAGGAAAGTGTTAACCTAGAATGTTGGCCGGGGTGACGATGGAAGAGGTGGTTGTTGCAATTGATGGGGTTTGAGCAAGAGTCGTTGGCAATGTTGTGGTGGATGTGGCTTGTGCTGGATCGATGAGCGATAACATAGGTGGTGATCGGAGTGGTCTTTGGCGGTGGTTGGTGCTTGTGGGCTGGCGCCAAGGTGATGCTTGAGGACTTCCCTCTGATCCTTAAGATAAGTGGTAGGAAGTTTCGCTACCCTCTAGTATTAGGAACATGGGACCTCCTATGAACATTATATCCTTCACCTTATACATTCCTAAGAGAATTGATATATTATAATAAAATTAGGGGTATTTATAATTTTAGAAAATTTCAAGGGGTTGTTTATAATTTTATTTGGGGCTATTTGCAAATTTCTAAAACTTTCAAGGAGGTATTTGTAAACTTCTCAGGGGGTATCATAAATTCCTAAAACTTTCAGGGAATTGTTTGTAAATTTTAAAGGGGACCTATTAAATTTCTGAAACTTACACGGACTGTTTGTATAATTTTCCAGAGATATTTGCAATTTTCAAAACTTGAGTTGTAGGGGTTGATGTTTTTTTTATTTTAAACTGCAAGTCATCCTTCCTATGGCATGTTTAGAACTGTCTGCCACCATGCCGGCAGTTCTAATATGATTCCTGTTGGATATCAAGATAATTATTTGTTACCAAAACTTATAAAACAAAAAAATGATGACAGAAAGAAGAAGAAAACTTAGGAGAAATATCGATCACCGAAAGGCTTTAAACCAATTTCCAGAAGCTCTATACATCTTAGTTAAGCTGCGGGTGAAGTTCCCTGCCACTGGCATATGACAAAATTTTGAAATATATACTAAGAAAGTTTGTCATTCAAAATAATAATAATAATAAAGCTAAATACATCTCATTAATATATCAATATACTATACATATCTACTCTCTTATCTTCTCCGATCTATAGCTTAAGCATAAGACTACTTGACAAAATTGAGCTTGCAGAGAAAGCAGAGCGCTAGCACCCATCAGCCCTTGCAATCTTTAATCTCTTTACAGTGATCAAAAACATGCTACAAGTAAAAACAAAAAATCAAGTCAGAGAAATTAAAATAAAGGGTAAATTTCACAATGAATTATCTTTTTAATTTTTTTTCCTTTTTGGTCAGCGAAATTAAATTAAAGGGTAAATTTCACAATGAATTTTCTTTTTTATTTTTTGTTTCCTTTCTGGTTGGGGTGTGGGTGGGTGGGTGTTGGGGAGGTTGGGTTTGGGGAAGGGGCATTGCACAAAAACCCTCTGAACTTGGTAAATCATAGAAGACCCCCAAACTTCCAAATTTTGCATTAAACCTCCCTTCCCCACTACTTTTTAATTTTTTTTATTTTTTATTTTCTACCCATCCTTACTTGACAAAGATACTAGGGTTAATTGCGAATAGACTGTAGTATCACCCAGTTGCGAATAGACCCCCTGTAGCATTCGTCCAGGTGTGAATATCCTCTTAGTGAACTTTTCTGACTCTTTTAAAATAAAAAAAAAAGCAATTGAGGCTCTATCCTCACTGATAGAACTAAAGAGGATCTACTAGCCACCTCAAACCTTTAACAGTTTTAAGAGTAAAAAAAAAAAATTTCACTCACTATTCGCAAAAATAGAGCTACAAGAGGTCTATCCGCAATTGGGTAATACTACAAGGGTCTGTTAGCAATTGACCCAGGATATTATAGAAGTTAGATGGGAATAAAATTGTCCAGAAGTTATCACCTGCGAAGAACTTGACAACTTTCAAGTTGACATAGTTCAGTGAGAAAAAGTCAGGGGATTTTCTAATCTTGTTTACAAAGTTCAGGGGATATTGTACAAATCTCCCAAAGGTCAGGGTGTTATTATAGAAATTTATCCTAAATAAAAAACATAGAATAAAATTTATGTTGAAATTTGTCACGAGACTTACTCCCAAGGAACATCTCCCACCATCATCCAATCTCCCTCCTGATCTTCATATGTCAATACATGGGCTTTACTCGAAGATACTTGGCCAATATTAGGATCTACATATATCCATAAACATTAACAAGTTATAACAAACAGAAGAATAGATCTAGTTTACATTTGGATATTACAACAAAATGTTGTGTATGATTAATTATTACCTAGGATGGTAGTTCGAAACATTCGTGTCAGTGTTCTTATCAGGCTTTGGTATCCATCGAGAGTGAAGAGATCGAGTTTTCTGCCAATAGGGATTCCTTCCATGTAGACCTTGACGAAGAAGCTTGATGGCTGCTCGGTGTTCGATTTCTCCGATAATGTGCTCCTAAGAAGTGGTTTGATTGGTGGCCAGTCAGACAATTGTTCCCTAATTATGAACAAGATTGACAGAGAAAACATTTCACCAATGGATTGCCAATGCAAATGCAAGTTGATGGAAGATATGGATGAATTAAAAACAAAACAGTAAATAGGATCGCTTTAATACTACTGAAAAAATTGTTTGTTGTGGCTAAAAGAATGTAATGGAAACATAACCAGATGCAAACTGAACATGACAGAGCTATGAAAACAAAAGAGGATAAAAATGTTGAATAGAACATGTTAATGTACAAACTGAAGCATGCATACAATTTTGATAGAAGGCTGGGGCCATTCCAAGAAAAATGAAACTATTGGATTTGATCCAAACAAAGAGATTAACGTTTTGACAATATCATCAACTGCAGGAGAAGTTTCTAAGTAAAATACTGATTTTATGAAAAAAGAGCGAATTTGATCACGACAAGCTATCAAGAAGAAGAAGGAAACAAATAGGAGCGGACATAACTACAGGGAGGTTCAATGAACGTACCTCTCATTGGAAGAGTTATCATGAAGAGAGGAGGTTGATAGGCTAAGTCCCAGCCTAAGATCTGTGCTCAAGTCTCTCCTTGTTGATTGAGGGAGAGATGCAGAGGAGAGAGAGGGGTAACTGCTGCTATCTATAGAAGATGATGGAGAATTCCCTTGTTCTTCCATTTGGTTGGGGGTTTGGGGTTGTTGGGGGTGGGAGATCCCTTGGCTAAGATATGTAGTTTCAAGGGGCTATTTATATGTTTGGAATGAGAAAGAGAGCCTATTCTTCCATCAGAAAGTAAACTAGCCCAATTGTTCGTCTCATACATCTCATTATTTTTTCATATAGACCGTAGAAGACATAAATTAGCATCGCAATGCAGAGCAGTTTGCTAAGTGCAAGATCACATGTTTTGTATTAGTTTAAGCCCTTGTTTGTTACCTGACATCTTAGGTGGTGGTCACTTGTACGTATTATGATCTGATCATGAATGTAAACATAGCAATTTATTTGGTCACAATATTGATTTTTTCCCCCTCGTGGTAAACACCTATTGATTGTATCCAACAGTGATGTCTTCTCCTTTCACCATCTTACATTCAAGTCCATGTATTCAATAGGACGCAAGCTTGCTCTCGGAGCAACACACGTCTCAGATCATCGATGTGGTTTGCCACCTTAAAGTGAGATTGAAATTGACTCGACAAGTTTAGAACACGAACACGATGATTCACATTTAATGGTTTTGATCATGATCACGACACTCCAACCACAGATATTCCTATCTAGTTCACACAAGTTGTTGGATACTAAGGTTTCTGGTCAGCTGATGTAGTCTCAGTTTAGGCACTAGCCCAAGAAGTACTCAAAGACTGAAAATATACTTATCAACCAAACTGGAAATAGAGAACGCAAGCTTATTGGAAATAGACAGACAACAACAACAACTACACCTTTTCTTTGTTCCCCCTTTTTTTCCTTTGATCATTATTTGCAAAGGGAAAATGGCCCTTGTGCTTGCTTCCACTTTTCTTAACATGAGAACCACCCCAGTTAAACCTGTACCTAACAAATTCTACCGCTATTAAAGGAGATGTGATACCGTAATCTTTAATGTCAGATTAAGGTAGCTTCACGTGTCATTTGACCACTGTAATCTTCTTTCCGTCGTTAGTTTTTTCTTAAATCGATGTGCGACGAATAAGAAAGCAAGGATTAGAAAGTAATTGGATTTAATTGGTTCCAATGTTGAAATAATTAACTTAGATTGGTGGTGTGACCTCTAATGTGTGCATCTACAAATTAAGGAAAAAAGCAACAATAGAAAGTTGGAAAGAGAGGTGCATTCTTTGTGTAAGCAATGATTTCGCAAGGAGAAGAGAGACATTGTCTGCATGGATTTTGATGCAAGGAATAAAATAAAGGGTGATAACCCATGACTTAGTGAAACTTGATGAACGAAAAGGTGTTAGTGTTAAAGCAAATGCAAGACCCTCTCAAAAGAAAGACATGATAGCTACTCCTAGGAGACATGCAATCAACTATATCCTCAGACACTAGGAAGAAATTTTTTAAAAATCCCAGACCAACCAACAACTTCGGACTATAGAAAATAGACCAAGACCTGTAAAATGCAAGTTGGATTTGTCAAGACTTCTGAGTTATTTAAATAAAAGATAAAATAGCCTAAAGCCTATTTGTCATTAACAATAATATTTCTTCACAAACGAACCGCTTTGTTTAACTGACATGGGTCAGGATTAGTGGACAAGGATTAGAGCAAATTTAAAACAATTTTTGATCCTACTCATCATAGCAACTCCTGGCCTATCTTGCTGCTAAAGAAATGGCCAATTGAGAGATAGTGCTGCAACAAAGGGGAGCAAAGAGGGTTTTTCGCTCTCCCTATGGTTGCTTCCTTAGCCTGGCTTTTCTCTTGTTCCAATGTCCTCGTTGGTGCATGCACTTTGTGTACAACTCAAGCCTACACAATATTATGCTTTGCACATTGCTCTTATGATATCTACTCTTAATTGTTCCATCTACATCATATCTATATGCTCACATCCACAACAAATAATCAAGAACCAACCCACCAATTGGAGTAGCCAAAGAGAAGACACTAATTGTAGTTCTCAATGGATACTTTTTTTAGGATGATTGCACTCATTCATATGTGGATCTTATTAACTTTCACTTAGTAATAGATTTTGAGTACAATGTATCATGGATTAGATCCTTTACGTTGAACACTTTGTCAGTAGAGAGAGGACTTTCTCAATTTCAACAATTCAGCAGTATCTAGACAGTTGTGACGCATTCATGTTGTTTGTGGAGCCTGCTTTACATGGAGAATATATATCACCAGGACCCATAATTGGGTCTCTACAAAATGCACCCCAATTGTAGGGGGTCTCGGGGGAAACAATCCTGGGAAGAAAATGTTAACTACGATTGTAAGGTGAGGGTATTTTTATATTTTCAATCCAATTGATAGAAGCAATAGATATGAAGGTGATATTAGAGTCTAAGAGATTAATGGCCGTGACTCGGCTGTAGTTTGAGGACATAGGTAATCACATTGATTGCTAAACCTCATTAGATTTTGTGCCTATCTTCCGTTCTTTCCATCATCGATCTGTGGTTAGGTTTTCCATTGCGTCACTAACAATTCATAACTAATATCATATTAATTATCTTAAATTCTCTCTTTCTATTTTTTTTTTATTGAAAGTAAATCACGTGTCATTTTGGAGGATATGAATCCATGTGCCACAAGGGAAGGAGAAAGGGGATGAATCAGTGTTGAGCATGGGGAAAGAGTTTTGTATAGAGCGCATCATGTCATTTTCCCTACAAGTCTATCACATTGCCTCCATTAGGCCATACATTGATTTCTTTAACCTATCTTTACACCACTCTACAAGCTCAATAAAGAGGAGCACAACAACTAAGCAGCCACCCAACACTCTGAATCAAACATTCTTCCCTCCAGAAGCTGCTGATACCAAGGGCTTCAGTTTGGCATCCAATAATAATGGTGTCTCACCTCTCTTCTCAATCGCAGAGTCCTCTTTGTCTTCTTGGGTTTTGTTTGGTTTCAGCAGTCAATGCAAGAAAAATCTCAGTTAGGTTTTCTATGTTAAGCATGTTCCCCCATTGTGGGGCCTATTCTAGGGTGGGTGAGGATCCCATTGCTTGGCAACATCCTTTTATGTGGACTCTACGGGCATATCCCCTTGAGAATGTCTGGGGAATGTTCGTCTAGGGTTGGGGTCTAGCAAAAATGTTATTGCCTTTTTTTACTTAAATAATGGAGGCAACCAAAAAAAATGTGTGCATGACTTGTCAAGGAAAAACTGTACATTGAATCTTGTACACGATGTAGCTAACGTTTCAAGATGACAAAAACTCTTGCATCATTGTGTTGATCTTCCATCTCCCTCTTTATCACATTGATCTGAGATTATGAAAGGCTAAATATTAGAAGACCCTCCTTAACTTTGAACGATTATCAAATAACACGCCATAACTTTCAAAATATCAGCAAAGCCCCCTTAAGTAGAAAACCCCCTTTAGCTTTAAGATTTTATCAGAAAACTTTGCTATAAGTGTGAGATGCAGTTTTCACTGGAAAATATATCTCCCATGCGTGATTTTTACCCACCCATGTGAATAATTGAGGTTAACGTTGTTAGGCTGTTAGGAGGGTTTTATGATAAAATCTTAAAATTGAAGAGGGTTTTATGATAACCCCTACACTTAATGAGTTTTTTCCTTATATTTTGAAAGTTGTGGGGAGTTATCTGATAGTCATCCTAAGTTAATGGGGGTTTCTGATATTTAGCCAGAAAATTGGTCTTGTCAAGACTAAACCCAAGAAACACAAACGCATGGGTCTACTCTGGGCATCTAAGGAATCTTGTCTGGGGACATTGTTAATAACATCTATAGGATCTTTCACCAAAGTTGGGTTCCCCTGTTTGTGAGCTAAACATATATTGTAGTAGACTAATCACACATTAGTCACTATTCCAACTCCATTCTCGTTTGGATCACAATATGAGCTTTAGTACCACTTGTTAAGAGGAATTGGATTCGTCCGAATGTTAAATGGACCTTAAGAGAACCAAATCAAAAGACTTGAATGTAGATGAAGATATGAGAGCTCATATGAAAGCGTACTTATGATTCCTTTGGGGAGAACCTTTTGTATGAAGCGGAAACATGATTATTTTCCATACTTGATGATACATGAGCTAATTATATAGTGACAGTTGTTTTCTTGTAATTGGCTGACTTTGTCAATCGCTGCACTTTAATAACGGCGGTTAGGCATTCAAACGTGATGACATTGAGGTGCCAATCAGGCTTATGCAAAGATACGTTATGTGATATGATTTATATCATAGCACCACATAGATAAGCAGCGTCCGATGACGGACTTCGGGTTGGTTTAGCATTGGGCTCGAACCGTAGGATCACATCCTAGGACCAATGCATATACATTGGCTGGTTCTCGAAGAAATGCTGGAAAAATTAGGCACCAAGTCAAAGCATGAAAAATCTGAAACTTCTGTCTTTTCTACTAGCATGTGCAAATTAGGGGCTGCTTTGTTAGTTTCTTAGACACCAAAATAAAAGAAAATAGGGGTGAAAACATTCAAACATGGTTTCCTTCCATTTTCTAATAAAATAAAATAAAATAAAAATGAAACAAGTTTCTTAAATTGCCCTTATAGTTAAATTAAAAGCTCAATTTATTTAAATGATGCCGGTGGAATTCCTTTTAACTGTCATATGCTACAATTAAGGATTAAGAGAGCTAAACATCCAAAATTCCCAAAAGATTTTTGGGAGCACTGAAGCAGTTGGCATTTAAGAGCAACATGTTTTCGCATGTATACCCCTCAAATCTAGCATATTTGCAAAATTTCCCCCCTAAATATTGGTATCTGCAAAATTATCCTCTAATTCTCCCACATTTATTTTTTCTACCCCTTTCACTTAATAATTTTACATTTTAAATGAAAAATTGTTGCAATCCTATTGAAAATTGTTGAAGTTTTTGACATTGTCTTGTTTAAAAACCAACATACTTAAGTTGGAGCAGTAGAAAGACCAAATATGCTAGTTTTGAATGGTGATTTCACATATATCAATATTTGAGAGGTAGTTCAAATATTTAAGATTTTAGGGGTATATATGTAAAAACCTCTTAAATTAAATATGTTAAAATGAAACTATGGAAAACTTTGTAAATTGGGCTGCAAAAGCACATTAAAAATTTAAAACAGCTATACCAGAGTTATAAATTTGGAACCAAAAATGACGCAAGCAATCCTAAATTGACGAATTAACCATATATTCATCTGACTTTTCTTCCTATGTGAGATTAGATGGTTGGAGGCTTTATTTTTTGAAGCTTACACGTTGTACTAGTATTTAACCCATCGGGAGTGATCCAGACAGTTAGACGGTTTCAATATGGCTCTCATGATCTTGGGTTCAATTCTGAGATGGGTATCATAAAAAGTTATACTAGCTTGTAGTTTTTATGATAATTTTTTAATAAGAGTTATGTGGATATAAAAGTCGTTTGCTCGATCAAACCTAGTTTATTTAGATGAGCTTATAAGCTATTATTTTTCAAAAATTAGAGAACTCCAACCTTTTTAAATGTGACTTAAAAGCGAACTTACGCGATATTACGAAACATAAAGATACTGAAAAAGTGAAATTTTTAAAAAGGACCCTTTCTTAAATTTTATTAGCCAAATTGACTATTTTTTTATTTAATTAGCAAAATCGATCTCTTTTTGGCCACGTCATTGTGGCTGGCCAAAAGAGGTTGATTTTACAAAATAGAGTCTTTAAAATATACGGGACTACTAGTCCCGTGTATTTAGCGGTCACTAATCACAGGACTACTAGCCCCGTGTATACTTAAAGATCTAATTAATCTTTGATTAGTGCCTGCTAAGTACACATGGACTATAGTTGCTTGTATTTTAAAAACTCTATATTGCAAAATTGACCTCTTTTTTGCTAGCCGCGTTGGCGTGACAAACAAAAGGTTTGATTTTGCTAATTAAATAAAAAAAATATCAATTTCGCTAATAAAATTAAAAAAGGGTCTTTTTCTGTCCTTTGAAAAACTATAGCTTAAAGACTACCCTGACCAGGAAAATATGCCCTCCTGCATTTTCATTCACTTTCAAATTTATATCTTAAAATATTAGAAATAAAAAAATATTTTTTTTGAGGAATCAAAAGTGATTCAATTACACGGCGTCAAGAAGAATCTGATTACAAATATGGTTTGGACCATCCCAAGTGTCCGAAAAGGAGGTACATTTATATTTACAAGCATACCGAGCTAAATTATGCACACTATAGTTACCCGAGCGGCGAACATGATTGACATAAGAAGAGTCCAGACTCTTAAAAAGAGCCCAACATTCACCAAAAGTTGCCGAGAGTTGATACAGGTAATCAATGACCCCGTGCAACATGAGCACAAGGTTGAGACAATCAGATTCAAGTATGATATTCATCCAACCAAAAGAAACTGCAAGACAAAGACCTGTAAGTAAGGCATGAGCGTCGGCATCAAGGGGTAAAAGTGGAGGCCTGAAGGTGCAATATGGGACAATGTGGTGGCCAAGACGATCTCGAGCAATAACCCCAAAAGCCGAGCAATCAGACTGAGAAGTAGCGTCCACATTAATTTTCATTACATTGAGGAAGGTGAACTAACGTTGAATAAGGAGCCTGAAGATGTCATACCTGGAGATTGCAATCGAGCATAAAACCTCTGCAAGTGTAAGAGTAGCTTTTAGAGAAGGTATAGAACCATTGAAGACTGTGATGCATTGGGATTTCCAAATGAACCAAGTGGTGATTGCAGCGAAAGCTACTGCTGAAGATCATGCATGGGCGAATTGAAAGGCTTTTTCCACCAATGATTCAGCCAATGAGCAAGGGAAGAGGGGGGTGGGACTGCACAACTGACTTGAGCCCAAATAGAGTGAGAATACTGACATATGATGAAGAGATGATGTAGAGTTTCATTATCCAAACCACAAAGTAAAGGGGGTCGATAGACATCCCGTGTTTCACTAAAATATGTTAAATTCATAAAATAATAGTTACGTTCGAGTACTAGCGACTCATAAGTTAATCCTTTTAAGTTTTAAACTATTATCGTCTATCTAAAATAAAAAGAGATTAACCATTGATTATGTCTTAGCGAAAATTACTTTGAACTCATAAATAAAAATGTACAAAGGTCATTTCTGACAGAGTTTTGATATATATATATATATATATATATATATATATATATATATATATATATATATATATATAAATAAAACTCCTATGAACTTAAGTTCATAATGAATAGTGGTGCACCAACTTTTCTAACCACTCATCTTGCTTTGGGATCCGTGAAAGATATAAAGGTCACTTTGAGATTTGTGCATCACAAATCTCAAGGCAAGATGAGTGGATAAAAAGTTGGTGCACAACTATTCATTATGAACTTAAGTTCATAGGAGCTTCTATATATATATATATATATATATATATATATATATATATATATATATATATATATATTTGTTATTAATATATTTCCGCCTCTTCTTCCTTTTTACCTTTTCCTTTTTGGGCTCCATAAATGATAAACCCTAGCTTTATTGGGATTTCGACAATCTGCCAAACTTTCTACAGAATTACTGCAATTGAGTTTTAATCTCTCCAATGGAGCGCTATACCGTAAGTTTCCTAATGCTTTCTTATTAAGTCTCTTTTTTATCTTATTTTTAATCGTTTATTTTTTCCTCCCAATTTCGTGGTCTAATTTGAGTGAATTATTTCATAATTAGGGAAAATTCTGAGACTTTGTCACATTTTATCTAGTTAATTGGGGGATAATGTATGAAAAAGTTTGAAAACCATGAACTGTGTGACATCAACAGGTTAAAATTTTAGGTCAACTGAAATCCCAAGTAAAAATTGTAAATCATGCAAATCTTTGAGGTTGAGGGTCATTTGTTTCTCTGAGCAAACTCGCACTGAGAGTTACTATGGAGTATGTATATTTGACGATAGCATGGTTTAGAAGGAATTATGCAAATAATAGAGGTGTTTATCACAATGCGAGGGGATTTTGCTATGTGTGTATTCGATTGAACCCTAATCATCAGGATAATAGGATCGTAGGGGCTGAAATTCCAATTTCATGCTGTTTTAGGCTAATTTTTAAGAGAAACTAGGTATTTGGAAGATCATGCATTTTTCTTTGTTTTGTTGCCTTGCTAAAACCCGGGCCTATTTCTCTCTACAAAAAGGAAGACTTAAATTACATTTGCACTTGTATAGGAAATTACGGCGATACCATACTCTAAATGGATCCTAATAAAGACTTTCACTATAGAAAGAATAGCGTAACCACTATTACCTATGCTCGCAAGATGGAAGTTTCAAATAGTCAGTTTTCAATTGTCGAGGGTTAATGTCCTCTACTACATCTTGCATCCCCATGTATCATGATAATAAGATGTCCATGACAACTAACTGTTTGAGTGTATAAGCACAATTGTTAAGCTAATATTTATAGAGTAGTTAGGAAAGAATGGTCGTTTAGAGATCTAGGCCTTTATTACATGCCATATAGAGAGGAATCCGGTTGACTGTCCATTACATATGCTACAAGTGCAGGCGAACAGCTGATGATGGTTGCTAATTCTTAATTCTTGATCGTTAATTAGTTACTTTATACATGTTGTTGTCATCAAACTTTGCAGGTAATATAGTCGGGCTTTGTCCATTCCTAATTTCCAATGGTGAACCCTGTTTGTTTTTCTTAGTGGTTGATGATCCTTATTGGGCAAGGTTACATAAAGCGCTAGCTAGGCTAGGCGCCAGACCAAGCACCTAGAGCCAAGGTGCCTAGACGGAGCCTAGGCGGTTTTCATATTTTTTATTTTTTAGTTACAATAATTAATAATAAATGCCAATGTTATAGAAAGTGCTAGGCACCACTAGGCGTCGGACTGGCGCTTAGCGCCTAGGCGGATTTTTTTTTTATTTAAGTGGTGGTGGACAAGGTTTTCTAAAAGTCGGAGGAGGTGGAGGAGGTATTCATAGTCCGTGGAGGAGGGCGCTAGGCATCTAGGCGGATTTCTTTCTTTGTTTAAGTGGTGATGGAGGAGGGTTTCTGAAAGTCGAAGGGGGTGGAGGAGGTGTTCATATTTAGTGGAGGAGACTAGAGGAGTTCAGAGGAGGTTGGGGGACATGGAGGTTGTAATGGAGGAAATCACGGCTAAGACCTAAGCCGTGCAGTTTGCATAAGTAGTCCATACTTCCCTGGGCGCTTCCAAGACCTAGGCGGGTAGCCTAGGTACCGGCAAGCAATGTTTGAAAAAACTTTTTTGGAACTTGCTCTGAAACTTGCTTTGAAACTTTTTGAAGGGTAAATGCTTCAAAGATCAAGAGTAAAACTATATATCTCTTAAAGCTTACGCCTCATCGCTTAAAACATTATTGAAGTGTGCATTTCGCGCTTCATAATGCGATTTTCTTTTGAAGCACACACTAGACAAGATAGGAAGATATAAAGAGATTTTTACTAACATTAGAGTGTCCCTAGGTATCTTCAATATGACCATGTGGGTATAAATAAGATATATATGTTATGCATGTAGCTTAGTTTATTGTGATTTGTGTCTATACTTCACATATTTAATTCTTATTTACTAATCGGGACATGAGTATATCTATTTGTAAATTATTATATATCTATTTGTAAATTATTATACCACTATATGTTATATGTTTATAGTTTTTACAGATTTTAAAATTAAAATGCTTAAACTCATGAGGCTTACGCCTCACGCTTTGAAGCTTACGCCTTGTTTCATTAAAGGGTCTAATGTTTTGCCTTGCACTTCCGCTTTTTTAAACATTTGCCCCTAGGCATAGGTGGGCTAGGCGCCCGTTTTTAAGAACATTATTATTAGGTCTCTCTTCTACTAGCTCCTAGACATTAATGTTTCTGTTTGTGGCTTCTTGAATGTGCAACAAAAAACTATCTATGGATATCAACGAGGCCGAGAGCATGGTATTGTCCAAATACATAGCTTATCTAGTTCAGGTGAATGTACTAAAAGGTCTTGGGATTTACAGTTAACTTTGTGAACATACAGCCCTGGTCCTCAATGCACTTGATCTCATTATCGGTAATTCTGACTAAATCTTCAGAGTTTTGGCAAGCGTACAGGGTATCTGAGATCATCAGCTCACAAGAGGCAGCAATGGTGTCTCTCCTTAACTCTTCTTTTTCACTGAAGCATGGATGTATCTATTTCAATCAGGATCATACTTGGAGTTCGACTTTGAAAAAGCGAGTTTTGGATATACAAAGGGCCTATAACTTTGGTTTCCGTATTTGTGATATCCCTATAAGTTAAATCTTTCTATCCATTGTGGTTTTAGTATCGGAAAACTAGAAGTAGTGAAGTAATTGGATTTGTCATAATCCAAGTAGTTGGTTCCCTATCCATTTCGATAAGCATGTGTAAATATGTTTTCTTGCAGATTTAGAATTGAGGTTATTGTGACTATGATTGGGGTGTGCGTGTGCGTGTGTGGTGGTGGTGCTGGTGGTTGGGGGGGGGGGTTTACCCTTATACCATGGATGCTCTTTCGGTTGGGCTTAGTGGCACCCGACCATGGGCCAAATGTAGTCTGTTGGGCTGTTTGTTTACATGTTAGGGCTAGCAGTGGCAGGAAAATCTCGAAAGATTTGAATTTATGTGAAATCAAGCTTTAGTTTTTGTATTATGCCCTTGCTGATAATTCCTAGCATTTGCACATGATCTTCATGTTGGACTGAGTGGGCATCTTATACCACTGACTTAGTAATGAATTGTGTGTTATACTGGTTAAAGAAGTGCTATTGCGTTATTCTAGAAAGATAGCCGGTAATTGCTAGTTTAAGGTCTTAACCAAGCATCCGGCTTGTTTTTATTTCTTTCTACACTCTTATTATGTACACTACAAGGATTATCTTTTCTTGGTTTTATTTTATATGAATATCAAACCTCAGCTGATTCCATAAGGTAAACTTAAGGGAGTAATCTGCTTTCAACTTTTGACAATCAGAAACGCCAAACATATGACATTATACTGTGGTGAAGGCATGTTTTTCTTAAAAAGCTACAATCCTAATTTGCAAATCTACTTTTAGTCTAATACTGCAGGATCTATTTTAATGTGACTAGGAGTGTAGCCTGATACAGTAAGTTAGTTTTGCCCATGATGAGAAAAACCTGTAATCCACGTTAAACCCCCCACCCTTCTTCGGTGGCTTAAAAAAAAACTGTAATCCAAACTAAAGGTTGGATTAAGTTGCATATACTTCTAATCTGGAACCACATGTTCTTGATAAAGGAAATATAGGAATAGCCTTAATGCGCTGGAAAACGGAAACAAGGAGTCAGTAAATAGTGCTCTCAGATATAATAGACCTGCTTCTCTGGTGAAGCAGACCCATGATTAGTGGGATCATGTGATAGCCACAAATATCCATACAGTAGATATTGAATGTGCATGGAAGCAAAACTTGAACTAAAATAATGGCTGGAATGCTTCAATAAGATAACAATCTTCTCTGGGAAGTACCACTGCCTTTTTTCTTCCTTTTTTCTTTTTTCTATATATATATATATATATATATATATATATATATATATATATATATATATATATATATATATATATATATATATATATATATATATGGAAAAGTGTAAATAAGGTGGCACCTTAGATTCAATCTAAGGTAGCCTTCAAAACTACATTATATGCTATCAAATTATTCGATCCACTCGTTCATTTTGATTTATATATTTTAGATTGTATACAAATAAAAATTAGCGATATTGGGTGTAGTTACTCATGCATCAATTGATTGTAAAATTAATGGTTTTACGACAATATAACT
Source organism: Asparagus setaceus (assembly GCA_012295165.1). Taxonomy (NCBI): domain Eukaryota; kingdom Viridiplantae; phylum Streptophyta; class Magnoliopsida; order Asparagales; family Asparagaceae; genus Asparagus; species Asparagus setaceus. The sequence continues at coordinate 77,654,047 of CM022702.1, forward strand.
AAAGAGACAATGAAAAATAAGTGTTAGAAGTATTTAATCATCATGATTTTTGTTTTATAGACATTTTGAGACATTTAGATCACGATGAATGGAGCGGATCATCAAATAGAATAGTCTAATTCATGAATCAAGAGGCTACCTTAGATTGAATCTAAGGTGTCACCTTATAAACACTTTTCCCATATATATATATAGCAAGGCTCCTATAAATTTAAGTTGATAGGGAATAGTATACACCAACTTTGGTATCCATTGATGTTGCCTTGGGATCCGTGAAATCAAGAGATGCACAAATCTCAAAGTGAGCTTTATATCTTTCACGGATCCCAAGGCAACATCAATGGATAGAAAAGTTGGTGTATGACTATTCCCTATACACTCAAGTTTATAGGAGCCTTGCTCTATATATATATATATATATATATATATATATATATATATATATACATAAACACTCAGAAAGATTTATCCTTTTATCATTTGACGGCTTTCTGTAGCCAGAGCCTATGATCTACTTGCACCAGATCTGCAGTGTTTTCAATTCTTTCTAAATTTCTGCCAGCGCGAGTACTGAAGATGGTCCTGGTTGCATGATTGTTATATAATTTAGTTCATGGGCATTGTACTTTGATCTGGCTTTCCTGTACTCATTTCATGGCAATGCTGACTCTTTATTATGTCTTTAATCTTATAGAATCATGGAATCAAGCAAATGTTCCCCCATAAAACAGTTGAAATGCAAACAAAACTTTTATACTAGTTTACTCAACTTTTCTCAAAACTTTTGACTTTCTTAACAATCTATGCTGGTGATTCTGTTTATTCTTAAGCAATCAATTTTCCATGAATAGATTTTATTGAATATGTTTCATATATTTATGTTTGCTGAATGCGGATAAGGCCTCTAAATGCTGCTTTCTGAAGTCATGTTATCCTATCTATTAATAATAGGAATGGTTATTATTTGCCTTCCATTTTTATGGCTGAAACTGTATGCACACACATTCATTTGAAATTGATCAGAACAACTTAGAAACCTTAAGATGAAACAGACTTACATAGAAATACACACATAATAGGAAGGAAAATTTATAACAACACCAGCAACAAACATAAGAGAACCAGATTGTTAAATTATGGAAGAATAAAAGCGGACTAAACAACTAACATGCCTCACAATCTGGAGACAGAACCATTGGTAATATTTGCTGTCATATCGTTTCCTATATGATGAAGCCTTCTGGCTGAAATCAGATCCAAATCTTTTCCACGACATCTAGCTAGGTACTGGAGTGACCTCTTTCTCAATCATTATCATTTATCATTTACTGATGGTTATTATGATTTTCCTTGATTAACAAATAGAGCTAAGTGCAATTTAGGAGGGAGGATATATCATTAGTTAGGTTAGAAATTACTCGCAGCGGCCTATATATTATTATATTTATGGTTAAGGAGAGGATGGAAATCCTCTGGAAATCTTTCTGATATGAATAAACCACACTGACATATGCTGTGGATACTAGATAGTAACCTTTCATTGGTTGATTAACAGCATCCTCTTTTGATGCATCACAGCATAAGTGTTGACAGACCATTTTAGGAAAAGGGAATCCATGACATAATTAACATTTTATACGAAACATATAGATACTGAAAAAGTGAAATTTTAAAAGGACCCTTTCTTAAATTTTATTAGCCAAATTGACTATTTTTTCATTTAATTAGCAAAATCGATCTCTTTTTGGCCACGTCATTGTGTGGCCAAAAGAGGTTGATTTTACAAAATAGAGTCTTTAAAATATCACGGGACTACTAGTCCGTGTATTTAGATCACTAATCACAGGACTACTAGCCCGTGTATACTTAAAGATCTAATTAATCTTTGATTAGTGCACGCTAAATACGGGACTATAGTTCCTTGTATTTTAAAACTCTATATTGCAAAATCGACCTCTTTTTGCTAGCAGCGTTGGCAAACAAAAGGTTTGATTTTGCTAATTAAATAAAAAAATATCAATTTCGCTAATAAAATTAAAAGGTCTTTTAATCCTTTGAAAACTATAGCTTAAAGACTACCCTGACCAGGAAAATATGCCCTCCTGCAATTTCATTCACTTTCAATTTTATATCTTAAAATATTAGAAATAAAATATGTTTTTTAGGAATCAAAAGTGATTCAATTACACGGCCAAGAAGAATCGATTACAAATATGATTTGGACCATCCCAAGTGTCCTAAAAGGAGGTACATTTATATTTACAAGCATACCGAGCTAAATTATGCACAATAGTTACCGAAGCGTGAACATGATTGACATAAGAAGAGTCCATTCTCTTAAAAGAGCCCAACATTCACCAAAAGTTGCCAAGAGGATACGGTGATCAATGACCCGTGCAACATGAGCACAAGGTTGAGACAATCGATTCAAGTATGATATTCATCCAACCAAAAGCGCAAGACAAAGACACGTAAGTAAGGCATGGCGTCGGCATCAAGGGTAAAAGTGGAGGCTGAAGGTGCAATATGGGACAATGTGGTGGCTAAGATGATCTCGAGCAATAACCCCAAAACCGAGCAATCAGACTGAGAAGTAGCGTCCACATTAATTTTCATTACATTGGGAGGTAGAGCGGTCTAGAAGGAAGGTGAACTAACGTTGAATAAGGAGCCTGAAGATGTCATACCTGGAGATTGCAATCGAGCATAAAACCTCCGCAAGTGTAAGAGTAGCTTTTAGGGAAGGTATAGAACCATTGAAGACTGTGATGCATTGGGATTTCCAAATGAACCAAGTGGTGATTGCAGCGAAAGCTACTGCTGAAGATCATGCATGGGCGAATTGAAAGGCTTTTTCCACCAATGATTCACCAATGAGCAAGGGAAGAGGGGGTGGGGCTTGCCTGTGACTTGAGCCCAAATAGAGTGAGAATCTTGACATATGATGAAGAGATGATGTAGAGTTTCATTATCCAAACCACAAAGTAAAGGGGTCGATAGACATACCGTGTTTCACTAAAATATGTTAAATTCATAAAATAATAGTTACGTTCAGTACTAGCGACTCATAAGTTAATCCTTTTAAGTTTTAAACTATTATCGTCTATCTAAAATAAAAAGAGATTAACCATTGATTATGTCTTGGCAGAAAATTACTTTGAACTCATAAATAAAAATGTACAAAGGTCATTTCTGTGAGTTTTGATATATATATATATATATATATATATATATATATATATATATATATATATATATATATATAGAGAGAGAGTGTGTGTGTCTATATATATATATTTGTTATTAATATATTTCCGCCTCTTCTTCCTTATTACCTTTTCCTTTTGGGCTCCATAAATGATAAACCCTAGCTTTATTGGGATTTCGACAATCTGCCAAACTTTCTGCAGAATTACTGCAATTGAGTTTTAATCTCTCCAATGGAGCGCTATACCGTAAGTTTCCTAATGTTTTCTTAGTAAGTCTCTTTTTTATCTTATTTTTTAATCGTTTATTTTTTTCCTCCCAATTTCGTGGTCTAATTTGAGTGAATTATTTCATAATTAGGGAAAATTCTGAGACTTTGTCACATTTTATCTAGTTAATTGGGGGATAATGTATGAAAAAGTTTGAAAACCATGAACTGTGTGACATCAACAGGTTAAAATTTTAGGTCAACTGAAATCCCAAGTAAAAATTGTAAATCATGCAAATCTTTGAGGTTGAGGGTCATTTGTTTCTCTGAGCAAACTCGCACTGAGAGTTACTATGGAGTATGTATATTTGACGATAGCATGGTTTAGAAGGAACTATGCAAATAATAGAGGTGTTTATCACAATGCGATGGGATTTTGCTATGTGTGTATTGATTGAACCCTAATCATCAGGATAATAGGATCGTAGGGGCTGAAATTCCAATTTCATGCTGTTTTAGGCTAATTTTTAAGAGAAACTAGGTATTTGGAAGATCATGCATTTTTCTTTGTTTTGTTGCCTTGGTAAAACCCAAGCCTATTTCTCTCTACAAAAAGGAAGACTTAAATTACATTTGCACTTGTATAGGAAATTACGGCGATACCATACTCTAAATGGATCCTAATAAAGACTTTCACTATAGAAAGAATAGCGTAACCACTATTACCTATGCTCAAGATGGAAGTTTCAAATAGTCAGTTTTCAATTGTCGAGGGTTAATGTCCTCTACTACATCTTGCATCCCCATGTATCATGATAATAAGATGTCCATGACAACTAACTGTTTGACTGTATAAGCACAATTGTTAAGCTAATATTTATAGAGTAGTTAGGAAAGAATGGTCGTTTAGAGATCTAGGCCTTTATTACATGCCATATAGAGAGGAATCCGGTTGACTGTCCATTACATATGCTACAAGTGCAGGTCAACAGCTGATGATGGTTGCTAATTCTTAATTCTTGATCGTTAATTAGTTACTTTATACATGTTGTTGTCATCAAACTTTGCAGGTAATATAGTCGGGCTTTGTCCATTCCTAATTTCCAATGGTGAACCCTGTTTGTTTTTCTTAGTGGTTGATGATCCTTATTGGGCAAGGTTACATAAAGCGCTAGCTAGGCTAGGCGCCAGACCAAGCACCTAGAGCCAAGGTGCCTAGACGGAGCCTAGGCGGTTTTCATATTTTTTATTTTTTAGTTACAATAATTAATAATAAATGCCAATGTTATAGAAAGTGCTAGGCACCACTAGGCGTCGGACTGGCGCTTAGCGCCTAGGCGGATTTTTTTTTTATTTAAGTGGTGGTGGACAAGGTTTTCTAAAAGTCGGAGGAGGTGGAGGAGGTATTCATAGTCCGTGGAGGAGGGCGCTAGGCATCTAGGCGGATTTCTTTCTTTGTTTAAGTGGTGATGGAGGAGGGTTTCTGAAAGTCGGAGGGGGTGGAGGAGGTGTTCATATTTAGTGGAGGAGACTAGAGGAGTTCAGAGGAGGTTGGGGGACATGGAGGTTGTAATGGAGGAAATCACGGCCAAGACCTAAGCCGTGCAGTTTGCATAAGTAGTCCACACTTCCCTGGGCGCTTCCAAGACCTAGGCGGGTAGCCTAGGTACCGGCAAGCAATGTTTGAAAAAACTTTTTTGGAACTTGCTCTGAAACTTGCTTCGAAACTTTTTGAAGGGTAAATGCTTCAAAGTTCAAGAGTAAAACTATATATCTCTTAAAGCTTACGCCTCATCGCTTAAAACATTATTGAAGTGTGCATTTCGCGCTTCATAATGCGATTTTCTTTTGAAGCACACACTAGACAAGATAGGAAGATATAAAGAGATTTTTACTTACATTAGAGTGTCCCTAGGTATCTTCAATATGACCATGTGGGTATAAATAAGATATATATGTTATGCATGTAGCTTAGTTTATTGTGATTTGTGTCTATACTTCACATATTTAATTCTTATTTACTAATCGGGACATGAGTATATCTATTTGTAAATTATTATATATCTATTTGTAAATTATTATACCACTATATGTTATATGTTTATAGTTTTACAGATTTTAAAATTAAAATGCTTAAACTCATGAGGCTTACCACGCTTTGAAGCTTACGCCTTGTTTCATTAAAGGGTCTAATGTTTAGCCTTGCACTTCCGCTTTTTAAACATTTGCCCTAGGCATAGGTGGGCTAGGCGCCCGTTTTTTAGAACATTATTATTAGGTCTCTCTTCTACTAGCTCCTAGACATTAATGTTTCTGTTTGTGGCTTCTTGAATGTGCAACAAAAACTATCTATGGATATCAACGAGGCCGAGAGCATGGTATTGTCCAAATACATAGCTTATATAGTTCAGGTGAATGTACTAAAAGGTCTTGGGATTTACAGTTAACTTTGTGAACATACAACCCTGGTCCTCAATGCACTTGATCTCATTATCGGTAATTCTGACTAAATCTTCAGAGTTTTGGCAAGCGTACAGGGTATCTGAGATCATCAGCTCACAAGAGGCAGCAATGGTGTCTCTCCTTAACTCTTCTTTTTCACTGAAGCATGGATGTATCTATTTCAATCAGGATCATACTTGGAGTTCAACTTTGGAAGCGAGTTTTGGATATACAAAGGGCCTATAACTTTGGTTTCCGTATTTGTGATATCCCTATAAGTTAAATCTTTCTATCCATTGTGGTTTTAGTATCGGAAAACTAGAAGTAGTGAAGTAATTGGATTTGTCATAATCCAAGTAGTTGGTTCCCTATCCATTTCGATAAGCATGTGTAAATATGTTTTCTTGCAGATTTAGAATTGAGGTTATTGTGACTATGATTGGGGTGTGTGTGTGTGTGTGGTGGTGGTGCTGGTGGTTGGGGGTTTACCCTTATACCATGGATGCTCTTTCGGTTGGGCTTAGTGGCACCCGACCATGGGCCAAATGTAGTCTGTTGGGCTGTTTGTTTACATGTTAGGGCTAGCAGTGGCAGGAAAATCTCGAAAGATTTGAATTTATGTGAAATCAAGCTTTAGTTTTTGGTATTATGCCCTTGCTGATAATTCCTAGCATTTGCACATGATCTTCATGTTGGACTGAGTGGGCATCTTATACCACTGACTTAGTAATGAATTGTGTGTTATACTGGTTAAAGAAGTGCTATTGCGTTATTCTAGAAAGATAGCCGGTAATTGCTAGTTTAAGGTCTTAACCAAGCATCCGGCTTGTTTTTATTTCTTTCTACACTCTTATTATGTACACTACAAGGATTATCTTTTCTTGGTTTTATTTTATATGAATATCAAACCTCAGCTGATTCCATAAGGTAAACTTAAGGGAGTAATCTGCTTTCAACTTTTGACAATCAGAAACGCCAAACATATGACATTATACTGTGGTGAAGGCATGTTTTTCTTAAAAAGCTACAATCCTAATTTGCAAATCTACTTTTAGTCTAATACTGCAGGATCTATTTTAATGTGACTAGAAGTGTAGCCTGATACAGTAAGTTAGTTTTGCCCATGATGAGAAAAACCTGTAATCCACGTTAAACCCCCACCCTTCTTCGGTGGCTTAAAAACTGTAATCCAAACTAAAGGTTGGATTAAGTTGCATATACTTCTAATCTGGAACCACATGTTCTTGATAAAGGAAATATAGGAATAGCCTTAATGCGCTGGAAAACGGAAACAAGGAGTCAGTAAATAGTGCTCTCAGATATAATAGACCTGCTTCTCTGGTGAAGCAGACCCATGATTAGTGGGATCATGTGATAGCCACAAATATCCATACAGTAGATATTGAATGTGCATGGAAGCAAAACTTGAACTAAAATAATGGCTGGAATGCTTCAATAAGATAACAATCTTCTCTGGGAAGTACCACTGCCTTTTTTCTTCCTTTTTTTCTTTTTTCTATATATATATATATATATATATATATATATATATATATATATATATATATATATATGGAAAAGTGTAAATAAGGTGGCACCTTAGATTCAATCTAAGGTAGCGCCTTCAAAACTACATTATATGCTATCAAATTATTCGATCCACTCCGTTCATTTTGATTTATATATTTTAGATTGTATACAAATAAAAAATTAGCGATATTGGGCTGTAGTTACTCATGCATCAATTGATTGTAAAATTAATGGTTTTACGACAATATAACTAAAGAGACAATGAAAAATAAGTGTTAGAAGTATTTAATCATCATGATTTTTGTTTTATAGACATTTTGAGACATTTAGATCACGATGAATGGAGCGGATCATCAAATAGAATAGTCTAATTCATGAATCAAGAGGCTACCTTAGATTGAATCTAAGGTGTCACCTTATAAACACTTTTCCCATATATATATATATATATATATATATATATATATATATATATATATATAGCAAATCTCCTATGAACTTAAGTTTATAGGGAATAGTATACACCAACTTTGGTATCCATTGATGTTGCCTTGGGATCCGTGAAATCAAGAGATGCACAAATCTCAAAGTGAGCTTTATATCTTTCACGGATCCCAAGGCAACATCAATGGATAGAAAAGTTGGTGTATGACTATTCCCTATACACTCAAGTTTATAGGAGCCTTCTATATATATATATATATATATATATATATATATATATATATATATATATATATATATATATACATAAACACTCGAAAGATTTATCCTTTTATCATTTGACGGCTTTCTGTAGCCAGAGCCTATGATCTACTTGCACCAGATTTGCAGTGTTTTCAATTCTTTCTATATTTCTGCCAGCGCGAGTACTGAAGATGGTCCTGGTTGCATGATTGTTATATAATTTAGTTCATGGGCATTGTACTTTGATCTGGCTTTCCTGTACTCATTTCATGGCAATGCTGACTCTTTATTATGTCTTTAATCTTATAGAATCATGGAATCAAGCAAATGTTCCCCATAAAACAGTTGAAATGCAAACAAAACTTTTATACTAGTTTACTCAACTTTTCTCAAAACTTTTGACTTTCTTAACAATCTATGCTGGTGATTCTGTTTATTCTTAAGCAATCAATTTTCCATGAATAGATTTTATTGAATATGTTTTCATATATTTATGTTTGCTGAATGCGGATAAGGCCTCTAAATGCTGCTTTCTGAAGTCATGTTATCCTATCTATTAATAATAGGAATGGTTATTATTTGCCTTCCATTTTTATGGCTGAAACTGTATGCACACACATTCATTTGAAATTGATCAGAACAACTTAGAAACCTTAAGATGAAACAGACTTACATAGAAATACACACATAATAGGAAGGAAAATTTATAACAACACCAGCAACAAACATAAGAGAACCAGATTGTTAAATTATGGAAGAATAAAAGCGGACTAAACAACTAACATGCCTCACAATCTGGAGACAGAACCATTGGTAATATTTGCTGTCATATCGTTTCCTATATGATGAAGCCTTCTGGCTGAAATCAGATCCAAATCTTTCCACGACATCTAGCTAGGTACTGGAGTGACCTCTTTCTCAATCATTATCATTTATCATTTACTGATGGTTATTATGATTTTCCTTGATTAACAAATAGAGCTAAGTGCAATTTAGGAGGGAGGATATATCATTAGTTAGGTTAGAAATTACTCGCAGCGGCCTATATATTATTATATTTATGGTTAAGGAGAGGATGGAAATCCTCTGGAAATCTTTCTGATATGAATAAACCACACTGACATATGCTGTGGATACTAGATAGTAACCTTTCATTGGTTGATTAACAGCATCCTCTTTTGATGCATCACAGCATTAGTGTTGACAGACCATTTTAGGAAAAGGGAATCCATGACATAATTAACATTTTATACGAAACATATAGATACTGAAAAAGTGAAATTTTTAAAAAGGACCCTTTCTTAAATTTTATTAGCCAAATTGACTATTTTTTCATTTAATTAGCAAAATCGATCTCTTTTTGGCCACGTCATTACGGCTGGCCAAAAGAGGTTGATTTTACAAAATAGAGTCTTTAAAATATACGGGACTACTAGTCCCGTGTATTTAGCGGTCACTAATCACAGGACTACTAGCCCCGTGTATACTTAAAGATCTAATTAATCTTTGATTAGTGCCTGCTAAATACACGGGACTATAGTTCCTTGTATTTTAAAAACTCTATATTGCAAAATCGACCTCTTTTTTGCTAGCCGCGTTGGCGTGGCAAACAAAAGGTTTGATTTTGCTAATTAAATAAAAAAAATATCAATTTCGCTAATAAAATTAAAAAAGGGTCTTTTTCTGTCCTTTGAAAAACTATAGCTTAAAGACTACCCTGACCAGGAAAATATGCCCTCCTGCAATTTCATTCACTTTCAATTTTATATCTTAAAATATTAGAAATAAAAATATGTTTTTTTTAGGAATCAAAAGTGATTCAATTACACAGCCGCAAGAAGAATCTGATTACAAATATGATTTGGACCATCCCAAGTGTCCGAAAAGGAGGTACATTTATATTTACAAGCATACCGAGCTAAATTATGCGCACAATAGTTACCCGAGCGGCGAACATGATTGACATAAGAAGAGTCCATTCTCTTAAAAAGAGCCCAACATTCACCAAAAGTTGCCAAGAGCTGATACGGGTGATCAATGACCCCGTGCAACATGAGCACAAGGTTGAGACAATCAGATTCAAGTATGATATTCATCCAACCAAAAGAAACTGCAAGACAAAGACCTGTAAGTAAGGCATGAGCGTCGGCATCAAGGGGTAAAAGTGGAGGCCTGAAGGTGCAATATGGGACAATGTGGTGGCTAAGATGATCTCGAGCAATAACCCCAAAAACCGAGCAATCAGACTGAGAAGTAGCGTCCACATTAATTTTCATTACATTGGGAGGTGGAGCGGTCCAGAAGGAAGGTGAACTAACGTTGAATAAGGAGCCTGAAGATGTCATACCCGGAGATTGCAATCGAGCATAAAACCTCCGCAAGTGTAAGAGTAGCTTTTGGGGAAGGTATAGAACCATTGAAGACTGCGATGCATCGGGATTTCCAAATGAACCAAGTGGTGATTGCAGCGAAAGCTACTGCTGAAGATCATGCATGGGCGAATTGAAAGGCTTTTTCCACCAATGATTCAGCCAATGAGCAAGGGAAGAGGGGGGTGGGACTGCACAATCGACCTAAGCTCAAATAGAGCGAGAGTACTGACATATGATGAAGAGATGATGTAGAGTTTCATTATCCATACCACAAAGTAAAGGGGGTCGATAGACATACCGTGTTTCACTAAAATATGTTAAATTCATAAAATAATAGTTACGTTCGAGTACTAGCGACTCATAAGTTAATCCTTTTAAGTTTTAAACTATTATCGTCTATCTAAAATAAAAAAGAGATTAACCATTGATTATGTCTTGGCAGAAAATTACTTTGAACTCATAAATAAAAAATGTACAAAGGTCATTTCCGACAGAGTTTTGATATATATATATATATATTTGTTATTAATATATTTCCGCCTCTTCTTCCTTATTACCTTTTCCTTTTGGGCTCCATAAATGATAAACCCTAGCTTTATTGGGATTTCGACAATCGCAAACTTCTCGTATTAATGAATTGAGTTTTAATCTCTCCAATGGAGCTATACCGTAAGTTTCCTAATGTTTTCTTAGTAAGTCTCTTTTTTATCTTATTTTTTAATCGTTTATTTTTTTCCTCCCAATTTCGTGGTCTAATTTGAGTGAATTATTTCATAATTAGGGAAAATTCTGAGACTTTGTCACATTTTATCTAGTTAATTGGGGATAATGTATGAAAAAGTTTGAAAACCATGAACTGTGTGACATCAACAGGTTAAAATTTTAGGTCAACTGAAATCCCAAGTAAAAATTGTAAAACATGCAAATCTTTGAGGTTGAGGGTCATTTGTTTCTCTGAGCAAACTCGCACTGAGAGTTACTATGGAGTATGTATATTTGACGATAGCATGGTTTAGAAGGAACTATGCAAATAATAGAGGTGTTTATCACAATGCGATGGGATTTTGCTATGTGTGTATTCGATTGAACCCTAATCATCAGGATAATAGGATCGTAGGGGCTGAAATTCCAATTTCATGCTGCTTTAGGCTAATTTTTAAGAGAAACTAGGTATTTGGAAGATCATGCATTTTTCTTTGTTTTGTTGCCTTGGTAAAACCCAAGCCTATTTCTCTCTACAAAAGGAAGACTTAAATTACATTTGCACTTGTATAGGAAATTACGGCGATACCATACTCTAAATGGATCCTAATAAAGACTTTCACTATAGAAAGAATAGCGTAACCACTATTACCTATGCTCGCAAGATGGAAGTTTCAAATAGTCGGTTTTCAATTGTCGAGGGTTAATGCCCTCTACTACATCTTGCATCCCCATGTATCATGATAATAAGATGTCCATGACAACTAACTGTTTGAGTGTATAAGCACAATTGTTAAGCTAATATTTATAGAGTAGTTAGGAAAGAATGGTCGTTTAGAGATCTAGGCCTTTATTACATGCCATATAGAGAGGAATCCGGTTGACTGTCCATTACATATGCTACAAGTGCAGGTCAACAGCTGATGATGGTTGCTAATTCTTAATTCTTGATCGTTAATTAGTTACTTTACATGTTGTTGTCATCAAACTTTGCAGGTAATATAGTCGGGCTTTGTCCATTCCTAATTTCCAATGGTGAACCCTGTTTGTTTTTCTTAGTGGTTGATGATCCTTATTGGGCAAGGTTACATAAAGCGCTAGCTAGGCTAGGCGCCAGACCAAGCACCTAGAGCCAAGGTGCCTAGACGGAGCCTAGGCGGTTTTCATATTTTTTTATTTTTTAGTTATAATAATTAATAATAAATGCCAATGTTATAGAAAGTGCTGGGCACCACTGTATTTGGCCTTAGGCTTAGCGGATTTATTTTTTTATTTAAGTGGTGGTGGACAAGGTTTTCTAAAAGTCGGAGGAGGTGGAGGAGGTATTCATAGTCCGTGGAGGAGGGCGCTAGGCATCTAGGCGGATTTCTTTCTTTGTTTAAGTGGTGATGGAGGAGGGTTTCTGAAAGTCGGAGGGGGTGGAGGAGGTGTTCATATTTAGTGGAGGAGACTAGAGGAGTTCAGAGGAGGTTGGGGGACATGGAGGTTGTAATGGAGGAAATCACGGCCAAGACCTAAGCCGTGCAGTTTGCATAAGTAGTCCACACTTCCCTGGGCGCTTCCAAGACCTAGGCGGGTAGCCTAGGTACCGGCAAGCAATGTTTGAAAAAACTCTTTTGGAACTTGCTCTGAAACTTGCTTCGAAACTTTTTGAAGGGTAAATGCTTCAAAGTTCAAGAGTAAAACTATATATCTCTTAAAGCTTACGCCTCATCGCTTAAAACATTATTGAAGTGTGCATTTCAAGGCTTCATAATGCGATTTTCTTTGAAGCACACACTAGACAAGATAGGAAGATATAAAGAGATTTTTACTTACATTAGAGTGTCCCTAGGTATCTTCAATATGACCATGTGGGTATAAATAAGATATATATGTTATGCATGTAGCTTAGTTTATTGTGATTTGTGTCTATACTTCACATATTTAATTCTTATTTACTAATCGGGACATGAGTATATCTATTTGTAAATTATTATATATCTATTTGTAAATTATTATACCACTATATGTTATATGTTTATAGTTTTTACAGATTTTAAAATTAAAATGCTTAAACTCATGAGGCTTACGCCTCACGCTTTGAAGCTTACGCCTTGTTTCATTAAAGGGTCTAATGTTTCGCCTTGCACTTCCGCTTTTTTAAACATTTGCGCCTAGGCATAGGTGGGCTAGGCGCCCGTTTTTTAGAACATTATTATTAGGTCTCTCTTCTACTAGCTCCTAGACATTAATGTTTCTGTTTGTGGCTTCTTGAATGTGCAACAAAAAACTATCTATGGATATCAACGAGGCCGAGAGCATGGTATTGTCCAAATACATAGCTTATATAGTTCAGGTGAATGTACTAAAAGGTCTTGGGATTTACAGTTAACTTTGTGAACATACAACCCTGGTCCTCAATGCACTTGATCTCATTATCGGTAATTCTGACTAAATCTTCAGAGTTTTGGCAAGCGTACAGGGTATCTGAGATCATCAGCTCACAAGAGGCAGCAATGGTGTCTCTCCTTAACTCTTCTTTTTCACTGAAGCATGGATGTATCTATTTCAATCAGGATCATACTTGGAGTTCAACTTTGGAAAAGCGAGTTTTGGATATACAAAGGGCTTATAACTTTGGTTTCCGTATTTGTGATATCCCTATAAGTTAAATCTTTCTATCCATTGTGGTTTTAGTATCGGAAAACTAGAAGTAGTGAAGTAATTGGATTTGTCATAATCCAAGTAGTTGGTTCCCTATCCATTTCGATAAGCTTGTGTAAATATGTTTTCTTGCAGATTTAGAATTGAGGTTATTGTGACTATGATTGGGGTGTGTGCGTGCGTGTGTGTGGTGGTGGTGCTGGTGGTTGGGGGTGGTTACCCTTATACCATGGATGCTCTTTCGGTTGGGCTTAGTGGCACCCGACCATGGGCCAAATGTAGTCTGTTGGGCTGTTTGTTTACATGTTAGGGCTAGCAGTGTCAGGAAAATCTCGAAAGATTTGAATTTATGTGAAATCAAGCTTTAGTTTTTGTATTATGCCCTTGCTGATAATTCCTAGCATTTGCACATGATCTTCATGTTGGACTGAGTGGGCATCTTATACCACTGACTTAGTAATGAATTGTGTTATACTGGTTAAAGAAGTGCTATTGCGTTATTCTAGAAAGCTAGCCGGTAATTGCTAGTTTAAGGTCTTAACCAAGCATCCGGCTTGTTTTATTTCTTTCTACACTCTTATTATGTACACTACAAGGATTATCTTTTCTTGGTTTTATTTTATATGAATATCAAACCTCAGCTGATTCCATAAGGTAAACTTAAGGGAGTAATCTGCTTTCAACTTTTGACAATCAGAAACGCCAAACATATGACATTATACTGTGGTGAAGGCATGTTTTTCTTAAAAAGCTACAATCCTAATTTGCAAATCTACTTTTAGTCTAATACTGCAGGATCTATTTTAATGTGACTAGAAGTGTAGCCTGATACAGTAAGTTAGTTTTGCCCATGATGTGAAAAACCTGTAATCCATGTCAAACCCCCCACCCTTCTTCGGTGGCTTAAAAAAAAACTGTAATCCAAACTAAAGGTTGGATTAAGTTGCATATACTTCTAATCTGGAACCACATGTTCTTGATAAAGGAAATATAGGAATAGCCTTAATGCGCTGGAAAACGGAAACAAGGAGTCAGTAAATAGTGCTCTCAGATATAATAGACCGGCTTCTCTGGTGAAGCAGACCCATGATTAGTGGGATCATGTGATAGCCACAAATATCCATACAGTAGATATTGAATGTGCATGGAAGCAAAACTTGAACTAAAATATATGGCTGGAATGCTTCAATAAGATAACAATCTTCTCTGGGAAGTACCACTGCCTTTTTTTCTTCCTTTTTTTCTTTTTTCTTTTTTCTATATATATATATATATATATATATATATATATATATATATATATATATATATATATATATATATATATATATATATATATATATATATATATATATATATATATATATATATATGGAAAAGTGTAAATAAGGTGGCACCTTAGATTCAATCTAAGGTAGCCTTCAAAACTACATTATATGCTATCAAATTATTCGATCCACTCCGTTCATTTTGATTTATATATTTTAGATTGTATACAAATAAAAATTAGCGATATTGGGTGTAGTTACTCATACATCAATTGATTGTAAAATTAACGGTTTTACGACAATATAACTAAAGAGACAATGAAAAATAAGTGTTAGAAGTATTTAATCATCATGATTTTTGTTTTATAGACATTTTGAGACATTTAGATCACGATGAATGGAGCGGATCATCAAATAGAATAGTCTAATTCATGAATCAAGAGGCGCTACCTTAGATTGAATCTAAGGTGTCACCTTATAAACACTTTTCCCATATATATATAGCAAGGCTCCTATAAATTTAAGTTGATAGGGAATAGTATACACCAACTTTTGTATCCATTGATGTTGCCTTGGGATCCGTGAAATCAAGAGATGCACAAATCTCAAAGTGGGCTTTATATCTTTCACGGATCCCAAGGCAACATCAATGGATAGAAAAGTTGGTGTATGACTATTCCCTATACACTTAAGTTTATAGGTTTTTCGTTTCTATATATATATATATATATATATATATATATATATATATATATATATATATAAACACTCAGAAAGATTTATCCTTTTATCATTTGACGGCTTTCTGTAGCCAGAGCCTATGATCTACTTGCACCAGATCTGCAGTGTTTTCAATTCTTTCTATATTTCTGCCAGCTGAGTACTGAAGATGGTCCTGGTTGCATGATTGTTATATTAATTTGGTTCATGGGCATTGTGCTTTGATCTGGCTTTCCTGTACTCATTTCATGGCAATGCTGACTCTTTATTATGTCTTTAATCTTATAGAATCATGGAATCAAGCAAATGTTCCCCCATAAAACAGTTGAAATGCAAACAAAACTTTTATACTAGTTTACTCAACTTTTCTCAAAACTTTTGACTTTCTTAACAATCTATGCTGGTGATTCTGTTTATTCTTAAGCAATCAATTTTCCATGAATAGATTTTATTGAATATGTTTCATATATTTATGTTTGCTGAATGCGGATAAGGCCTCTAAATGCTGCTTTCTGAAGTCATGTTATCCTATCTATTAATAATAGGAATGGTTATTATTTGCCTTCCATTTTTATGGCTGAAACTGTATGCACACACATTCATTTGAAATTGATCAGAACAACTTAGAAACCTTAAGATGAAACAGACTTACATAGAAATACACACATAATAGGAAGGAAAATTTATAACAACACCAGCAACAAACATAAGAGAACCAGATTGTTAAATTATGGAAGAATAAAAGCGGACTAAACAACTAACATGCCTCACAATCTGGAGACAGAACCATTGGACATATTTGCTGTCATATCGTTTCCTATATGATGAAGCCTTCTGGCTGAAATCAGATCCAAATCTTTTCCACGACATCTAGCTAGGTACTGGAGTGACCTCTTTCTCAATCATTATCATTTATCATTTACTGATGGTTATTATGATTTTCCTTGATTAACAAATAGAGCTAAGTGCAATTTAGGAGGGAGGATATATCATTAGTTAGGTTAGAAATTACTCGCAGCGGCCTATATATTATTATATTTATGGTTAAGGAGAGGATGGAAATCCTCTGGAAATCTTTCTGATATGAATAAACCACACTGACATATGCTGTGGATACTAGATAGTAACCTTTCATTGGTTGATTAACATCAGGATAGGCTCCAATCCTCTCCACCTCCTGAGTATGTTTGCACAACATAACTCAATTACAGCATCCTCTTTTGATGCATCACAGCATTAGTGTTGACAGACCATTTTAGGAAAAGGGAATCCATGACATAATTAACATTTTATCTAAGACTGAACTAAATGATTGCCATTTTAGTGGAGGCAGGTGATTTGGTCAATAGGGTAGAAAGATGCAATCACATTTGAAGTAAACAAGTATCTTTTCCACCCAGAGAGGGACCCTTTAAATATTTAAGAATTTTGAAGATTTGTAATTGCACATAACTTTATAATCTAGGAATAGTAGTTTAAATCTAGTCTTAAACTAAAAGATTATTAGTCTTATTCAAAGAAGGTCAAACTATTCTATTACCCGTGTTAGATTGCAACCATCTTGCTTTTGGTTGTTAGTTGTATCGAACATTTCTTTCTATAATCTAAGTATCTTATTCATGCTATTGAAGCATAAAATTTAGGAACTTTTCATGCCTCTAGGCTGACATAATTGAAAATTTTGTAAATCCTTTTACTGTAACTACGAAGATTAAGATATGCACAAGGGAACATATTAAATTGATGCAAGGGGCGGTGTAGTGTGGGACCTTGAGATAGTAGGAGGAAAGAGGAAGGCTGGGAAAGGTGGAAGACAACAATATGTAGATCAGGATTTTCATTATGAGAATAAAACAGCACCAAATGTTTTTGCAATTTTTATTGGATTAAGGATGTTGACAGATTTTTATCTGTCTATCAATTTGTTGAGTAATCATTACGAGCTCCTACAAAAGATATAAATACTGTGCCAGTAACTTAACATGTATAATTTGATTTCTAACCTTAGTAAACCATAGTAGAAGTGTATTTAGCCCTTATAAAACGGAACCTAAGAGCTCAAATGGGTTTTGTTTGATAAAGTTGCTTATAATATCTTGTTCTATGCAAACTGAATTATGACCTTATTCCTTCACCTAGTACATTAAATATATGTTTAAGTAGGAAACTAGAAATATATCTGCAAGATTCATTTGCATAAGTAAGACCATGAGGGAAAGTTGAACCATGAACTAGTAGAACGGCGGAACGGTTTAAGCATTAATTAAATCTAAACTTGTATTATTCTTGTTCAAGTTACCATTAATTAAATCTGCAGCCATATCGTATCTCAACTTTCTTAAATATTAAATAGCTATATGATGCTCATGTGCCTGACACCCACTCATTGAATAATCTTTAATGATCTGCATGTTCACCACAGCCATGACGACAGTATGGAGCCTCTGCCATCCTCCTCCATGTTGTCATTTCATTTCTTGGCATGATACATGGCATTTGAATTCATTTGTTTTGGCCTCAAAGATATTAGAAGTGCAAACTTCCAACAGTTAATCTTTTTCTCTCTGTTGCTTTTTGTATTTAGTATATGTTGAGTGCAGGTTTCAGAAAGACCTGCATATTATTTTTAGATACTGCCAGTTCCAAGAACTCTCCAACAACTTTCCAAATCTTTCTACACCTGTCCTGTTATCTCCAATATTATGCTCGTTTGTATTGATATGCTGCTATCTATAGCATATTGACCTGTATTTTTCTCTAATTCCACAAGATTCATGACTCAGATTTAGCCACAAACGAATTAGTCTAATTCTACAACATGAGGATGTAAGTTTCTTAATACTGGTAAGTAGAGTAGAATTTGGATAATGGGTTAGTGTCTATGTTACACGAACATGGGTGTACCTAGGGAAATAACAAAATTTGAAAACAGTAGGGACAGGGACACGACTATCTACGTGTGTGTATTGAAATTATAATTTATATGAGATCCATATTATTTTTCATTCGCATCTTATGAGAATTAAATTTCTATAACTTTTTTTTTGTTTCATTTATGTACCTTTCATTTTGTAGATTTTAAATTAGAGAACCGCTTGTTTTTAACCCAAGATGCAAAGACCCATTAGAATCATAATTCTGAACTGCGCATGGGCTTAAACAAACCCGATTCATGTTCAACAAGTTTCAAGAAGTGTGTATGAAGTGCAGAATATAATCCAAGAAGTTTACAGAGTGTTCTAAATTAAAACATGTATTTCTAACTGAGTGCATGTTGAATAATTCTATGTAAATATCCGAGTGTTGTCCAAGGAAGGAAGTGTCAGTATTCGGTAGGGGTATGGCTTCATGATAGAAGTACCTTGATTCTGAAATGAATTGGGGGATGAACATGTTAGGTGAAAGCAGGGAAATTGAACTTGCCAGATAGCAGGAAATTGGAAGTGGTTGTATTTGCAGTCAAATATGAAGGAAACTTAGGTGCTTTCACTATGTGAAAAACCATGTAATTAAGCATGCGGGTTATACCCACACAACCGCATATACATATGTGATGAAATTAACGATATGAACAGTGTGTGTGTGTGTGTGTGTGTATATATATATATATATATATATATATATATATATATATATATATATAGATGAGCATATATATATAGATGAGCTAGGCTACTATTAATAGTATCCAACGTGCGGATACTATCTATCCAATTTTGAAAATCGAAACCTAAAATGAAAATCGAACGGTAGATGTGATCTACTACACATGAACTAGTTAGAAACAAAATTTCAAATGATTTTGGCGTGTTTTGAATTATATATCAAGAGGCAAAATTAACTAACTTCATGAAAATTCAAACGTTGATTATGACGACATAGTTTGCATGGGTTAATGATGATGCAATCCTTTGAAATTTTATTTCTAACTAGTTCATGTGTAGTAGATCACATCTACCGTTCGATTTTTATTTTTGGGTGTTGATTTTAAAATTGGGTTGATAGTATCCGATGTTGATACTATTAATAGTAGCCTAAATCAACTTTCTCTCTCTCTCTCTCTATATATATATATATATATATATATATATATATATATATATATATATATATATATATATATATATATATATATATATATATATAGAGAGAGAGAGAGCAAGACTCTATAAACTTAAGTTGATAGGGAGGAGTGTCCACCAACTTTTATATCCATTGATCTTGCCTTGAGATCCGTGAAATCAAGATGCACACAAATCTCAAAGTGGGCTTTATATCTTTCACGGATCCCAAGGTAACATCAATGGATAGAAAAGTTGGTGGATGACTATTCTCTATCAACTTAAGTTTATAGGAGTCTTCTCTCTCTATATATATATATATATATATATATATATATATATATATATATATATATATATATAGAGAGAGAGAGAGAGAGAGAGAGAGAGAGAGAGAGAGAGTTGAGCTTAAATACAGTCAATAGCATCCAAAGTGTGGATAATGTCGGTCCAAATTTAAAATTTGATTTAAAATTGGAAATTCATACCATTAGATGTTGTCTATTACATGGGATATTGATAAATGATTGCCACCTTATTTAGCAAAATGAACGATCAACAGATAATGAAAGATAAAAAAAATAGGAAGCGGCCGTATCTGAATCTCGATTGGAGGATCTCCAAGTCTTTTTAGCTATTAGTTGGTTCTGGGTTTATAATGCGTCGGTGATATTTACTGATTTGCTTAAGATATATATCTGTGTAGCTTAATTAGTAGGCCTTTAACTTTATAGATGGCTGTAAACTCTTTTCACTTTAGTTGCTTGTAGATCTCCTGCTTGTACGAACTTCTTTCTTTTGCTTTTTATATTTGATACTATTTCATATTCACATATTATCTATTTCTGGCTTGAGGGCAACCTCCATCCACAAAGATCTCTGAGAGATAAATTCATGCTAATCTGTTATCTTCATGCATGTAAATAATGTTTGTGTTAAGGACATTAACATGCATTTTCAGTAGTATGCTTCAGAAGACTATCCATACATAAGCTGTACTGCTGTAGACTTCTATGGGCAGCATCCTTCAATAGTCTACATGCCAAACATTTTTAGGAAGAATCAATAAAGTGGAAAATATTCAAGTGTGCAATCCATATGCAAAACATAGTTCTCCATTATTGTGTTTTAATGGTTTTGATTGGCCGAGAATACTAATCTATGCTTCTTCTTTTTTTATTTTTTTTTTTATAGTTAGAACGTTAAGAGCCTTAGGCCAAATCTCAAAGAAAATAGAAGGAAGTAGCCCCACCATTCTGCATTTCATTAAGGGGTTATTGAAGCAAAGGTAATACGGCATTCATGGTCAATAATTATCGATGCTTGCTCAGTTGATGGCATATGACAGTGCTGCAGTATCCCTTTTCAAGGTCAACTTCTCTGCTTTAGGAGTTAATTGTTCGTATATTTTTTTGGACATCTGAACTACAAAAGGTCCACCTTGAACTTTACTTCTTTTGAGAAAACTACCATATAGTTATTGTCTCATTAGTCATTACTATTTGAATTGAAAATCTATGGTCATTTTCTAATACAAAGTCATATTTTTCTTTTACGTACTTTTATCCATTATTCTCTGCTTTCTTTCGCCATTTTAGTTTTTTCCCCCTCCTACGTCACTAAAATATAACATGCCAGTTTTAGTTTGAGAATCATTCTTAGGTTGTTAAAAACCATTGACGAATAACAATATATGATTTTGATACTGACAAAGTAACATCATTTCCTTTTCTAAAAGGAGCTTGGCTTGAAGGCACAGACACTCACATGTTAATGATTGTCCGATGAACCCCTTAACATCCAAAAGTAGGAAAATTAGACAAACTACGCTCTTGCAGGGGGTTAGGGAGGGAAAGAGGGCTGTTACAAGTTGGTGTTTTGAAATTAAGATATTCAATCAGGAAAATTATTGTCCGTAACATGCTGAAGACAAATGCTTTGGACTTGTGAGCTTTTTTGTCACAAATAACATTCGCTTACTTTATAAATGTCGTAATTCAATCGTGATTAGCATTAAAGGGCTAAGCAGGAACTGGATCCTATGTTTGTTGTATAGAACATGATAATTTGTATGATTCTGGAAGAAGCTTGAGAAGGGATTGTGCTGGTTAGTTATGGCAACTGGTTATAAAAAATGTCAACCTTTAACCAGTGACATATGATAAGCAATTATTTTTTTAGTTATTTTGGTACATTAGTTATTTGGTGTTCGGGCAGGTTTATGGTGATGGTTCACCTTGATGTACCTTTACCAGATGGTAAGTAAATTACTGACATACTAGCAAATGATATAAGGATGCATCTGGGTTCAGCTCAGCTAAAACCAACCAATCCAATTCGCTCAAAGGCTGGCATTGTGTTTGAGATTAGAGTTTGAGCTGATCCTGGGTTGGAAGGGGGAACCTGGTTTAAGATAGGCTTACGGCTTCGTTTACTTTGTTCTTTAACTATAGTATTTGATTAATCTTTACCATTATTATTGAGTACGTATTTACCCTTTTTATTGTTTTGGTAACATAATAAATATACATGGTTTGTATGTGGCTCCCGAATATCACGGCGACTACTTTGCGCCTCTTTCCCTAAAAAAAGTTCGCGATTTCAACGACTTCTGGAACACCCTGCTCAGCCCTCCACAATCCGGGTCTCACTCCCTTGTATCCTGCTATGTTGGAGCCACCGAAACCGCATGACAACCCCCGTTTCTTCTTACCAAATATAAGAAGACTTTTAGAACAATAATAAACTAATACTATTTTTTTAAACAAAAATCATATCCCTTTCTTGAGAGTACAAATTTTATCGTAACACCCGGATACAAAAGGGTGATTTGTGCCTGTTAGAGGTATTTAGATATTATTTTAATTATTAGATATATTTATAAATACACTTATCCTATGTAAGCACCTGTGCTTAACCTATATAAGCACTCATGTGTATATATGGGATATCACATGCATGCTATTGTGAAGATAAATAAACATAATTCTTTTTTCTAACATGGTATTAGAGCCAACTTCTCAATCTTAGAGAACAACTCTCCTCTTTCTAGATCTCGGAGCCGACATCAGCCATTGAGATTTTCTTTGCAATGTTGTCCTCTTATAGCCTTGGCGTCAACTACTAACCTTTTCTCTATTGATGTTCAAGGATGCTATGTTAGATTTAAATCTAATTAAATCTATTTGTGGGCACATATGTTAAATTAATGTGTAAATCTATCACTTAAGGAAACCCACTAAAGTGATCAATTAAGTTGGGTTATCGGGTATTTATATATTGTCATGGGCTAAATGTGCAGATACCAGGTTGTAATTACAATTTGATGAGGGGCCAAATTGTAAAAGTGCAACACCTATATATATGGGGTTATGGTCCCTAATCTAGGGTTAACACAAGAATTCTCATCTCTTTTACCCCATCTAAAAAGAGATCTAAGGAAGAGAAGAAGCCCTAAGATTAGAAGATCCATCAATCCACTCTAGATCCAAATCATAGATTCGGTATTGCTTCATAACATGATGTTTATCTCTTTGGATTAATCATGTTTAAGATCCTTCGATCTTACAAGTGGTATCGAGCCTCTTGATTAACTCTTAGAGATTTTTGAGTTTCTATGGTTTTTGGTGGATTTATGTATAAAGATCAAATCTTTTGGATTTTTGGGTTCGGATAAGCAAGAATGTTTTAGTCCGATGAATAGTAAAGTTTTTTGGATGAACAAGAAAGGTTTGATCTCGGATGAGCGATAATTTATGTTGGATGAACAAGAAATTAAATAATTAGCGATAAACAAGAAATTTTTCGTGAACAGAACTTTTTCGATTTTTGGTTAAATTTTCTATGATTTTAGAAAATTAATATAAGGTTGGATCCGGATTGAGTTTTAAGAAAAAAAAATTTTTGGTTTTGTGGCGGCGGCCATCACGAATAAACCTAATGGGTTCAAAAGCCTAAGCGGCTTTGGCGGTTCGGATCTAAACCCTAAGGGGTTCACAGTAGTTGACGAGGTTTGAGGTTCATTTTGGCGAACCTCGGTTCATTTTGGCGAACCTCGCCTTTGGCGAACCTCGCACTTTGGCGAACCTTGGTTCATTTTGGCGAACCTCATCTTTTGGCGAACCTCGGTTCATTTTGGCGAACCTCGCACTTTGGCGAACCTCGCGACTTTGGCGAACCTCGCCTTTGGCGAACCTCGCGCTGGCGAACCTCGTGTTCATTCGGTCGAGCCTTGTGTTCACTTGGCGAACCTCGCCTTTGGCGAACCTCGCGCTGGCGAACCTCGTGTTCATTCAATCGAACCTTGTGTTCACTTTGGCGAACCTCGTGTTCATTCGGTCGAGCCTTGTGTTCACTTGGCGAACCTCATATTTTAGCGAACCTCGTGTTCATTCAATCGAACCTTGTGTTCACTTTGGCGAACCTCATATTTTAGCGAACCTCGTGTTCATTCAATCGAACCTTGTGTTCACTTGGCGAACCTCGCCTTTGGCGAACCTCATATTTTAGCGAACCTCGTGTTCATTCAATCGAACCTTGTGTTCACTTTGGCGAACCTCGTGTTCATTCAATCGAACCTTGTGTTCACTTTGGCGAACCTCGCCTTTGGCGAACCTCATATTTTAGCGAACCTCGTGTTCATTCAATCGAACCTTGTGTTCACTTGGCGAACCTCATATTTTAGCGAACCTCGTGTTCATTCAATCGAACCTTGTGTTCACTTGGCGAACCTCATCTTTTGGCGAACCTCATATTTTAGCGAACCTCGTGTTCATTCAATCGAACCTTGTGTTCACTTGGCGAACCTCATCTTTTGGCGAACCTTGGTTCATTTTGGCGAACCTCGTGTTCATTCAATCGAACCTTGTGTTCACTTTGGCGAACCTCGGTTCATTTTGGCGAACCTCGCCTTTGGCGAACCTCGGTTCATTTTGGCGAACCTCGTGTTCATTCAATCGAACCTTGTGTTCACTTGGCGAACCTCATATTTTAGCGAACCTCGTGTTCATTCAATCGAACCTTGTGTTCACTTTGGCGAACCTCGTGTTCATTCAATCGAACCTTGTGTTCACTTTGGCGAACCTCGTGTTCATTCGGTCGAGCCTTGTGTTCACTTTGGCGAACCTCGTGTTCATTCAATCGAACCTTGTGTTCACTTGGCGAACCTCATATTTTAGCGAACCTCGTGTTCATTCAATCGAACCTTGTGTTCACTTTGGCGAACCTCATCTTTTGGCGAACCTCATATTTTAGCGAACCTCGTGTTCATTCAATCGAACCTTGTGTTCACTTTGGCGAACCTCATCTTTTGGCGAACCTCATCTTTTGGCGAACCTCGGTTCATTTTGGCGAACCTCATCTTTTGGCGAACCTCATCTTTTGGCGAACCTCGGTTCATTTTGGCGAACCTCGCCTTTGGCGAACCTCATATTTTAGCGAACCTCGTGTTCATTCAATCGAACCTTGTGTTCACTTGGCGAACCTCATATTTTAGCGAACCTCGTGTTCATTCAATCGAACCTTGTGTTCACTTGGCGAACCTCATCTTTTGGCGAACCTCATCTTTTGGCGAACCTCATATTTTAGCGAACCTCGTGTTCATTCAATCGAACCTTGTGTTCACTTTGGCGAACCTCGCGCTGGCGAACCTCGCCTTTGGCGAACCTCGTGTTCATTCAATCGAACCTTGTGTTCACTTTGGCGAACCTCGCCTTTTGGCGAACCTCGTGTTCATTCAATCGAACCTTGTGTTCACTTTGGCGAACCTCGGTTCATTTTGGCGAACCTCATCTTTTGGCGAACCTCGGTTCATTTTGGCGAACCTCGCCTTTGGCGAACCTCATCTTTTGGCGAACCTCATATTTTAGCGAACCTCGTGTTCATTCAATCGAACCTTGTGTTCACTTTGGCGAACCTCGGTTCATTTTGGCGAACCTCGGTTCATTTTGGCGAACCTCATATTTTAGCGAACCTCGTGTTCATTCAATCGAACCTTGTGTTCACTTGGCGAACCTCATCTTTTGGCGAACCTCGGTTCATTTTGGCGAACCTCGGTTCATTTTGGCGAACCTCGTGTTCATTCAATCGAACCTTGTGTTCACTTTGGCGAACCTCGGTTCATTTTGGCGAACCTCGCGCTGGCGAACCTCGCGCTGGCGAACCTCGTGTTCATTCAATCGAACCTTGTGTTCACTTTGGCGAACCTCGGTTCATTTTGGCGAACCTCATATTTTAGCGAACCTCGTGTTCATTCAATCGAACCTTGTGTTCACTTTGGCGAACCTCGCCTTTGGCGAACCTCGCGCTGGCGAACCTCGTGTTCATTCAATCGAACCTTGTGTTCACTTGGCGAACCTCATATTTTAGCGAACCTCGTGTTCATTCAATCGAACCTTGTGTTCACTTTGGCGAACCTTGGTTCATTTTGGCGAACCTCATATTTTAGCGAACCTCGTGTTCATTCAATCGAACCTTGTGTTCACTTTGGCGAACCTGTGGATAACAAATCAATCCAAAGATGGGTTTGTTGTTTGACATGTGTTATTGTCGATGTTTGATCATTGCAACAAGATATCACTTGCGCTAATATTACCGCCCAAAGACTTGATATTAATGTTGTACAAGATATCTTGGATGGGGATATGTCATTATTTGAATTTTATTGATTAATAATTACAGCTATTAATGTGAAAATCTTTTGTGCTAATGCATCTGCTGCAACCATTTCTGCTAACATCAACTCAATTCCCATGCTAAATGGGTCTAATTTCAAGATTTGGAAAGAGAACATTCTAATTGTTCTTGGCTGCATGGATCTAGACCTTGCATTAAGGACTGAACAACCTCAACCCCTCACTGCGGATAGCACTCCTGATGTAAAGAAGGAGCATGAGAGGTGGAGCGCTCAAATCGCATGAGTCTCATGATCATCAAGCGGCATTAGGAAGCCTTTAGGGCACGAGAATCCGAAGGGATTACTAAAGCCAAAGATTTCCTTCTTTGAAATTGAAAGCGTTTGCTAAAAGCGATAAAGTAGAAACAAGCACGCTATTAGCTTGATTTCAATGAAGTATAAAGGCAAAGGAAATATCGGGGAGTACATTATGGAAATGTCTCATATTGCTTCAAAACTTAAGGCACCAAACTCGATCTATGTGATGAGTTATTGGTGCATCAGGTATTCTTGTCTCTTCACGCACACTTTAATCAATTTAATGTCGATTATAAGCTGTCGGAAGGAGAAATGGACTCTGAATGAGCTCATTTCATACCGCGGTGCAAGAAGAAGACAGATTGAGGCAAGATAAGGCGAAAGTGCTCATTTAGCTTCGCCCATAAGGATAAGGGCAAGAAAAGAAAGAATGATAAGGAAGTTTGTTAAGTCAGTTCAAAGAAACAACATAAGGATAATCGGGGTTGTTTCTTTTGTCATAAGAATGGACACACAAAGAAGGATTGTACCAAATATCACGCTGGCGTGTCAAAAGATGCGTTCCTTACTTTGGTGCGATACGAGGTTAATTTAGTCTCAGTACCTAGAAACACTTGGTGGTTAGATTCGGCTTCTACTACTCACATAAGTGTTTCTATGCATGGTTGCCTGAGCTACCGAAAGCCAAGTGATGGTGAAAGATACATCTTTGTGGGCGATGGACAATCGGTAGATGTGGAAGCAATTGGGCACTTTAGGTTATTGTTAGGAACTGGTTCCTATTTGGATTTGAAAGATACTTTTGTAGTCCCGTCTTTTAGACGGAATTTGGTTTCTATTCCTTTATTGGACAAATCAGGTTATTATTGTTCATTTGGAAATAACCGGGCTAGCTTATCTTTAAATTCAAATATTGTGGAACCGGTTTCTTGAGTACTTTTGATAACCTATATTTGCTTGATCTGATTGCTTCTTATAATGAAACCTGACGTGGAATCACGTGGTACTAAACGTAAATTAAATAAGGAAAATTCACATCATTATGGCCTGGCTTGAGTCATATCTCAAAAGGTAGAGTTGGCGTCTTGTGTCGATGGTATTTTGGATTCCCTTGATTTTCTGACTTTGATGTATGCATTGGTATCAAGGGAAAACAGACTAAAGTTAAGAGATTAGGTGCCAACAGATCTTGACGTCTTAGAATTGATACATCAGATATTTGTGGGCCATTCCCTACGGCATCTGGAATGGTCAACAATATTTTATATCATTCATGAGCGATTACTCACGTTATGGGTACCTATATCTCATTAAAGAAATGCGAGTCTCGGGCGTATTCAAAGCTTTTAAAGTGAAGTTGAGAACCAACTCAATAAAAGATTAAAACCGTTAGATCTGATGCGTGGTGGTGAGTACTACGGCGGATATGATGGTTCGTGAACAACGCCCGTGACCATTTGCTAGATACCTAGAGGTCGGTATCGTCCCCGATTACCATGCGGGATCACCTAGCATGAATGGTGTAGCCGAAAGACTAAACAGACTCTTAAGGATATGGTAAGAAGTATGATTGCTCATTTTTCTTTACGAGTCACTCGGGGAGAAGCACTAAAGACTCGACTTACATTCTTAGCAGTCGCATTAAAGATTCTAAAAACCTATGAGCTTTGGTGGTCGAAAGCCAGTCCAAAACTTACATATTTGGGGATGTCGGTGAGGCAAGGCCTTATAGGCCAAATGAAAAGAAATTGGACTCCAAAGCAGGTTAGCGGCTACTTTATTGGGTATTCGAACGATCCGTGGGCTATAAGTTTTATGATCCCACTTCGGGAATATTTTTGAGGCAGAACGGCAACATTCTTTGAGGATGTTGAGTTTGGGGAGAAATAAGGTTAGAGACATTGCATTTGAGGAGGAATTGGCTTTAAATCCAATCCATACAGTCATTTCGACAATATTCAAGTACCTATACCTGTATTGTTCAAGAAATGAATCAGGAACCTCAAGAAGGCAATATTGAACAACTCCTGTTCGGAAGAATAAACTCAACAACCTCAAGAACCAAGTGCCATTAAGGAGATCCACGAGAGAAAGGAGAAATGCTATTCGGATGATTATATTGTATTTCTTCAAGAACATGAGGAAAGTAATGGAATGATGGAAGATGATCCAATCAACTTCCTTCGTGCCATGAAAAGTTCTAACTCTCAAAAGTGGATTGATGCCATGAATGAAGAGTACAAGTCTATGCAAGACAATAAGGTTTGGGAACTTGTCCCATTATCAGAAGGTGCAAAACCAATTGGTTGTAAATGGATATTTAAAACCAAGCTGGATGCAAATGGTAATGTGGAAAAGTATAAAGCACGCCTTGTAGCTAAAGGCTATACTCGAAGGAAGGCATTGACTATCTGAGACTTTCTCTCGGTTTCATCGAAAGACTCTTTCGGGACTATCATGGCACTTGTTGCTCATTTCAATCTTGAGTTACATCAAATGGATGTTAAGATCGTGATTTCAATGGAGACATTGATGAGATGATCTATATGGTACAACGAGAAAACTTTGTGTCGAGACCCAAAGAATATGGTTTGTAAACTAAGGAAATCCATTTATGGACTCAAGCAAGCTCCTCGTCAATGGTACCACAAGTTTCAACAAATAATTATCTCGTTTGGTTTTGAGATGAATATTGTTGATGATTGTGTATATCAAAAATTGATGGGAGTAAGTATATTTTTCGGTTCTCAGATGTGGATGACATTTTGCTTG
The DNA here is from genome assembly GCA_012295165.1 of Asparagus setaceus. NCBI lineage: Eukaryota > Viridiplantae > Streptophyta > Magnoliopsida > Asparagales > Asparagaceae > Asparagus > Asparagus setaceus. The sequence goes on from CM022702.1 coordinate 77,683,593, forward strand.
CCACTAATGATATAGGCCTCAGGTAATCTAAACCAAGAGATTTCTATCAAAGAATTTTGAGATGAAAGATCTTGAGGGCGCCTCTTTATATTAGGAATCCGGATACATCGAGATCGTTCTCGAGGTATACTTGGATTATCACAAAGAGCTATATCAATAAAGTACTCATAAGGTTTGGCATGCAAAATTGCGCACCGTGATATACCGCTTCTAAAGGAGACAAGTTTAGTCTCAATCAATGCCCTAAAGGTAACCTTGAAATTGTGAAATGTAGATTCCCTATGCTTCACCGTAGGGAGTCTAATGTATGCTTTCAGTATGTCAGCGTCCGGATATTGCGTACATTGTTGGGATGTTAGACGATACTTAAGCAACCACAGGATGGATCATTGGATCGCAAATAAAAGGGTTATCGCGGTATCTTCGAGAAAACAAAAGATTATATGCTCACATAGGAAATCGATCGGTTGGAGGTCATTGGGTACTCGATTCGATTTTGCGGATGCCAAGACAGCGAAAGTCTACTTCAGGCTACATTTATATGTTAGCGAGGAGGAGCTATATCATGGAAAAGTGTCAAACAGACACTTGTAGCTTCCTCCACTATGGCGGCAGAATTTATAGCTTGTCATGAGGCATCAATCATGGAATATGGTCGCGAAATTTTGTCATCGGTCTGTATTCCGAAAATATTGAAAGACCACTAAAGTTATTTTGTGACAATAAATCCATGATCATGTATTCCAACAACAACGAAGCTCAACTAAGTCAAAACATATTGACATTAAGTTCCTAGTTGTGAAAGAAAGAGTACGAGGGAGATATCCATAGAGCATATTGGGACAAACTCCATGATAGCGAGATCCTCTTACTAAAGGATTACCACCCAAAATTTTTCAAGAGCACACTACTCATATGGGGTGGTAATATTTGAGGATATCATGTTTTAGTGGGAGTTTGTGATTTTATTGCTTTATGAGTATTTTGGACCTATTCGTGTTTTGTTATTTTTCCGACGTAATAAAGTATTCGCTAACCACTGTTACATTATGATTAAAGTTGACCTCACTAAAGTTTTCGGTAGGACCGGTTGAAAAATAGGCATGCATGCATCACATTGCATGTAATTTTTCATCTTTGTACATCCATGATTGATCTATGTCATTTGGTACGTACTAGTATATGTGACCATTGATGGGTTTAGTCACGATAAATGTGACGAAAACCGCTTTGATCCTATATTGATATGGTCAATGGACAAGATTGTTTGGAAATACCCTTGTATGTGATAGAGATTTTGAGCTCATAAGGTAATACACATTTTAAGGATACATATGGTGCCCAAGTGGGAGATTGTTAGATTTAAATCTAATTAAATCTATTTGTGGGCACATATGTTAAATTAATGTGTAAATCTATCACTTAAGGAAACCCACTAAAGTGATCAATTAAGTTGGGTTATCGGGTATTTATATATTGTCATGGGCTAAATGTGAGATACCAGTTGTAATTACAATTTGATGAGGGGCCAAATTGTAAAAGTGCAACACCTATATATATGGGGTTATGGTCCCTAATCTAGGGTTAACACAAGAATTCTCATCTCTTTTACCCCATCTAAAAAGAGATCTAAGGAAGAGAAGAAGCCCTAAGATTAGAAGATCCATCAATCCACTCTAGATCCAAATCATAGATTCAGGTATAATTCCGCTTTAGTTTTTATCAATCTCTTTGAGGTAATCAAGTCTTATTAAAGTTCTTACATGCTATCCCTCTTCAATCTAATCTCCATTAAAATTCTTTGTCGATGTCAATTCGTTAGATTCTTGTCTTGCCGATCTTGTCTCCATGCTCCCTCTCTTTTATCCAGGCTCATACTTTTCTAGCTTTGGCTTTTCTTATGAGGCTCATCCTTTACTAGCTTTGGCTTTTCTTGTGTAAACTTACGATTTTCATGTCACCTTTAGTTTGAAAGGATAATTTAAAGATATTTAGATTTTATTGTTATTATTAGACATAGTTAGATATATTCTTATCCTATGTAACCATCCATTACTTATTATGTAGAACAACTCATTCTCATATATATATATATATATATATATATATATATATATATATATATATATATATATATATATATATATATATATATATATAGCAAATTTCCTATGAACTTTGTTTATGAGATACCAATTTTTTTTATCCATTGATGTTGCCTTTAGATTTGTGCCATCAAGAGATGCACAAATCTCAAAATGGGCTTCATATCTTTCATGGATCCCAATGCAACATCAATGGATAGAAAAGTTGGTGTATGACTATTCCCTATAAACTTAAGTTTATAGGAGATTTGTTATATATATATATATATATATCTTTCATGGATCCCAATGCAACATCAATGGATAGAAAAGTTGGTGTATGACTATTCCCTATAAACTTAAGTTTATAGGAGATTTGTTATATATATATATATATATATATATATATATATATATATATATATATATATATATATATATATATATATAGGAAAATTATGTCAAAACCCCAAAATGAAAACTTGATGTGCTCCAGCCCATTTGTATTATTTCTGTGTATTATTTAAAATACATAGAGTGTAGGTGATTCATTATTTACACTTCCCAAGAGAAAAATCCAAAACTACCCCTCTTCTTCTTCTTCTTCTCTTTTGTCTTTTTTTTTTTTCATGGAACCACAAGTCCACAACTCCCTTCTCTCCTCACGCTCACCTCCCTCCCCTTGGCTCCCTCTCCTCGGCTCAAATCTCATGCTAACCCAGCCTCTCCCCTCGATTCAGTCCTTAATTTGCCATGCCGTCGCCTCCTCTCGTGGTGGCAGATCGTTACCAGACCTAAACCACTGGACCTCGACCCAGCTCTCTTGGGTCTCCCCGCCTCCGTGACTCCTCCCTCTTCCATGTTGTTGCCGACTCTCCGTCCCCCGACTCGCCGCGCCACTGCCAGCCGCTAATATGTTCAGATCCGGACCCCCTCGCATGGATAAACCCTCGTTTCGGACACGCCGACGGAGGACGCTGTGAAGAGAGGGGAGTTCGAGTACTTGGTGAAGAGGATCAGGAGGTCGACAGCCGAGGGTATTTGCAAGATGAGGAGGGGATTTGGTGGAGATTGGGGAGCAGGAAATGGTTTCCATTGAGAGGGTGGAGGGCATTGAGACCTGCCTGATCTTCGCCATCGGGTTTAGGACTCGAGTGAGTGTAGGATTGAGAGGCCGAGTGTGAAGGAGCCGAGGCGAGGATTGAGTCCTAAGCTAGAGTTACCAGTATTTTGATGAGAGTAATGAGAAGCTTGATTGTCTTTGGAGTGTCGGCGGTTCAAGGACTATGGCGTGGTGGGGCGAAGTGCTCCAAATGATCTTTGAAACGGCCACAACGGGATTCATTTGGTTTATTGCGCTTTTGTTAAGATGATTTAAATTGAAGGAAAGAAATGGTTGTCTTTGCATATATATGTGTAATTTTTTATTTAAATAATTTGTTTTTCTTCTTTTCTATGAGTGAGGTAAGTTTATTTTGGCAAACATTTTCAGTTTGAGAAATGAAAATGATGGTCACTTGTTTAGGGGAAAAGAAATCATGAAATTAATGTAGAGTTATATAGAAGAGTAGTTGAGATTTTCTTTTACTTCCATGGAACTCGTGATTTTGCATATACATATGAATTGTTTGAAGTCTTTGATTTATCATGAGCCACGAGTTTGAAGTCACATGAAATAATCATATGGCAGTCATGTTAGCCTAGAAACATTGAAGAAGAATATGATGATAGTGCTCACCGCAATGATCCCAAATGAAAATTATGGAATTGTTCATATCTATACAAATGAAACAAAATTAAAGTAGAATTCAATTGAGATGATTGTTCATTGACCTCATTTTGTTACGTTTTGGGTCATCGCACCCGCATACGTTAACTTTAACCAAGACCTTTTAATTATATTCTATAATTATTAACTTTAGTCATTACATGTTAAGTTTTCACGTAACACACGGAACTATAGCTAATTAATCGTTAACGCTACATGTTCCATGTTAAGTATAGTTAAGTAAGTGTTAACTATTTTTTTAAATGTTAAGTCTAGTTGATTAGCTATTAAGTTTTACCTAAAATATGTGAACTATAGTGATTATTTGTGAACATTTACTGTTCCATGTTAAGTATAGTTAAGTAAGTGTTAACTATTTTTTTAAATGTTAAGTTTAGTAGATTGGCTGTTATGTTTTACCTAATACATGTAAACTATAGGTGATTGGTGAACATTTACTGTTCCATGTTAAGTATAATTGAGTAATTGTTAACTTTTAAATTATGAGAACCATAGTGTACCAAAAGATGAGATTGGGATATTACCACTAATTACTACTAAAAGGAGAAATAGAATAAGACTATATAATGTAACATATCAATTACTTCCATGATGTTAAAATTCAAAAGTACCTATGGATCTCAAGTGAATTTTAACATGCATATGTTAACAATTACTTTTGAATTTTAACGACATAGAATAAGTACCTATGGTTCTCAAGTGAATTTTAACATGCATATGTTAACAATTACTTTTGAATTTTAACAGACATGCAAAAAGGGAGTAATAGATATTTTACATTATATAACCTTATTCTATTTCTCCCTTTCTTTTAGTAGTAATTGGTGGCAATATCACGATCTCATCTTTTGGTACACTATGGTTCTCATAATTCAAAAGTTAGCAATTACTCAATTATACTTAACATAGAACATGTAAAAGTTTACAAATAATCAGCTATAGTTTACATGTATTAGGTAAAACATAACGATCAATCTACTAAAGTTTACATTTAAAAGAAAAAATTACTCAATTATACTTTACATGGAACAATTTAGCTACAAGCTTAATCACCTATAGTTCACATATTTTAGGTAAAACTTAACAGCCTAATCAACTAGACTTAACATTTAAAAGAAAATAGTTAACACTTACTCAACTATATTTAACATAAAACAGTAAACGCTAACAGCTAATTAGCTATAGTTTACATGTATTAGGTAAAACATACAATCTACTAAATATTTACACACCCATTATTTCAAATGAATATTTTTGTATGTAGGCTTTTATTTCTCAATTACCAGCATTAATGTACCCACTTATCAAATAAGTCCAAATGAATGTATCCAAGTTTCTTTTGGGATTTCTATCAAACAGTTCTCAAGCATTGTCCATTCGAGTGATTGTTGTTGTCAAAAAATTTAATGACATCTATGTTGCTCGCCGTTGAGGACATGTACTTCAAATCTAGATGGTAGTTCGATGCAATGTTAGCATTTACATGAGATAGTTAACATATAATGCATATACTTAATATGAACAAACCAATGTTAGAAGTTACATGAGATAGTTAACATGTATTACGTATAGTTGACAAGAACAGAACAATGTTAGCAGTTACATGAGATAGTTAACATGTATTGTGTATAGTTGATAGGAACAGACCAAGGTTAGCAATTTCATGAGATAGTTAACATATATGGTGTATAATTAACAGGAACGAGCCAATGTAAGAAGTTACCTGAGATTGATAACATGCATTGCGTATAATTAATAGGAACCAACCAAGGTTACTTGAAATGGTTAATATGCATTGTATTTCCTCAACAACAACAAGAACAATTATGAGATAACTAACTAGGAGATAGCTAACTAGTAAGTTATCATTCAAATGAATCAACCAAAACTAAATATTTTCATAAATATTACATAAAAAAGGCTAATGTTTAACTTTAGTTTTTTCCGCCATCAGTAAAAGCCATCTAAGTATCCTGAGCATTGTTCCCTCGATCATTTTTGAGCCATATTCAGAATCACCAAGTTGAAATGCTTGCTCAAACCTCTCTCTTAGGTTTCAAAGATTGTTTACTCCCTTACCTCCCTCCCATCCGAAGTGTAGACTTCTTCAACAACATCCCTTCCGATGTCATCCCTGACCAAATCTTCCTCCTCCTCAACCTCGACATCCACTTCTTCTCTCTTCCTCTTTTCCCCTCATAGAACCCACCAACTCCATAACCCCCACAAATCTCTCTTCCTCTCTAAACCCCCATCATCATCATCCCTTATCATCAAAACCGAACCAAACTCCTCTAACACCAACCCTCCCTGATCGGCGTCACATCTCTCCCGCTTGCTACCTCTATCCATTTCTCGACTGCATCCAAACACGGCTACCATTTCTTAACCCAATTCCCCATCCTCCAACTCCCAATCCATAGTTGGGTAAAGGATTTGAGGGATGAAGAATCCATGGTTTAGGGTTTTGGAAAGAGGAGAGGAAGGTGATGGGGTTTTATGGGATTTGCAGCAGCGATAGTTGAGAGCCGAGAGGAAGGAGAGCAGGTCGGAGGTGAGGGACTCATCTTGAAGAGAAGGAGGAAGAAATTAGGGTTTTGGGAAGGGACAAAGGAGATGATGGGCTTTTGTGGGATTTGTGACGGTGGTAGTTGAGAGTCGCGAGGAGGGAGAGGGAGGAGGTGAGAGGCTTTGCTTGAAGAGGAGGAGAGAAGGGAGAAGTTAGGTAGAAGGGGAAAGAGGGACTGGTTTTGAGATTTGAAAGAATGGAAGGGGAAGGAATTGGAATGGAAATACGGTAAAGTGACACATGGGAGGGGCTGAACCATTTAATGGAGGGACACATGGGAATAATGGAATCACATTGGAATGGACTTTCATATATATATATATATATATATATATATATATATATATATATATATATATATATATATATATATATATATATATGGGGATTAATAATATGAGCAAGACCTCATTTAAGAAAGTCAGCCACCACTAACTTCACACTCCACACTTCAATTTGACCAGCTGGTTTAAAGATTCATGGGCATTTTCCTTACTAATGATGTCACCTCATATTCTTTTTCCATATATATATATATATATATATATATATATATATATATATATATATATATATATATATATATATATATATATAAAAGAATAAGAGTCACACCCTCATTTAAGTAAAATGAAAGCACCCACTAATGTGTATAGTGTTTAAAACCACTTAAATATAATACATCAATCGAGTGTGTTTATGAGTGGGAGCTCATTTTACTAAATGAGCCACCATATTCTTCTTATTCTCTTCATATATATATATATATATATATATATATATATATATATATATATATATATATATATATATATATATATATATATATATATATATATGAACAAGGCTCTATAAACTTAAGTTAATAGGAAACCACCAACTTTTATATCCATTGATCTGCCTTGAACTTGATCAAATCATCAAATCTCAAGGTGGGCTTTATATCTTTCACGGATCCCAAAGCAACATCAATGGATGAAAAGTTGGTGGACGACTATTCCTATCAACTAAGTTTATAGAAAGATCGCTTATATATATATATATATATATATATATATATATATATATATATATATATATATATATATATATATATATATATATATATATATATATATATATATATATATATATATAGTTTTTCACTAGCCGCTTTAAAAACTCACTCCACTTTCCCACTTCAAAACACCCATAATACCCATCTAAACCCAATACCCAAAATACCTCTATCTCTCCTTATCTTTAAAAATTATCAAAAGTATCTTTCTCTCTTCTTTCCTCAATGAACAGTTTGGCGTATGGTGGATGATGAGGTAACATCAACTCCAACAAACCCCCGGTACATCTTCAATTTCTCTTGACCTAGGTTTTTCTCTTTCTTTGACCTAGGTTTTTTCTCTCTTTTCCTTTTCTTGGAATCAAATAGGCGTGGAGATTCTAGCATTGGATCCAAGCTCGAGAATATCATCGTGCACAAGACCAAGAGGCTTATCGGCTAATGGTTCGATCTAACTTCTCTCTATTTGCTTTCGTCGACTTTTGAGCCGTTGAGTTTCTGTTATCGATTGATAAGTTCACAATTCGGATCCAGTCGGGTTGTTGAATTTCTAGAACCGGTTTGTGGATGTTTGTTCCAATTTTTGCGTTATTTTGATTCTTTGGATTTGGTGGTTTTGAGTTTGCACGTTGTTCATAGTGTAGACCTCTGAATTTTCAATTTTCTTCGGACTATAGTTTTCTCGAATTTGAGTTTGGATTTTTGAATTAGAGTCCGAGAATCTCTCTCTTTTCTCGCTCTATATATTTGATAGTCAATTTTGGTTGATGTTATGTAGTTCTCTTCACGATCGTTTAATTCTTGTTCATCTAATTGATGAAGCAGTTATGAAATTTATTTTGTGCAATGTTTATTCCCATTTTTGCGGGATTTTTGATTCACGGATTTGGTTATGGTTTTGAGTTCATAAAGTGCATGGATTAAGGAAGCTCGATTTTCCGATAGCCCAATTGGTTGATCACATCCGGTGAAGATGATGAAAATGAGCTATGATAGATGTGAGGAGTCCAACAAATGGACTACCCCACTTGTTCCTAGTGTAGAGGAGCATCTTGTCCTAATCAATGAGGGAGCACGTTGTCTTCATGTTAATCCTTCTCGTGGGTTACGTATGAAGTATATGATTCGCCAATTGTTAAAGTGAATTTGGAGAACCGTACATGTACTTGTCGCCAATGGCGAGGTTCTTGGACTACCACCAAGCATACGGTAACCGTATCGAGCATAAAGATCATTGTATCCTATATTTCAGCTAGGTATGGATGTGGCATGCTACTCCTTTCTATATATCCACGTGATGACAAGCTAATTATAACGATGAGAATATGGAGATAGGACCGCATTAACCTCGGTTAGTAAGGAAGGCCAAAACAAATGCGATCCCTTCGATTAATCCTTCCGAATATTGAAGTGTAGCCGATGCGGATCGTGTCGGACAACATGTAATCAACCAATAGTGACTAAAATATCTTGCTAAAATATGTTATTTTGGATTATTGTCAAATTAGTTTGATTGTGATCTTCATAGACTAATTTTGGTTGATTATGTATTGGTGGTGAAGATCAAAAACAAACTATTTTGATTATTGTAAAATTTGTGTAAGTGTTTCAGTTAGTTTTAATGTTATTTACTGCTATTGTACACATAATCGGACATCTGAGAATATGGAGATAGTTTTAATGTTATTTGATTAGTTTTAACGTTATTGTTGTTTGCTATTCTAGCATAAGTAGCTCTACTTGACCATAAAGTGCTATACTTTAGCTTAACATGCTATACTTTGATCATAAGGTGCTATACTTTGGCCATAAAGTGCTATACTTTAGTGATGCTATACTTTGGTCATAATATGCTATATTATCGCATAAAGTGCTATAAAAGGAAAAATTGTGGCGAACCTCTAGTCAACATAAACAATAGACCAAAAGCTCACATTGTGCACATAATCACTAAGAGATATTGCTTAGAAAAAAGCGGATCGATATATATTCGGCGTCGCTCTGGAAAATCCGAAGCCATAAAGTGCTATACTTTGGTCATAAGGAGCTATATTGTAAAAGTGCAACACCTATATATATGGGGTTATGGTCCCTAATCTAGGGTTAACACAAGAATTTCTATCTCTTTTACCCCATCTAAAAAAAGAGATCTAAGGAAGAAGAAGCCCTAAGATTAGAAGATCCATCAATCCACTCTAGATCCAAATCATAGATTCAAAAGATAATTCACTTTAGTTTTTATCAATCTCTTTGAGGTAATCAAGTCTTATTAAAGTTCTTACATGCTATCCCTCTTCAATCTAATCTCCATTAAAATTCTTTGTCGATGTCAATTGCTAGATTCTTGTCTGTCGATCTTGTCTCCATGCCCTCTTTATCCGTGCTCATACTTTTCTAGCTTTGGCTTTTCTTATGAGGCTCATCCTTTACTAGCTTTGGCTTTTCTTGTGTAAACTTACGATTTTCATGTCACCTTTAGTTTGAAAGGATAATTTAAAGATATTTAGATTTTATTGTTATTATTAGACATAGTTAGATATATTCTTATCCTATGTAACCATCCCATTTATTATGTAGAACAACTCATTCTCATATATATATATATATATATATATATATATATATATATATATATATATATATATATATATATATATATATATATATATAGCAAATTTCCTATGAACTTTGTTTATGAGATACCAATTTTTTTTATCCATTGATGTTGCCTTTTAGATTTGTGCCATCAAGAGATGCACAAATCTCAAAATGGGCTTCATATCTTCATGATCCCAATGCAACATCAATGGATAAAAAGTTGGTGATGACTATTCCCTATAAACTTAAGTTTATAGGAGATTTGTTATATATATATATATATATATCTTTCATGGATCCCAATGCAACATCAATGGATAGAAAAGTTGGTGTATTCTATTCCCTATAAACTTAAGTTTATAGGAGATTTATATATATATATATATATATATATATATATATATATATATATATATATATATATATATATATATATATAGGAAAATTATGTCAAAACCCCAAAATGAAAACTGATTGTGTCCAGCTCACAGATATTTCTAATGTATTAGGGATCTGCCTTCGAACGAACGATCATCTTGTCCTTCTCTTAATTTGAGACCTTTTTCCTTTTTCGCTGTTGCCAGCCTGGCGATCGAACTAAGACACTCTCGACCCCTCGGCTTGTCTCCCCGTCATGACTCCTCCTCTTCCATGTTGTTGCCGACTCTCCGTCCCCCGACTCGCCGCGCCACTGCCAGCCGCTAATATGTTCAGATCCGGACCCCCTCGCATGGATAAACCCTCGTTTCGGACACGCCGACGGAGGACGCTGTGAAGAGAGGGGAGTTTCGAGTACTTGGTGAAGAGGATCAGGAGGTCGACAGCCGAGGGTATTTGCAAGATGAGGAGCGGGATTTGGTGGAGATTGGGGAGCAGGAAATGGTTTCCATTGAGAGGGTGGAGGGCATTGAGACCTGCCTGATCTTCGCCATCGGGTTTAGGACTCAGAGTGAGTGTAGGATTGAGAGGCTGAGTGTGAAGGAGCTGAGGCGGAGGATTGAGTCTGAAGCTAGAGTTACTGAGTATTTTGATGAGAGTAATGAGAAGCTTGATTGTGCTGGAGTGTCGGCGGTTCGAAGGACTATGAGCGCAGGGGCGAAGTGCTCCAAATGATCTTTGAAACGGCCACAACGGGATTCATTTGGTTTATTGCGCTTTTGTTAAGATGATTTAAATTGAAGGAAAGAAATGGTTGTCTTTGCATATATATGTGTTTTTATTTAAATAATTTGTTTTTCTTCTTTCTATGAGTGAGGTAAGTTTATTTTGGCAAACATTTTCAGTTTGAGAAATGAAAATGATGGTCACTTGTTTAGGGGGAAAAAGAAATCATGAAATTAATGTAGAGTTATATAGAAGAGTAGTTGAGATTTTCTTTTTACTTCCATGGAACTCAGATTTTGCATATACATATGAATTGTTTGAAGTCTTTGATTTATCATGAGCCACAGAGTTTGAAGTCACATGAAATAATCATATGAGCAGTCATGTTCGCCTAGAAACATTGAAGAAGAATATGATGATAGTGCTCACCTGCAATGATCCCAAATGAAAATTATGGAATTGTTCATATCTATACAAATGAAACAAAATTAAAGTAGAATTCAATTGAGATGATTGTTCATTGACCTCATTTTGTTACGCTTGGGTCATCGCACCCGCATACGTTAACTTTAACCAAGACCTTTTAATTATATTCTATTTATTAACTTTAGTCATTACATGTTGTTTTACGTAACACACGAACTATAGCATTAATCGTTAACGCTACATGTTCCATGTTAAGTATAGTAAGTGTTAACTATTTTTTAATGTTAGTCTAGTTGATTAGTTATTGTTTTACCTAAAATAGTGAACTATATAATCATCTAACTCTTAGTGTTCATTTAAAGTATAATTAGTATTCGTAATTTTCTTTAAATAAAGAAAGTTTAGATTGACTGTTATGTTTTACCTAATACATGTAAACTATAGTGATTGATCGTGAACATTTATTGCTCCATGTTTAATAATTGAGTAATTGTTAACTTTTAAATTATGAGAACCATAGTGTACCAAAAGATGAGATTGGGATATTACCACTAATTACTACTAAAAGGAGAAATAGAATAAGACTATATAATGTAACATATCAATTACTTCCATGATGTTAAAATTCAAAAGTACCTATGGATCTCAAGTGAATTTTAACATGCATATGTTAACAATTACTTTTGAATTTTAACGACATAGAATAAGTACCTATGGTTCTCAAGTGAATTTTAACAGCATATGTTAACAATTACTTTTGAATTTTAACAGACATGCAAAAAGGGAGTAATAGATATTTTACATTATATAACCTTATTCTATTTCTCCTTTCTTTTAGTAGTAATTGGTGGCAATATCACGATCTCATCTTTTGGTACACTATGGTTCTCATAATTCAAAAGTTAGCAATTACTCAATTATACTTAACATAGAACATGTAAAAGTTTACAAATAATCAGCTATAGTTTACATGTATTAGGTAAAACATACAATCTACTAAAGTTTACATTTAAAAGAAAAAATCAGCTACTCAATTATACTTTACATGGAACAATTTAGCTACAAGCTTAATCACCTATAGTTCACATATTTTAGGTAAAACTTAACAGCCTAATCAACTAGACTTAACATTTAAAAGAAAATAGTTAACACTTACTCAACTATATTTAACATAAAACAGTAAACGCTAACAGCTAATTAGCTATAGTTTACGCTGTTAGGTAAAACTTAACAATTAATCTACTAATATTTACACACCCATTATTTCAAATGAATATTTTGTATGTAGGCTATTTCAATTACCAACGCATTAATGTACCCACTTATCAAATAAGTCCAAATGAATGTATCCAAGTTTCTTTTGGGATTTCTATCAAACAGTTCTCAAGCATTGTCCATTCGAAAGTGATTGTTGTTGTCAATTTAATGACATCTATGTCGCTCGCCGCTTGAGGACATGTACTTCAAATCTAGATGGTAGTTCGATGCAATGTTAGCATTTACATGAGATAGTTAACATATAATGCATATACTTAATATGAACAAACCAATGTTAGAAGTTACATGAGATAGTTAACATGTATTACGATAGTTGACAAGAACGTAACAATGTTAGCAGCTACATGAGATAGTTAACATGTATTGTGTATAGTTGATAGGAACAACCAAGGTTAGCAATTTCATGAGATAGTTAACATATATGGTGTATAATTAATGGAACGAGCCAATGTAAGAAGTTACCGAGATTGATAACATGCATTATGATAATTAATAGGAACCAACCAAGGTTACTTGAAATGGTTAATATGCATTGTATCAACAACAACAAGAACAATTATGAGATAACTAACTAGAGATAGCTAACTAGTAAGTTATCATTCAAATGAATCAACCAAAACTAAATATTTTCATAAATATTACATAAAGGCTAATGTTTAACTTTAGTTTTTCCGCCATCGAAAAGCCATCTAAGTATCCCGAGCATTGTTCCTCGATCATTTTGAGCCATATTCGAATCACCAAGTTGAAATGCTTGCTCAAACCTCTCTTAGGTTTCAAAGATTGTTTATTTCCTTCTCCTCCCATCCGGTGTAGACTTCTTCAACAACATCCCTTCCGATGTCATCCCCGACCAAATCTCCTCCTCCTCAACCTCGACATCCACTCTCTCTTCTTTCCCTCATAGAACCCACCAACCCATAACCCCCACAAATCTTTCTCTAAACCCCCATCATCATCATCCCTTATCATCAAAACCCAACCAAACTCCTAACACCAACCCTCCCTCGACGCATACCACATCTCTCCCGCTATACTCTATCCATTTCTCGATTGCATCCAAACACGGCTACCATTTTAACCCATTCCCCATCCTCCAACTCCCAACTATTGGGTAAAGGATTTGAGGGATGAAGAATCCATGGTTTAGGGTTTTGGAAAGAGGAGAGGAAGGTGATGGGGTTTTATGGGATTTGCAAATGATAGTTGAGAGCCGAGAGGAAGGAGAGCGTGCCTGAGGTGAGGGACTCATCTTGAAGAGAAGGAGGAAGAAATTAGTTTTGGGAAGGGACAAAGGAGATGATGGGCTGGGGATTTGTGACTGGTAGTTGAGAGTCATGAGGAGGGAGAGGGAGGAGGTGAGAGGCTTTGCTTGAAGAGGAGGAGAGAAGGGAGAAGTTAGGTAGAAGGGGAAAGAGGGACTGGTTTTGAGATTTGAAAGAATGGAAGGGGAAGGAATTGGAATGGAAATACGGTAAAGTGACACATGGGAGGGGCTGAACCATTTAATGGAGGGACACATGGGAATAATGGAATCACATTGGAATGGACTTTCATATATATATATATATATATATATATATATATATATATATATATATATATATATATATATATATATATATATATGGGGATTAATAATATGAGCAAGACCTCATTTAAGAAAGTCAGCCACCACTAACTTCACACTCCACACTTCAATTTGACCAGCTGGTTTAAAGATTCATGGGCATTTTCCTTACTAATGATGTCACCTCATATTCTTTTTCCATATATATATATATATATATATATATATATATATATATATATATATATATATATATATATATATATATATATAAAAGAATAAGAGTCACACCCTCATTTAAGTAAAATGAAAGCACCCACTAATGTGTATAGTGTTTAAAACCACTTAAATATAATACATCAATCGAGTGTGTTTATGAGTGGGAGCTCATTTTACTAAATGAGCCACCATATTCTTCTTATTCTCTTCATATATATATATATATATATATATATATATATATATATATATATATATATATATATATATATATATATATATATATATATATATATGAATTAGGTTCCTATAAACTTAAGTTAATAGGAAACCACCAACTTTTATATCCATTGATCTGCCTTGAACTTGATCAAATCATCAAATCTCAAAGGTGGGCTTTATATCTTTCACCATCCCAAAGCAACATCAATGGATGAAAAGTTGGTGGACGACTATTCCTATCAACTAGTTTATAGAAGATTCGCTTATATATATATATATATATATATATATATATATATATATATATATATATATATATATATATATATATATATATATATATATATATATATATATAGAAGGCTCTATGAACTTAAGTCATATGACAATGCACCAACTTTTTATCCACTCATTCGCTTTTGAGATTTCATGGGATGACAAATCTCAAAGCCGACATTTATATCTTTCACTTGATCCCAAAACAAGATGAAATGCTATTGAAAAGCCGTAAGACCACTATTTATTATGAACTTAAGCTTCATAGTGAAATTATATATATATATATATATATATATATATATAATCACACTATTATTGACATCAATAAACAGAGCCCTTCACCTTACAAACCACGCTGGGGATGCGGTTAAGGTACTTAAGCAGTACTCAAACTTACACCTGCATTAGTGTTCTCAACTAGTAGAAGGCATCCCCTGTCTGCTAAAAATTTTTATTCTTATTTTCTTCTGTGCAAGATTCCTTGTACCCAACAAGTCTCATCATATCCCTGTTTAGTGTAGGCCACAACACAGCAGAACCCGTGTGCACAGCACATGGCTCTATTCATCCCTCACCGACAGCACCAGCGGTTTGCACAGCCAGAACCAGGCCCCTTCTTGGCTTGAGGTCTGCCTTCTTTGTCCAATCAAATCAGTGGGCCTCTCTTTCCACAGTGTAAAAGTCATTGCACCATGAAAATGGTCTCAAATTGACCTTAATGGACCCAATTGAATTCCACAACGCTGGAATCTAATCTTTTGGTTAGTGAAGATTGGGACCTCTAGTTATAAAGGACTACGGATTGATTGCGGTACAGCATGAAGAGATCCTTGCCCTCCAATCAGATAGATCTCTGTGTTGTGATGATTGGACTTGGTTTTAAGATTGGAATCCTGGTGGAAGTTTGAGGAGCTCACTGCTCAGGAACTCAAATGTTTGGATTTGAGCTAACATAGTCAATCCAACTGGGAAAACAAGCAAAGTTGCAAATAGGCTTAGCCCTGTGTATAAAGTCTTAAAGGCAAAAATTCAAAGATAAATAGTTATTAACTACCAATTTTAAGATATGTTCCGGGCAACACATGTCAAATCCTCCTACCTTCCGATAGTATTTTATATAAAAATGATGTTAGCAATACATGGCGTTACTCAGGGATTACAGAGACTATTTCTAATTTATGTGTTTAATAGGAAGGTTCAGTAGACTACACATTCTATCACATTCTAGATATTTGCTATACAGAACTGATCAGGTTTATAGTTTTTCTGAGTATTAAATTTAAACATGGTATAAATCCAAGGTTCAATAGTCAACATTCGAACTAGTGTGTGTTTGACAATCACCCAAAACTGCTCAACTCAACTCAGCCTATCTTCTCTAAATCAGTTTTGTTGGACCATCCTCTCGGTCCAACACTAAACTAGCTTTTATGGCTCTTTTTTACAAAGAAAACTGTGCTGAGATATGTCCTAGTTTTTGCAATCAGAAAATCCAAAACTAGGCCAGTGTTCACCTCGACTCCTTTAGGAGTTGCCAAACACACCCTTAGACTACGCTTTATATTAGTTTGGGGCCTCACAATTTGAATTATGAGGGTATATACTACAGGCAAACTGTCTTTTAACTTGTTCAAAATACTTCTAATTAGGGTACTGCATTAAGAAGATTCTTGACACTCTTCAGTCAAAAAAGATTCTAATCAAACTCTTCACACTCCAATACATAAAACCCTTTGCCATCTGAACATACCATGTCCTTCAGATATTGATGACCACCTTTTTCAAAGAATATTTTAATTTTTCCGGTATATCTCTTCTAACTTGACTACTTATTGAAGTATTCTTTTTGTCAATTACATATGAATAAGAATTATCTTTTACAATATGACTTCTATGTCAATTCAGGCTTTTGATGCATCATCATATTAGTGGCTTCCCCAACAAGTTCGATAGCCCATGGAGGATCGATAAAAGTTACTACCTGGAACAAGAATCAAGCAAACTGCCCAATTTGCTGCACCATTTTTTTCAGGTAATGAAGGACCTAGTAACCGCCCATGGGTATTATATTCCAATGCCTTTTGCATTCACCATTGCAATGGTTCTGTTCTCAGATATTCTGTGATACAAAATGATGGGTAAGGACCACAGCAGGCTTTTAGGCCAAGGAGAAATCAGGTTCCCAATAGATAACAGTTTCAGTTCCCAAGTTCTCTTTCTCTTGTCACAGGTTCCAAATTCCATGGATTTTAGCATCTGATTTACTGTTGCTATCTTGGGGTATGTTGGGATTCTCCTCAAATCTCAAAAGGAGATAGATGAAAAGCAAGCTGACCATGGAAGCTTGAAGGGTGCATGCATTGAAGCTTGAAGGGTGCTCTTGGAAATTGCCAAGAGTATTAATTGGTCATTGAAAATAGTAAAGGAGAAATGATATAAAAAGGGATGTGTTAGTGTTGAGAAAGTTATCCTCTTTATGAGAAGGAAGATCCTCTTAGAACTCTTAAGTGATCGGTGTTCTGGTTCTTTGAGTAATATAGTGTAATGGTTGGCCTTGAGCTCTTGAGTGATCGGTGTTCTCGGATTCCTTGAGGGATGTGAGATGTGCGAGGTTTTTCAAGTTAGTCCGTGCAAAACTTGTATCGTTTGTATGGATTGTATTGGTTTGTTAAAGTAGCGGATGAGAGCTCGTGGATGTAGGCATGTTTGGTCCATATAGGCAAGTTTGGGCGAACCATTTAAAATACTTCGGTTGTGTTGGTGTTTGTGTTCCTTATTGTGTGTGTTTTGTGTGCTTCATTAATCCCCAATAGTGGTATCGAGCTAAGATCGCCGGAGTTTGTGAGTATGGTGTAGCATATTATAGGGAGGAGTTTGTCAAGCACAATGGAAGAGGTCATTTGCAAAGCCGTTATCCAAAGTTGAAGGACAAAGATATTGTTGTATGAAGTGATTGCAACCTTGAAAGTGGTGGCTCGATGGAGATGGCTAACATTGAACGAAGATCTAAGACATGCAATACATACGAGGCTTAGAGCAATGAGCGAAGCTACGAGAGGCGATGCAACATGACTCGTGATTGAGTTCGCTACGTGTAGCGATTGGATAGCTGTAATGGGCAAGGGACCGGATGGTGGTGAGCTTTGAAGACTAGCTATGACAATTGGTAATGGAGGACACCGAGGGCGACTCACCGATATCAAGAGAAGCCAATAACGATAGAGACGCGGATGATGGGCAGTGGTGCGTGGTCGGTGTTAGCAACAATCGATGACATTGAGGTGTTGGAGATTTGGTTTGAGGAGGATATGCTGGGATTCTCCAAATCTCAAAATGATATAGATGAAAACATGTTGACCATAGAAGTTTGAAGGGTGCATGTATTGGAAGCTTGATGGTTGCTCTGGAAATTGCCAAGAGTATTAATTGGTCATTGAAAATAGTAAAGAAGAAATGCTATAAAAAGGAATGTGTCGTGTTGAGAAAGTCATCCTCTTGGTGAGAAGGAGAATCCTCTTAGAACTCTTAAGTGATCGGTGTTCTTGGTCCTTGAGAGATGTGAGATGCGAGGTTTTCAAGTTTGTCCGCACAAAACTTGTATCGATCGATGGATTATATCGGTTAGTGAAAATAGTGGATGAGAGATTGTGGATTTAGGCATGTTTACCGATGTATGTTTGGCCAAACCACGAAAAATACTATGTTGCTGATGCTTGCGCTCTTTATTGTGTTTGTTGCTTGTGTGCTCCATTAATCCCCAACAACATATGAGGTCAATTATGAAAGATATGATTTGATGATAGATAATATGGTTAATTACATGTGCTATAGGATGTTGGCTACTTATTATTCCTAGACTTCTCATTAGCAATTAGACCCTTTTGTATTATGGAATATTCTCATCTCTGCAACATATTGAAATACCAAAGGTCCTATGCAAAGCGTTGATGCCTGTGACATCTACGTGATGGTCACAGATAACTAGGAGATATTTCCATGCTAATGAAAAGTTCAGACACAATAGGTGGTGCTAAGCTTAAAATATATTATGTACAAGGCTTAAGCTTAACCTAAGAAGTATCTCGTTTGGTTTTGAGATGAATATTGTTGATGATTGTGTATATCAAAATTGATGGGAGTAAGTATATTTTTAAGTTTCGTATGTGGATGACATTTTGCTTGCCACTAATGATATAGGCATTGCCGCGAAACCAAGAGATTTCTATCAAAGAATTTTGAGATGAAAGATCTTGAGGGCCTCTCTTTATATTAGGAATCGGATACATCGAGATCGTTCTCGAGGTATACTTGGATTATCACAAAAAGTATATCAATAAAGTACTCATAAGGTTTGGCATGCAAATTGCGCACCAGTGATATACCCCTTTCTAAAGGAGACAAGTTTAGTCTCAATCAATGCCCTAAAGGTAACCTTGAAATTCAGAAATGCGAGAAGATTCCTATGCTTGGTACGTAGAGTCTAATGTATGCTTTCAGTATGTCACCGTCCGGATATTGCGTACATTGTTGGGATGTTAGGCAGATACTTAAGCAACCACAGGATGGATCATTGGATGTGATCAAAAGGGTTATCGCGGTATCTTCGAAAACAAAAGATTATATGCTCACATAAATGGATCGGTTGGAGGTCATTGGTACTCGATTACGATTTTCTTTGAATGCCAAGACAGCGAAAGTCTACTTGAGGCTACATTTATATGTTAGGAGGAGCTATATCATGGAAAAGTGTCAAGCAGGACACTTGTAGCTTCCTCCACTATGGCGGAGAATTTATAGCTTGTCATGAGTCATCATGGAATATGGTGCGAAATTTTGTCAGCGATGCGTATTACGGAAAATATTGAAAGACCACTAAAGTTATTTTGTGACAATAAATCCATGATCATGTATTCAACAACAACGACTCAACTAAGTCAAAACATATTGACATTAAGTTCCTAGTTGTGAAAGAAAGAGTACAGTGAATGAGATATCCATAGAGCATATTGGGACAAACTCCATGATAGAGATCCTCTTACTAAAGGATTACCACCCAAAATTTTTCAAGAGCACACTACTCATATGGGGTGGTAATATTTGAGGATATCATGTTTTGTGGGAGTTTGTGATTTTATTGCTTTATGAGTATTTTGGACCTATTCGGAGTTTGTTATTTTTACGTCGAGAATAAAGTATTGATTAACCACTCTGTTACATTATGATTAAAGTTGACCTCACTAAAGTTTTCGGTAGGACCGGTTGAAAAATAGGCATGCCGATCACATTGCATGTAATTTTTCATCTTTGTACATCCATGATTGATATGTCATTTGGTACGTACTAGTATATGTGACCATTGATGGGTTTAGTCACGATAAATGTGTGAAAACAGCTTTGATCCTATATTGATATGGTCAATGGACAAGATTGTTTGGAAATACCCTTGTATGTGATAGAGATTTTGAGCTCATAAGGTAATACACATTTAAGGATACATATGGTGCCCAGTGGGAGATTGTTAGATTTAAATCTAATTAAATCTATTTGTGGGCACATATGTTAAATTAATGTGTAAATCTATCACTTAAGGAAACCCACTAAAGTGATCAATTAAGTTGGGTTATGGGTATTTATATATTGTCATGGGCTAAATGTGAGATACGGGTTGTAATTACAATTTGATGAGGGCCAAATTGTAAAAGTGCAACACTATATATATGGGGTTATGGTCCCTAATCTAGGGTTAACACAAGAATTCTCATCTCTTTTACCCCATCTAAAAAAGATCTAAGGAAGAGAAGCCCTAAGATTAGAAGATCCATCAATCCACTCTAGATCCAAATCATAGATTCGTTATAATTCCGCTTTAGTTTTTATCAATCTCTTTGAGGTAATCAAGTCTTATTAAAGTTCTTACATGCTATCCCTCTTCAATCTAATCTCCATTAAAATTCTTTGTCGATGTCAATTCGTTAGATTCTTGTCTTGCCGATCTTGTCTCCATGCTCCCTCTCTTTTATCCAGGCTCATACTTTTCTAGCTTTGGCTTTTCTTATGAGGCTCATCCTTTAGCTTTTCTTGTGTCTTACCTGATTTTCATGTCACCTTTAGTTTGAAAGGATAATTTAAAGATATTTAGATTTTATTGTTATTATTAGACATAGTTAGATATATTCTTATCCTATGTAACCATCCATTACTTATTATGTAGAACAACTCATTCTCATATATATATATATATATATATATATATATATATATATATATATATATATATATATATATATATATATATATATATATATATAAAATCTCCTATGAACTTAAGTTTATAGGGAATAGTATACATAACTTTTTATCCATTGATGTTGCCTTTAGATTTGTGCCATCAAGAGATGCACAAATCTCAAAATGGGCTTCATATCTTTCATGGATCCCAATGCAACATCAATGGATAGAAAAGATTGGTGTCATATTCACTTAAACGTTTAGGAAATTTGTTATATATATATATATATATATATCTTTCATGGATGATGCAACATCAATGGATAGAAAAGTTGGTGTATGACTATTCCCTATAAACTTAAGTTTATAGGAGATTTATTATATATATATATATATATATATATATATATATATATATATATATATATATATATATATATATATATATGGAGAAAATTATGTCAAACCCAAAACTGATGTCCGGCCATTGTGCCCATTGGTCCTTCCTTCCCTTCATCCACCTCTTCTTCTTCTTCCTTCTTTCCATGGAACCTAAGTCCACTCCTTCCTCACTCTCCTCCCTCCCCCTTCCATCCTCCTCCAATCTCATACTAACCATTACCTCCCCCTCGATTCCAGTCGCCCTTTGCCGCCCGTCGCCTCTCTCCGTCCGTCGCCGTGGTTATGAACCTAAACCACACAGACCTCGACCCCGCTCTCTTGGGTCTCCCCGCCTCCGGCTGACTCCTCCCTCTTCCATGTTCCGTCGACCTCTCCTCCCGGACCTCGCGGCGCTTTCCCCTTGCCCTTTGCTATATGTCAGATCCGAATCCCTCGGCGGATAAACCCTCGTCCACTGATCACGTCCGGGGTGAAAGAGTTGAGTGCAGGTGAAGAGGATCCAGTGGCAGTGGAGGGTATTTGCAAGATGAGGCGGGGATTTGGTGGAGATTGGGAGTTATGGGGAAATGGTTTGGTTGAGGTGGGAGGGCATTGGTGTCTTGATCTTGCAGGGTTTAGGACTCGAGTGAGTGTAGGATTGAAGGGAGAATGTGAGTGTGGAAGGCGGAGGATTGAGTGAAGCTAGAGTTCTTGAGTATTTTGAGGAAGCGATTGTCTTTGGAGTGTGGGGTTCGAAGGACTATGGCGTGGTGGGGCGGTGCTCGGCGATCTTTGAAACGACGGCAGTGGGGATTCATTTGGTTTATTCTTTGCTTTTGTTAAGATGATTTAAATTGAAGGAAAGAAATGGTTGTCTTTGCATATATATGTGTAATTTTTTTATTTAAATAATTTGTTTTTCTTCTTTTCTATGAGTGAGGTAAGTTTATTTTGGCAAACATTTTCAGTTTGAGAAATGAAAATGATGGTCACTTGTTTAGGGAAAAAGAAATCATGAAATTAATGTAGAGTTATATAGAAGAGTAGTTGAGATTTTCTTTTACTTCCATGGAACTAGTATTTTGCATATACATATGAATTGTTTGAAGTCTTTGATTTATCATGAGCCACGAGTTTGAAGTCACATGAAATAATCATATGGCGATCATGTTAGCCTAGAAACATTGAAGAAGAATATGATGATAGTGCTCACCAATGATCCCAAATGAAAATTATGGAATTGTTCATATCTATACAAATGAAACAAAATTAAAGTAGAATTCAATTGAGATGATTGTTCATTGACCTCATTTTGTTTGCGTTTTGGTCATCGTTACCCGATTACATGTTAACTTTAACCCGATACCTTTTAATTATATTCTATAATTATTAACTTTAGTCATTACATGTTAAGTTTTCACGTAACACCGCGGAACTATAGCTAATTAAGCTGCGTTTACATGTTCCATGTTAAGTATAGTTAAGTAAGTGTTAACTA
This sequence comes from Asparagus setaceus, assembly GCA_012295165.1. Classification (NCBI taxonomy): domain Eukaryota; kingdom Viridiplantae; phylum Streptophyta; class Magnoliopsida; order Asparagales; family Asparagaceae; genus Asparagus; species Asparagus setaceus. Next base: position 77,706,895 of record CM022702.1, read on the forward strand.
TTTTTTTAAATGTTAAGTCTAGTTGATTAGCTATTAAGTTTTACCTAAAATATGTGAACTATAGGTGATTAGCGCTAACCTTTAGCCGTTCCATTTAAAGATATAATTGCGTATTTGTTAATTTTTTCTTTTAAATGTTAAGTTTAGTAGATTAGGTGTTATGTTTTACCTAATACATGTAAACTATAGTGATTGGTATGAACATTTTGTTCCATGTTAAGTATAATTGAGTAATTGTTAACTTTTAAATTATAGAGAACCATAGTGCCAAAAGATGAGATTGGGATATTACCACTAATTACTACTAAAAGGAGAAATAGAATAAGACTATATAATGTAACATATCAATTACTTCCATGATGTTAAAATTCAAAAGTACTATGGATCTCAAGTGAATTTTAACATGCATATTAACAATTACTTTTGAATTTTAAGACATAGAATAAGTACCTATGGTTCTCAAGTGAATTTTAAATGGACATATGTTAACAATTACTTTTGAATTTTATGAACATGCAAAAAGGGAGTAATAGATATTTTACATTATATAACCTTATTCTATTTCTCCCTTTCTTTTAGTAGTAATTGGTGGCAATATCAGATCTCATCTTTTGGTACTATGGTTCTCATAATTCAAAAGTTAGCAATTACTCAATTATACTTAACATAGAACATGTAAAAGTTTCTGATCAATGCAGCTATAGTTTACATGTATTAGGTAAAACATACTGATCAATCTACTAAAGTTTACATTTAGAAAAAAATGCGATTACTCAATTATACTTTACATGGAACGACTAAAGGCTATGATTAATCTTATAGTTCACATATTTTAGGTAAAACTTAACAGTAATCAACTAGACTTAACATTTAAAAGAAAATAGTTAACACTTACTCAACTATATTTAACATAAAGCAGTAGCGTTAGAGTTAATTAGCTATAGTTTCGCGTGTTAGGTAAAACTTAACAATTAATCTACTAAATATTTACACCCATTATTTCAAATGAATATTTTGTATGTAGGCTTTTATTTCTCAATTACCAGCATTAATGTACCCACTTATCAAATAAGTCCAAATGAATGTATCCAAGTTTCTTTTGGGATTTCTATCAACAGTTCTCAAGCATTGTCCATTCAGTGATTGTTGTTGTCAAAAATTTAATGACATCTATCTTTGCTTAGTTGAGGACATGTACTTCAAATCTAGATGGTAGTTCGATGCAATGTTAGCATTTACATGAGATAGTTAACATATAATGCATATACTTAATATGAACAAACCAATGTTAGAAGTTACATGAGATAGTTAACATGTATTACATATAGTTGACAAGAAACGAGAACAATGTTAGCGGTTACATGAGATAGTTAACATGTATTGTGTATAGTTGATAGGAGCAGACCAAGGTTAGCAATTTCATGAGATAGTTAACATATATGGTGTATAATTAGAGGCGAGCCAATGTAAGTTACACAGATTGATAACATGCATTGCATTATAATTAATAGGAACCACCAAGGTTACTTGAAATGGTTAATATGCATTGTATTTCCTCAACAACAACAAGAACAATTATGAGATAACTAACTAGGAGATAGCTAACTAGTAAGTTATCATTCAAATGAATCAACCAAAACTAAATATTTTCATAAATATTACATAAAAGGCTAATGTTTAACTTTAGTTTTT